>OX463854.1:12910200-13168601 GCA_949825065.1 Odontocerum albicorne | reverse complement strand
ATATATATATATATATATATATATATATATTATATATATATATATATATATATATATATATATATATATATATATATATATATATATATATATATATATATATATATATATATATATATATATATATATATATATATATAATATATATATATATATATATATATATATATATATATATATATATATATATATATATATATATATATATATATATATATATATATATATATATATATATATATATATATATATATATATATATATATATATATATATATATATATATAATATATATATATATATATATATATATATATATATATATATATATATATATATATATATATATATATATATATATATATATATATATATATATATATATATATATATATATATATATATATATATAATATATATATATATATATATATATATATAATATATATATATATATATATATATATATATATATATATATATATATATATATATATATATATATATATATATATATATATATATATATATATATATATATATATATATATATATATATATATATATATATATATATATATATATATATATATATATATATATATATATATATATATATATATATATATATATATATATATATATATATATATATAATATATATATATATATATATATATATATCTATATATATATATATATATATATATATATATATATATATATTATATATATATATATATATATATATATATATATATATATATATATAATATATATATATATATATATATATATATATATATATATATATATATATATATATATATATATATATATATATATATATATATATATATCTATATATATATATATATATATATATATATATATATATATATATATATATATTATATATATATATATATATATATATATATATATATATATATATATATATATCTATATATTATATATATATATTATATATATATATATATATATATATATATATATATATATATATATATATATATATATATATATATATATATATATATATATATATATATCATCATCATCATCATCATTGTCAACCAGGGTCGATCCACTGCTGGATGAAGGTCTCCCCAAGTTGACTCCAAACAGTTCGGTCCTTTGCTCGCCGATGCCACGTGATGCTGCCATGCTTCCTGATTTCGTCCATCCAGCGTACCTTCGGTCTTCTTCTAGGCCTCTTTATGCCTCTTGGATACCATTGGATTATTTCGGATGTCCATCGGGAGTCTGACATTCTGGCTACATGTCCGGCCCATTGCCACTTCATTCTTTTGCACACCTTTATAACGTCTTCTACCTTTGTTATATTGCGAATCCAGGTGTTTCGTTTACGGTCTCTTTTAGTATATCCTAACATGCATCTCTCCATGCTCCTTTGTGCGGTCTGGAGCTTTTGCATGTTCTTTACTGTGAGCGTCCATGTCTCGCAGCCATACGTAAGTACTGGAAGAATGCACTGGTTGTAGACCCTTCGCTTCAAGGATATTGGGAGATTACTTTTGAAGATGTTGTTCAAACGTCCAAATGAGCTCCACGCCAGTTTGGTCCTTCGTGCTATTTCCTCCGATATGCCACCTACAAAGGAAATAAGTTGGCCTAGATACACATATTCCTCGACAAGTTCTAGCGGTTTTCCATCCACGTTTATTGGTTTTGGGGTAGCAAAGCCGTTCACCATATATTTGGTTTTTGAAATATTCATTTTTAAACCAACTTCCCTGCTGACCTCTGCCAATTCTTGCAGTTGGTGCTGAAGATCATTCGGGTTTTGTGAGAATATAACGATATCGTCTGCAAATCTCAAATGGCTCAGGTATTTTCCATCAATCGCCAGCCCTTTACTTTCCCATTCTAGTTTTTTAAATATGTATTCCAGTGTAGCTGTGAATAATTTTGGGGAAATAGTGTCTCCTTGACGAACTCCTTTACCGATTCGGAAGGTTTCCGAGGATTTGTGGAGATGTATTTTTGCTGTTGCATCCTTATAGATGTTATTGAACAACTGAGTGTATGCTCTATCAATGCCTTGTGTCTTTAGAGCTTCTAGTATAGCAGCTTTTTTGACTGAGTCAAATGCCTTTTCGTAGTCCACAAAGGCTTAGTACAGCGGGAGTTCGTATTCCTCACATCGTTCCATTATTTCTCGCAGCACCTGAATATGATCCATGGTACTGAAACCCTTCCTGAATCCAGCCTGTTCTCGTGGTTGGTTCATGTCAAAAGTATTCGAGAGTCGGTTGGTTAAAATCTTGGTAAAAATTTTGTAAAGGGTAGGTAGCATGCTAATCGGACGGTAGTTCTTAAGATCCTCTTGATCGCCTTTCTTATGGAGAAGTATTATAGTTGCAGATTTCCAATCTTCTGGAATGTCTTTTTCTTGAAGGCACCTGTTGAAAAGTGTTGATAAGATGGTATCCACTTCTCGACCTGTTTGTTTAAGGACATCAATGGACAAATATATATATATATATATATATATATATATATATATATATATATATATATATATATATATATATATATATATATATATATATATATATATATATATATATATATATATATATATATATATATATATATATATATATATATATATATATATATATATATATATATATATATATATATATATATATATATATATATATATATATATATATATATATATATATAAATATATATATATATATATATATATATATATATATATATATATATATATATATATATATATTATATATATATATATATATATATATATATATATATATATATATATATATATATATATATATATATATATATATATATAATATATATATAAACAATAAAATCAACAATTCCACTTATCTTCGTTAATTAAAAAAAATGAATTTTGATTATTTGAATTTAAAATAAAATTCTAGAATTTAAATAGGTGCAGCTTAAGAGCTTTAAACAAAAATGAAACTGAAGAGAAAAACGACAAAAAGGATACATTAAAGGAAACTACGAATGGAAGGCGTACTGATAAATTATTAGAATTTACGAAGTTTTCCAAAGTTAAGGCCGAAAGGAAAAACTTTTTATTAACCAACAATATAAAAATTGGATAAATTTTAACATTTCTTTTCAACATAACATTTTCAGCTGAGAAGCGAAAAGTTTTCACATTATTTCTTTCGAAAGCTTTTTACTAATTGAACTTAAAAACGCTTTTGAAAAATGTAAGAGAGAAAATGAAATTGAGGCATTAGTAATTAAAAACCTTAGCAGAAATGCATTTCAAATTGCAAAAGTATTTTTAAGTCTCTAATTTTTCACTTCGTAATATATTCTTCTTTGATGTACTCGTACTTGAGTGAATAAGTCATTTCATTTTTTTAATCAAAGATTTTGGCTTTCACTTTGAAGAATAGGAAAATTATTTAAATATATATATATATATATATATATATATATATATATATATATATATATATATATATATATATATATATATATATATAATATATATATATATATATATATATATATATATATATATATATATATATATATATATATATATATATATATATATATATATATATATATATATATATATATATATATATATATATATATATATATATATATATATATATATATATATATATATATATATATATATATATATATATATATATTATATATATATATATATATATATATATATATATATATATATTTTAGTCCAATAATTATACCAATCTCCGCGACAATTGTTTCTACCTCATGTCTCGTGGCTCTATTTATACGGAATATTCCCGGTTTGTTACGAGGGCAAATCATAGGGCCAGCAAATAAAATAAATTACCAAAAATTACACTAATTAAACATTTTCGTTTACATTAGTAGACCACTCACACGTCCGCTGAAATATTACACTAATTGGACCTAAGCATTGCTCTCGTAACACACCGGAATCATTCCGCCTGAAAATAGCCCCAAAATAGGATGTAGAAACATGTTTGAAGAGCATTTAAATAATAAGTTTTATAACAAAATAATTATATGTTCTCAGTGAGATAGAGGCAAAAACCTAGTTTACCGGGAACACGAAAAATGAAAGTTAACAAAATGAAATCCATTAAAATTGTGGGTCGTGATTAAATTACCAGTTGTTTTTTTTTTTCGCAAATTGTGTATTTATAGATTTCTTGTAATTTTTAAATAAAATAAAATAAAAATTATTCAATATTCAACTGTTATTTTATATTCGATAAAACATTCCCGTTAGAATATTTTGTATGTTTATTTACAAGTTTTTATTTCTCTCGTAGGAATAATTTTACTTACATCCCCGTCAATAAGGAATGTTAATTTATTTCTTATCACGATATCTGGAAAAATTAATACTCAGAAAATACTTAAAACTCCAAAGTATTAGTAATCAGTATGACAAACACATATCGGGTCATAAATTTTGATAGATTTCGATTTCCTTAAAAAATGTGTGAGGGAATATTTATTAAATAATGAAAATAGTGACTGGGTTTTTTTCTCACAAACAACATGATCAACTTGAATTTGATATAAAAAACTCTTAATTTAGCAAACCAAATCATTTAATTGATTAATTTTTACACAATATAATTATTACTTAAGAAATTGAACTGTTAATTTTTTTTAAATGATTAACATATACCAATTTAATCTTTTTCGCAAACTTAAAACTTTCATTGGTCAATAGAAAAAATGTCTTGTACAAATAGAACTTATTATGATGTATTGAGGTGAAAATAATCTTGATATCTAACTTAAAACAAGATATGGTTTGGTCAGTGTTAAAGTTTTGATGGATAGTAGATGACAAAAGTAGACGACCTCTAGCTGGTAAGACGCTTGTCTCCCAGCCCGGCGTTTGCGGGTTTGATTCCCGTTGGAACCCTTATTTAAAAAAAGGATACTAGTCTGTTTTTCATTTAAAACCTCTTTAACATGTTTCAGAGTGGTTCGGAAGATATTTTCACATCGCAATAAGCCCACCAGGTTGTACGGTATAGTCGTTGCTGGGCCTCGTAGTCAAGAATCCCCTCGCCATTCCTACGTCAATTCAGTTGGAAAGCGGAGCTGGGCTATAAACATTTTTTTATGAGTGAACCGTTGCACACCAACAAACTCACCGGCCTCACCGCTCTACTGAATTCGATTGCACATCATAGTAAAATGATTGTAGCACACCGGCATGTGTCTTTTTCCGCTCCAGAAAACAAAATTTCAAAAAGTTCAAGTAATATACACTAACAAGGTTTCAACATTTCGAATACGAATACAGTGCCAAAATATATTAAAAAAACCAAAAATATTCAGACTTTTCATTGTCTGTGTGTTTTATAGGAAATAGATACATTTTATTATTGTTCAAGTGCCTTAAAATGTAAATGCTAATTCTCGGATGTGAAACAAGAGTTGTAAGTCAATAAATTTGCAATTGGTTTACATTTTACATTATTTATATGTTTTTTTTAAATAAATAAATAAACAATGCATTTTTTCGTAAAGAAACAACCACCAAAGTATTAAAACTTTTTGAAGTAATGTAGGTTTGTTCTCAAACAATTAACTATAAATTAATGTAACTTTAAAGATAAATAATACAACGTTCAAATTTAACAAATCGTTAAAAGTAAAGTTGTAATAAGCTAAGAGTTCATTTTCTCCACTTAAAATTATGTTTTTGATTAAATTATCTTGAAAATGAGAAACTTCAATTTACCTATATTATATATAGTCCTTCGGCAAGGGAATTCAAAAGAGCCGCTTCGGTACCGATAATGAATTAAGTTTCTTTCAAGACGGAATACTCGTATACCGGAAATTTTCTTTTCGTTAAATAAATCTTAGGTGCAAATTTTTAATTTAACTTTCCTACGTTCCGTCAAAAAGAGAAAAAAAACGAGGGGATATTGAACTAGGGATATGTACTTTCAATCGTGAATCTCTTATTACTGAAGAAAGATGAAACACTTAAAACCAAATGTCATTAAGAAAATCTAAAATAAAATTTGGATTCCGTTAAAAAAATACTTTGTTTTGGACTTATCGAGTTATTTTTTAATACATTTTTTACACATAAAAAGTAGACAAAACCCCTTAATATGTTTCAAAACTACCCTGCAATAGTCAACTCAAACCAATATCTAATCTGTCTTTCTTCAGGGTTTATGTGTATTTTATCAAGTCTTACAACATTTTTATTGAAGGCTAGATAAAGGAAGGAAAGCAATATTTTAAATGTTTATTAAAAAAATGTTCGGACTTATGTAGTTGGTCATGATTATTGTACACAATTTGGTCACTTCATTAGATGGATATTTATGTATATGTGTGCACATATGCTAGTGTATGGACATTTGTGCACGCGTATTTCATGTGCGTATGAAATATGTATCCGTAATTTAAGTTACTCAATTTATGTAATCGCCCATTTTAACAAGAATTCTCCCAAAATAGAACGAGTAGGCATATTTTAATCGAAAAGGGAAAGTCAAGATAAAATATTGACATTTAAATCAAAACATCTTGGGTAAAACAATCTAATGTAAATCTTTAGCTTTCCGAAAACTCGACTTTGGTCTTGATCAGCTTGTTGCCAGTTTTATATTCGGAGTATGGACATTTCGCTAGAAAACGAAGATCTTGTTACATTTGTAGGTAGTTAAATCAACAAACCGCCCGTCACTATAGGGTTTCTGGAATGGTGTAGAAGGACAAGGGAGTTTAAATATTTAACCACCTTGGAATTACGTCATGATAATCCACTATGTATATTGTGATAGACAGAGCGAAGAGATCTCTACTTCATTATTTCTTTGAATACGTCTTTTGTTTTTACAGCCTTGTCACGGTTATTTATTTTCCTTATGCTTCAACCCTTCTATATTTATGCACTTGATTCATTGGGACCCAACATGTTTTTCAACACTTTTTGTAACATCTTTACGTAGAAAAACTTCAGGTCCTAATATACAAGACGGCTATTTTCTTACTCGGGGCTACGGGTTTCATTTCCGTTTCATACCTTGATAATTAAAACAAAAAAGAGTAGTTATGACTTATAGCCACTTAAAAATATTTCCGGTTCGTTGTAAGAGATTTCTTTATACAATAGATATAAACCCGCCAGGTTATACTGTGTGAAACGATAGTGTTATACTATACTATTTTTTCATAAATCTTTGAAACTTGTCTTTCAAAACATCCTTTAATTTAAAAAAAAGTTTTTTTTCTTTCAATCCACATTCTTACCTTATTTCTTAAATTCGTATTACACCGTACATTGTTTTTCACATTAATTCTACACAAAGTTCCTATTTCTACCGCATTTGTCTAAAATTGCCCTTTTTTCATGTAAAAATTGATTTTATATTATATATTCAAAGGTTGTGTACACAATCCCATAGTGAGTTATTTTATTTCTCATTGGAGTGATTCACATAAAACTTATAAATTGATAATACTGGTATGAAAGACTTAATAAAGTCAGAAACAAAAAGAACGGTTATGAAACACAAGTTTGCTATGAAAAAGGTCACGCCTGTTGAATAGAAATCGTTTTTCAATATCATAATTTTTGACAACACTTGTAAGTTTTGATAAGAATAATCAGAGGAAATTTAGTTTTTGACAAAATAACACGTATATTTGGTTTCAATGTATTCTCCTCAATTAATGTGGGTATTTGGTTTTAGTCTGTACATATATACTCCTGCATTTATATTATATTGATATCTGGTTTCAATCCATCATATACTCCTACACTTATTCGGATATTTACAATAGTTTAAATCCGTTTATACTATTGGTTTATAATATTTAGTTTCAATCCATATATACTCCTGAATTTGTACGAATATTTGGTTTTGACTTGTATATATTTCTAATTTAATACGGATATTTTATTTAAATTCATATATATTCCTGAATCTATGCGGATATTTGATTTAAATCCATGCATATTCTTCGATTAAGAAAATGAACGTTTGTCCCTTAAAACAAACATTGAATCTGTTAAAATTTAAAACGAATATTCGGTTCCAATCAATATATACTTCTGCATTTATACAGATATTTATTTTCTACCCGTCTATAAGTATATTTGGTTTATATACATGCAAACTCCTGAATTTGAAAATGATCAATTGTCATTCAACAGTTTATATAAGAAAAATAAACATCAAATTTCAATCCAGTGGCTTGTTGATCCATAAATTAACGTCAACTTAATATTCTTGTTAATTTAAGGGAACCAGAAACAAATTTGTATTAGTAAATGTAAATTTTATGTCAACAGGGTGAGTGCACGGGTCGTAACGATAAACATTGGACCGATACGTGATTTATCATTAATTGCATCCGATATCCAGGGGACCTCGCGCTAGTCATCGTATATCATTGTTGATGGATGCATTCCGTGTAGTTTTAATTTTTCGCCAGGGATCAAGTGATGCATTGTACCATTGATAACTTATTTGGCATGTTTGCTTTTGATTATGATAATGTTAGTAAAGTATGTGAAAAAAAACACAATATTAACGTTATTCAGAGTTTATACGAAGATAATTTTTTTGATTATCTTTTATACTATTTTCAAAGTCATCAGAATCATAATTTTCACCTTCCCCTTTTAAATCACAATTGCAGTTTTGCCAGAATGTTCTGCTTATCAACGAAAAAGTTTAAAAGGCCTGAAAGGAAAACCAGTCTGGAATCCTTTCTTTTAAACAATCATTGCATTATGTCCCACTTTCATCATATACAGTAGAACCTGGTGGTTTTATTGCTTTGTAGAAATGTCTTCCTACTAATCAGAAATATCTCAAAGATTCCGAATTACCCACGTTGGTGATTCAACCGTACCCCGCTGATAGAGAAATAGGTAGTGCCACCAACCCCGCATCTTAATTTGTTTGATGTCGAAAAGAGCTTCATCAGTAAGGTGATGCAGAGTTGTTTCTGTGTTTGATTCAATATAATATAACTGTTTTCCGTTCTTACCGGTTATATTGTTGTATAAATCAGGATATTCTCGTTTGAGTCTAGTAGGAGATAAGCAGGTTTAGAAGAAATATTTGTCAATAATTCCATGAAAATTTGTTTCCGATGGGAATTGCTCATGTATAAAAATGTGCGAAGTTTTTTTTCGTAATTTATATATTTTTAACTAAGGAATAAAAATGTTATTCAAATTTTAAGTAAAGAAGCTAACCATTTTAAATTAAATTTGTCATCCCACTCTCATCACTGTTCAGTTTCTTATTGATTTAATATCAAAAATTAATTAAAAGCTTCAACAAAGACTCTTGTTACCATTTTGACAATATTGTAAATGATCCCTCGACATTGAATAAAAAATGAATTGAATTATTGAACAAGGAAAATCCCATTATTAAAAAAAACTGGCTTTTATAATGTAATACTGAGCCGTGTTTTCAAGTATAAATTCAAAACTTTTTTTATAAGTCTCCTCGAAGCATTTGAAATGCGGTAGCACTCAAAAGTCTCACTCAAAATCTTCTGGTGGATTAGCTCTGGAAGTGTTGGGGCTTAGGACTTAGGCCTTCATAATGGAAGATAAGTACAATATCCACCAGATAACTTATAGATCAACAATACATCGAAGCTTTGATATATATTATGTTTATAACAATCTAATCATGAAATGTGTCATAAGTTCAAAATCCTAATAAAAATTTGTAAAATTTCCACCAAATAACTTGTAGGGTTAATAATACATCTAAGCTTGAATAGATATTTTGTTTATTACAATCTTATAATGATATGAGTCATAAGTTAACAATCGTCATAAAAAGAAGTACAATATCCACCAAATAACTTGTACGGTCAATAAAACGTCTAAGTTTGGATACATTTTTTATTTATTACAATTATGATAAGTGTCATAAATTCAGAATCCTCATAAAAATAAGTACAATATCCACCAAATTACTTGTACGGTCAATAATGCATTTAAACTTGGATGGATATTACATTTATTACAATCTTATCATAAAATATGTCATATTAAAATTCAGAATCCTCATAAAAACTTCAAGACACTTCTTCTTGTATAAACATAAAAATATTACCATAAAAAATGATGTGTCAATTTTTTAAGTCCTCAATTCTCATAAACAATTTCTAATGTAATATATTTCGTAGGAGCCTATTAGGTGGGCTGAGTCAATTATTCATTAATTTAATGGTAAATGGCCACCGTATATATTATAATTTGAATTCAGTTTTTTTTTGGTGACTTAGCTAAATATTTGACAGATTTAAAATATTCGTAGTCAAGTTTAATTATGAATCTTTTAAGAAAATAAAATATTGGAAACTAGAAATTTCGGTAATATACGAGTTTATCAATTTTGAAAAACAGACGTTTATATTAGGTCCTTACATATGAAATTGGCGTTTTGTTTGGGAGGACATAAAGTTGATTTTTTTTAATATAATATATTTATTTAATCAAAGTATGTACCATTGCTATCTATGCACTTTTGCCATCTCATAGGTAGTTCATCGATCCCTTTACTAAAAAAACCATTCGGACGGGAATCAATAAAATCTTTGAAGTCGGTTTGGACTGCCCCATCGGAGTTGAATTTTTTCCCTTGCAAGAAGTTATCCAAATTTCGAAAAAAATAGTAATCTGTTGGGGCAAGGTCCGGAGAGTACGGTGGATGTCTTAGACATTCCAATTGAAGCTCTTCTAATTTGGTAGCCGTCTGTTGTGCAGTGTGTGGTCTAGCGTTATCATGAAGCAGCAGTGGCCTAGAGCGATTAACCAGCCTCGGTTGTTTAGCAGCTAGCTTTTCCATCATGGTTTGCAGTTGCTGACAATAGACATCTGCCATAATCGTCTGGCCAGATTTAAGAAAGCTGTAGTGAACGACACCAGCACTAGTCCACCAAACGCTCACAAGTAACTTTTTTGGAGTCAATTTTCGCTTGGGGCATGGTTTGGCTGGTTCGGCAGGGTTCAGCTATTGCGATGAGCGCTTCCGATTATCATACAGGATCCATTTTTCATCACAGGTAATGATTCGATTCAAAATCCCTTCATTATTGTGCCGGTTGAGTAATGCAACGCAGCAGTCAACGCGCGTTTGTTGATTTGCTTCACTCAATTCGTGAGGTACCCACCTTTCAAGCTTTTTCACCTTCCCAATTTGCTTCAAGTGGATTAAAACAGTTTTATCACTAACACCGCAGCCTGCAGCTAACTCGGACGTGGTTTGCGATGGATCCGCTTCCACAATAGCCTTCAATTCTTCATTATCAACTTTGGTCTCCGGCCGTCCACGGGGCTTATTCCGCAGGTCGAAATTTCCAGAACGAAAACGTTGGAACCAAAAACGCACTGTGTTTTCTTTTGCGGCACCGTCGCCATACACATCATTAATCCTTCGAGCCGTTTCTGCAGCACTGGTGCCACGGTGGAACTCGAACTCGTAAATAACGCGATATTTCAAGTTTTCCATTTTGTAAACTGAGTGACGCAAAGAAAAAAAACAATTGAGGAAAAAACAAATGAATTATAATTTTCAAAACACAAATACTTGAGTAAATAGCTGTATAAATTTGAATTTGGAATTCCTAACCAAAGAGAAGATATTTGAGATCAAAGTTGCCAGTACGGCAAAACGCCAATTTCATATGTAAGGACCTAATGTTTTTCAAAATTGTTTACATTGCATAAATTTAAAACGGCTTTGAAACTGTCACACTTTTATCAAACTAAAACACTATCGAAATTATTAGTTTACTGTAGTAAAAATTACTCACATAAAATGAACTGAAGTAAATTGTATGACAACTATGGTATTTCTTGCAGAAATATAAGAAAAGTTCCATGTCTAACCATCTTAAAAATTAAGTACAACATCTGGCGAAGATATTTCTACATGGTTCTCAGTGCATAGACAAGATATGCGCATAACGACGTAAAAGTCAAACAATGTTCATATAGGAAAATTTGTCGGCAACAGTAATGGTTTTTGATACTTAAGTACGGTATACATGAACCACCTTGATATTCTTTCAAAATAAAAGTGATTTTTTCATAATTTATTGTAAAACATATGTTATCCCAACAAACTACAGCTAACATAAAACATGATTTATTTATTTTTTCAAAACAGGCTTAGCCTAATTACTTTGAAAAATACAAGACATTAAAAAAGAAGAAAACTTACGTAGAATTTTTTTTTTTAATTATATAAAATAAAAAATAATGCATATGCATACATACGAGTATATACACACAAACATTTGATACACATATATTCACATGTTGATGAGTGCTTTCTAGCGCGCTCAATCTAAGAAGAAAATTTACTTTTGCTTTTGGTAATGTGATATGAAATATGTCAATATCCGAAGCAGTCCCGTTCAGAAGAGCTAAGGCCCATCCAACAGGCATAGCGGCTGGAAGACCCGTTCTTGCGTATGTTATTGAGAACAGTTCTTGCCGACGCAGTCTAGTGTAATTGTTAGGAACATTTAACGCTAATCTTTGTAGTAATGCTGGACAGCTCACAACTCCTCGAACGAGTTTGACAACGTATACCAGGAGACGCAGATCTCTTTTTACGCTCAATAAGTTATACCCGAGCATGTCCAGCAGAAACTGAATAGGATAAAGCCATAGGTAGATACCGAACTCTCTCATATAGAGATATCGTAGATATTTCTTTTGTACTTTCTCCACCATGAGTGAGTTTTGCGCCCCCTACCGGGCTCCAAATGCAAGCATTGCTTTCTAGTTTGCTACGGATCACTGAATTAAACAACGTTTTGAGCACCAATTGGTTTTCAAATGACTTAGAGATTCTTATTACAAATCCTAGAGATTTATAAGCTGAGTTGAACATAACTTCTATGTGAGGACCAAACGCGAGATTGCTGTGGAACAAGACAAACAGATATTTAACGTGTTCCTCGCGGAAAGCACAAACGCCTGTGATCTGACGACAATCCAAGTTTCAAATCACAAATAGTCGTACTTAAAAATAATGACACAAAACCGGAATAAAAATGGAACTAAAGTTTAAAATAATTTTTATTCTAGCGACATCTCTGAAAACCTTGTCAAATAATATATTAATTTATGAGATACTGTTGAAGAAACAGAGCGCCGATTTTTTTTGGTTTCTCAATATTTCCAGCTATTGCGTCACATGTAACGACCTGTCGCGCGGATCGAGTCCTACGATGAGTCTCTCTTACGTAAATAAACATTACCAAGTCTCTCTTACGTAAATAAACATTACTAGTGCTATATGCATTTGATTGGGTGAGTGTAATGAATCATTGCTTTGATCGTAGCATTCGTTTGTTTATTTTACGTAATGTTTAGTTTATCTCCTTTATTTAATGAGTCTCCTTAAGAGTAATGACTATTATTTATTATCAGAAAATTACTTATGTGTCATGTTTACTTGGTGTTGTAATCAAATATCAGTAATTCTAAACAAAATACGCGTTTAAACTTAGAAATTAAAAAACGCTTAAGTTGTGCCGCGCACAGAATTCGTGGAATTTGATTTTTAACGCGGTGGACAGATTAAAATTATCTGTTCGGGGTATAGGTATAGATTCTAGTGTGTATCTATGGAATTTCAAGACGTGTGAGCGATGATACGACATAATTTCGCATTTTGATGCATTGAAATATAATTTATTATTGTGGCTCCACTCACAAACGTTGTTGAGATCTGACTGTAGGTCTAAAGAGTCGGTAAAAGAACGATTTTTTCAAAAGATTTTGAGGTCATCAGCAAATATAAGAAACGTGGATGTTTTATAACTATACCTATATCATTAATAAAAATAAGAAATAAGGTAGGTCTAAGATAAGACCCCTGCGGAACACCTGAGTAGGCAGTGAAGTAATCGGAGCTGTAGATTCCATGTGAAACAAATTGTTTTCTATCTGTAAGATAATCTGACAGCAGCCTTAGTAAGTTACCTGGGATCCCAATTTCACTATTT
The DNA here is from genome assembly GCA_949825065.1 of Odontocerum albicorne. Taxonomy (NCBI): domain Eukaryota; kingdom Metazoa; phylum Arthropoda; class Insecta; order Trichoptera; family Odontoceridae; genus Odontocerum; species Odontocerum albicorne. The sequence goes on along the minus strand of OX463854.1, from coordinate 13,154,516 downwards.
TTTTCTAATATTTTTTTGTGATTGGCGCGATCAAAAGCTTTTGCAAAGTCATGATACTAATAATCAATTTGATTGCCACTTTCTACAGCCCTTGAAACATAGTCGGTGAAGACCATCAGATTGGATTCAGTAGATCTGTCTCTTCTGAAGCCATGCTGCTCATCAATTATACATGGGTCCACTAACGACCTCAATGTGCGATCCATAAACATTTCTAGGAGCTAAGCTATTGAATAAAGTATAGCGATAGGTCTGTAGTTGGTTACATCGTCCTTAGAACTATTTTTAAATATGGGAATAACTCGAATCTTTTTCCATTCACTTGGAAAAGTATGGACTCGGAAGACAAGATTAAATATGTAAGCAAGATGTGCAGAAAGCAATTCACTACAGCTCTTAAGAAATAATGTAGGTACTCCGTCCGGCCCAATTACTTTCGTGTTTTTCATCAACTTTATTTGTTTGCGTATATCAAATGTAGTGATGCTTAGGTTAGATCCCGAGGAAGTATGGTGTTCATCAAAAACAAATGCCTCGGAGTCCCTACAATAAACTGTTAAAAAATAATTTGCCAATGCAGAAAGTATTTCAGGACCAGTTATTTGATGATATGTTATACATGATATGTGTTGATGCTTTAGACTCAAATACGAGGAACCCTTTTTATAAAAATGAAATGTTTTTATGAAAGATTCTGGAGCATCGATATATTACGATTCTGGAGCATCGATATGTTACGAGTATATATACAATCCTGCGATACAAAACTTCTCTAACTGCCAGTTAATTATTAAATCTAGACAGCCGAATGTCGTCGTTGCCGGGCCTCGTAGTCGAGGATCCCCTCGCCACTCCAACGTCAATCTTGAACCGTTCTTCCACGTCAATCATGTGATATTCTGTGAGAAAACAGCCCGATCCTAGATGCGCACTCCCTTCCGCAAATGTCACAGACATGTGGACCCTGCTGAGCCGCCTGGCCATGCTGACGCATTTTCGCAGCGCGTTGACTTTTTCTCACACGTCTAGCTGCTGAGAAGCCACCAGCCCGAGAGCATACGGCTCTTGACCCCTCGCGGTCCCGAGCCACCCGCTCCCAGTTCTTAGGCATCCCGCACAAAGTAAGCAACTCTCGCAGACTATCCTTATCGCGCTTCTTCTGCCCACCAGCTTTTCGCTTGCCTTCCACTTCCCCGTACAAGACACGTTTTGGGAGTCTATGGTCGCCCATGCGTATCACATGCCCGGTCCACTGCTATTTCGCCATTACAACCATATCTTCTGTAGGTTTACAGTTGCAGCGTTGCCGAATGTATAGCTTTAAAGAAAGCACTCGAATAATGTTTCTTATTCAATTAACAGGATTTCGTAATATTTTCAGATTGTCTTTGTGCCACTATTTGTTAGAACAATATCTTTTAAATTCTCTAATGTAACTAATAATTATATTTTATGTGAAATCAGAGCCTCTCTTCTTATCCTTTAGAATAAAATAAAAAGCATCATAGTTGTGTGGATTCCCATTCACCAGGGCAAAACACGGAAATTAAATTGCAGACCGTCTAGCAAAATATGTAGCATTATCTGGTTCCTCCCCCTTAAACTATATAACTTCTACCTGGGATATAATATCGCAGGTAAAAAACCGTTTACTCACCAGCTGGTTAAAAGCCTTAGAGCTCTCTGGTAACATGAAGGGCACCACCTATAGAAATACTCGTACATAGGTTAAAATACCCCTCAAACTTTGGTTTAACAAAAAAACCTTTCCAAATAAAATATGGATGTCATATACAGGAAAAAAATAGGTCATTTTCACACAGGAAGCCACCTTTATATAATCCATATAGTAAAAGATCCTATATGCAAGTGTGAAATGGGTGAAGAGACCCTCGACTACGTTTTCGTTGAGTACTCGCGTACGCGCAGTATACAATCTTTACTCAATTGAAAATGTCCGTTCAACGTGTTCCACATACTGACACTTAATTTTCCATTTATTTAATTGGACAATCATACACCTGATATGATTGTCCAATTTAGTACTACGGTAGTTTCTCACATATTCTCACACTGCCTCCTTTCCTTCGAATTGTTCTTGGCACAAATTATCCTCTTTATAGGATGGAATACTTTATCATCTAATAACAATAGTTGGTTTTAATAGATGCGTTTATAAAGGGTGGCCCATGAAAGGCTGCAGGATGTACTATACATCGCTGTACTGGGCACACTGCTATCGTCACCCTGGCAGTGTGCGCAGTAGCTTCACCCTGTTAAAACTACACCTTCTGATTTTTTTCGACCTCTGGGCGTAAAAAAAATTCAAACATTGTCCTATACAGGGCCCCGTTGATTTTTTCTGGCTGACCTTCCACATTTTCAAAGAAACAGGGGGTGATAACTCTTTCAGCTATAGCACCGCACCAAACAATGCAGTTTTGGGGATGCAATTGATGCTGATGTAATTTCCTGGAATTTGCAGTACCCCAAAATCTGCAGTTTTGTTGGTTGATGTACCCATTTAAATGAAAATGGGTCTCATCACGCATTATCAAGTTGTTAAAAAAATTGTTGTATTCTCTGACTAGGTGTTGAAATCAAAAGGCGTACTGCACGCGCTGCTGAGTGTCTTGGGTTAGTAAAGTTCTATAATCTGTAAAATAAGAAAATAAAAAATATTGAAATGAACCAGTTATAATTTTTTCGAACCGTTTCAGGTTTTTAGTGGCCATCCTGCAAAATGTAAACATTAAAAAGTGTGCCAATCCAGTTTGTACGTGACATTTAAAGCTATGAATGTGATTTTGATTAAAAATTAGGTCAACCTTTTTTAATAATTATTTAAAAAAAAAAAAATTAAATAACTGGCCTGTGTGTGTGAATAGCTGGTAGCCAAAAGTGTATTGATAAATGATATTTCACAAATTTAATGTATTTATTAATTAATATAGCTATATGTGTTCCTTTAGAATACTTGAAAGCTTCCTGGTTTTTAAATTGATTATAATGAATGATGTACTTATAAAAAATTCATAGTGTATACGCTTGAACTAGACCGGGGAAAACGTGACTGGATCACGTTAACCCTTCCCTTACGGTGATAAAAATAATACACATATTACGGTGTTGGGTAGTGAGTACGCAATAAAAAATTAGCGATTTTAAATCGGAAAAATAAGAACATTCATAGATAATCCCCTTAATTAATTATAATTGAAGTTAAAAATTATAATAATTGAGATTTATTTGCTGAAAACATTAAAAAACCATCTGAAAACATTAAAAAACGCTCACGGAACGGGCGTACGTCTAACCTATTCGCAAGCCTAGAGGCAACTAGTGGCGCGGAATGTCAGTCGCATACCCCGGCGCATACGCCTTTGCTTGCGACGTTGAGAAAATTCAGCTCCTCGCAATTCAGTCTAGTATGCAAGAGTGAGACGCGAATATAGTGTCGCGCTTCCCGCATACTATTCACCTATCGTCAAGACGAGGCACTCGCCGCGTTTAAATGCGAATTTGTTTTCGATCTTTACAAAACACCTCGATGTAGTCGATAAATTCTGATTATTATTAATATTATTTTTTAAATCAATGCGTAAATATATTATGGAGGAATACCTAAAATCTTAACCTTGTATTTATAATATTTATAGAGATATTGATGGTTATTAGAAGCAACGTGTAGAAGATACCCTACACAGGGAAGGAAAATTCAACCAGATTATGAAAATAGTAAAGAAAGACGCAAGAATAAGTAAATGTTGACAAGAGGCTAAGGAGGGTATGCAAAGTTTGAATACATTTTCCATAATATTCACCGCTATTTTCTGGATTAATCAAATTTTGACTTGACATGGTTCATTATAATATTCCCTTTTATTATTTGGAATAAATATATTTTAAAATTGACAAGGCTAGCGACCATATTCTAGCGGTTGGTCTTAACGCTAAGCAAGCGGACGCACCAGATTCGATTCTTGACAGATTTTACTCTTAGATATCTTCCGTTTTGCATCTTATTTTGTATTTTGCATCTTATTTTTATTAACCTCCGTAACCTTATTGGCAAGATGATTGTCTCCCAGCCCAAATGTTGTGGGTTCGATTCCCGCTAGAACCCACATTTAAAAAAAAAGGATTCCAGAGTGGTATTTACTTAAGACCTCTTTAACATATTTTTGTTGGGTAAGATATATAACTATATGGCAATATGCTCGCCAGGTTGTACTGTTTACGGCGAAAGAATAATTTAATACAATATGCTATTTTGTAGTGTATTGGCTGATTATTTCAAATTCTCACAATACTATTAAACAACGCTAAATAGCACTATTTAAAAAAATCTACCAAACAATGGCTGTAGCAGATTTTACCTCGCGATCGTCCAGAAACTTTGATTGTCTCGTATCCAAACTTTATGTTTGATCTGTCAAGATTTTGTGCTTGCGAAAGGGTAGCAGCTTGCACATACTCAACTAATAAACACTCAGGGGTTTTCCTTTCGCAGGATGACTGTCAATCATATTCGATCAAGAGGGATTATATATTGTATTAACGCATAAGTCCGTAGACTATTTCATCACACTATTTGTGCTATCATATTTGACTTCGAGAAACATGTTTAAATCTGTGATAATTTTTTGTGAATATTATGAGCCCTTCTTAATTGTTTAAATAAAGGTATGTAAGGATAACATTTTTACTGTCTGTAACATATAAGCTTAATCATGTTAATGACCTGTTTTGTTGATATCCAATATGAAGCGAATAACCTTTGTTCAAGCGACAAGCAAAACTGTGTTTTCAGATTCTATTATGATACCAGTGTACAGCGACAATAAACCTTAGTCACTTTATACTCATTTTTTACTCATTCTCTAGATAAATACATACGAAATATTTTACTTAAACTCTTAAATATAAAACAAGACAAGCAAAACTGTTTGTTTGATGGACCAGGTGATTTTAAAATAAGCACAGTTGACTCCTCATAATCGAATCTTGCTCCCAACATAAGGAAATGCAAGCAACTTTGATGCGATCAAAAATTATGATATAGCGGTAAATACGGCAGAAATTAAAGCGTTGGCGAATGAGGAGATCAAAACAAGGATTTAAATTGAAATGATACATATTATAGGAGGGCTAAATATGAATAAAGAAGTATTGGAAGTGTTTGGCTACCTAGAAAGAATGAATAATGAAAGATTAACTAAAACAAAAAAAAACATCAAACTAGACATGTGGTTTCTGAATTATAACATTCCCACGAGTGACGAATCTCAACGTGTCACTAAAGTTTAAAAAAATGTTATTTACACATTTGAATTGTTATTGGTGCCGTGCAGTAACATGGAAACCAATTGGAATCATGGAAAACACTTGGCAAAAACGTGGCACAATCAAAGTCTGAAGGATGGAGAATAAAAAACTTTTATTATAGGATAATATGCATAACGAGATGTACAGACGTGGTAAAAAGGAAATATGTTTGCCATAGAACAAATAAAAAATCTGTTTTCTCTGCCTAGCCTGATAGGGAAATGGCATGACGGTGATATACATTAAAACATAGGGGTTTATATCTCTCCACTCCTTTCTTACGAGGAAAATCATCGTGAACTCCAATAGTTTAAGGAGTAGGTACAACATAGCGAACTTCATGGTTTTACGAGTAAGATATTTGTCATCCGAGCCGTAGGTTACGAGTTTGGTTCCTGTTGGTACATAATTTTTTTTGGATTATTTTTTCATAAAAAAGTGTTCGTGGTTTTTGTTCACGAACTCTTTAAGATCTTACTGGTAAGTTTGAAAAAATTGCTACATGATAATAAACACAATAGGTTGTAGTCAATACAATTATCGTTGCTGGGCCTCCTAGACGAGGATCCCCTTGTCATCCTGAGGGTCTCCTAGTCGCTATAACATATGTTATGGTCCTGAATTGAAATGATTATTGTATTGTATAATACTTTCGTTATATACAGTACAACTTGGCGGACTTATTGCTATGTGGCAATCTCTTCCAGCCAACTAGAAATATATGGAGGAGGTCTTAAGTGAAAACCATTCTAGAATCCTTTTTTTAAATCTATGTTCCAGCGGGATTTGAACCCGCAACCTCCGGGTCGGGAGACAGACGTCTTATTAACTAAGTCACTGAGGTCATCGGCGAATATCAAATTTAAAAATATATCTAAATTTGTATTTCTAAATGTCTAGTTTAGTTATTATATTTATATATATGATATATATAAAAATTAATGAACGGATTCTTAATTTTTTTTTTCAAAATCTCCATTAAATCAGAATCTATTTAATAAGAATTCTGAAAATAAATTTTTCCTGCGTGAAACAGTTTTTTAAAGATAATTTATTACACAAAAGTTCCTTTATCATCAGTTGACAATCACTTATGTTTGGCATAATGAAAATCGGCAAAGTAAAATACCGTAACGGCATGCATGAGCACCAATCTCGTTACCAGAGTAACAAAACATCTCCAGTATCCGCATTATGGTACACGGTAGTTTCCAGTCTATTCAGTTGTATGAGATTTTAACTCTCAGAAAGGAGTTGCCAATCAGTTTTTAATTTTTTTTTTAAAACTCGGTTAGAAGGCAATGTTTTACTGAATTACTAGTAATACGGACATAATCATTCTATTAAAGGTTTGAACAATATTATACTGGCGTAGATTATGGATCACTTTAGAATATTATTGACTAGAAATTAGTTCAACGGGAATGATTTTTTGTATTGTTAATATATTTCAAACAAGAACACGAACAAAAAAAAAAATCAGCTTTTCAGCCATACCCAACAAAATATAGAGACCTGCTTCCAAATGCAAAGTCTGTAACAAAGTGATCTTATTGTTAAATCAAAAACTTTATATTTTTGTTCTCTGCAACACAACTAAAACATTTCTATCTAACACACTATAAAACTAAGCTATCATATACACAATTCCAATCGCATTATATTTTCAACAACCGCATCAAAATCTTATCTAATAGGTTTTTTTCATACACTCGATATGTATGGTATATCAGTTATTTATTTACATGATAATGTGATGAGTTTAAGAGCTTTAATGTGATCGCTTTTCTCCTGCTATTTTCTCATAAGAATTAAAATATATACATAAGTTTCTGGTTGTACTATTTTAGCTTAGTTTTCAGGTATTTATAAACTTTAATTATTTATCATCATGACCGTTATTTAAACATTTCATTGATAATTGGAATTTCGACTTATTTCCTTTCTTCATACAATTTTAACTAAACCTTTATTTATCTTGGCAAGTAAATCTGGAAATTGTTAATTAAACAACTGCATCTTGAGAAATTTACAATAAATTCTGCCCAGAAACAGGTACATAGGGCTGCTGTCCACGAAGTGATTTGTGGTTAACCCTCAGTATAACTGTACCTAAAGTACTGCACCACGGAGATAGTGGTCGTTTTGCCCTCTTAGACAAATGCCCATTTTATACAAATATAAATAGGCGCAGCAAATCAGATAAATATTTTACATATTTCTCGTTTTAATTGTACAGGGTCTTTCAATAGGGACGCTCAAAATTTGTTAGGTTATAGCGGTCATGTTGTTAAAGCAACATCTGTCAAATTTATTGTGAATTATTAAGTAGTGTATGGCAAATCACCATGGAAGGCGATGCTGTTGAACAACGTGTGAAAATTATCAAATTTTATTTTTCAAATCAATGCTCCGTTTGAGAAACGTTCCGCGCATTACGTGATTTTTATCCTCGCCACAACCATCCTGCAGAGCCGACTATTCAACGTTCAGTGGCCAAATTCAAGTCAACTGGTTCGATAAATAATCAGCCAACACTCGTACGTCACCGAAACGCAAGGTCTGCTGAAAAACATTGCTGCTGTGCGTAAGAGTATACAGGAAAACCCGAGGCAGTCAATTTCTCGTCGTTCACAAGAACTTTGCCTTTCTGCGACTTCAACTTGGTGAATTTTGCGTCGGGACTTAAATCTGCACCCGTATAAAATCCAACTGACCCAGGAACTTATGGTAAACGACCGTAGACAACGCCGTGTGTTCGCTGATTGGGCTCTGGAGCAGTTGGAAGTTGACCCAAATTTCGCCAAGAAAATCATCTTTAGCGACGAGACCCATTTTTGGATAAATGGATGTGTGAACAAGCAAAATTGTCAGATTTGGGACGATATCAACTCACACGAGATGCACCAGCATCAAATGCATCTCGAGAAAGTCACTGTTTGGTGCGAATTTTGGTCTGGTCGGAATCATCGGTCCGTACTTCTTCCAAAACGAAACTGGCATTGCCATAACCGTCAACGGCGAGCGCTACAGATCGATGATATGCAACTTCTTGTGATCTAAACTGGATGATATGAATACCGACGATATGTGGTTCCAACAAGACGGCGCTACGTGCCACACAGCGCATGCCACGATGGACATTCTGCACGATCGATTTAAGGGCATGGTTATCTGGCGCGGTAGCGACGTGAATCAGCGACGTGGCCACCGAGATCGTGCAATTTAACGCCTTAAGACTTCTTCCTTTGAAACTATCTTAAATCTCAGGTCTATACGTATAAACCGCAAACAATTAACTCCCTCAAAGTCAACATAACGAACGCCATCCAGCAAATTCAGCCAGATTTATGCGACAAAGTCATCGAAAATTGAACCTCCCGAATACGTGCCACCAAGCAAAGCCGCGGTGTACATTTGAACGATGTTATATTTCATACTTAAAACCATAAAATATTCTTTCAAATAAAAAAAAAGTTTAGTAGATATCTCACACACAACTTGTTTTATTTACATTTAAAAATCGAGCATCCTTATTGAAAGACCCTGTATAAAAAAAATATTTTAACTCTTTATTTTCTTCTGGTAAAACTCACAAAATATCTATTTAATTTCCATTGTTTTAATGAAAACCAAGACTGTTGAGTTTAATTATAAAATAATGCTGAAAATTATGCATTTTATAGATAGAGAATTATACGTCACATGGCAAGGCATGTGACAAATAAGTCTCATTCTTTGATCACTTATTTAATATAATGTGTCAAGTTCACATATTAAACATTTTTAATTATCGGTTTATCCAGTAACGCATTGTTTATTGACTGCTTGTTTGCAAGTTTACATATTAAACATCATTTTTAATTATCTGGTAACGCATTGTTTATTGACTGCTTGTTTGCAAGTTCACATATTAAACATCATTTTATTAGTTCCAAATATTTAGTAGAATGTCTTTTGAAAATAAATATTTATTTAAATTACTTCAAACTTTTTAACAGAAATCAAGAATTTAACGGAATATGTCAGCTCGTCTCTGAATTTTCAAGACCTTATATCTCTGAAAATAAGGAAGAAAACAGAAAACTGTACGTTATGGAAGTAGACTACTCCCACCCACAAGAGTTTACTGGAGAGACTGCATACAACCACTGCACTGAGGGAACTGCACAATACGTATAGTGCACAATGCACAAAGAACATTCTCGACCTGCCGCAAATTTGCGTAACTCCAAGACGCCATTACTGTGCAAACTTTATGCAAGTTAAGCTTTCATGAGATATACTAGAATGTACATAGAACCGGGTACATTTAATATGTGTTTTGCACTTATTTGAACTATGAAAACTCAGCAGTGTCATTATTGTAAACGCATATTTTTAAAAATCTCTGTTTTTAAGAATATTTCTCACTTATAATGCCTAACTACTTTAAAAAAATCCACTACTATTAAACTTATTTAAATTTTACTTACTTTAAAAAAATTGAATAGGCATTGCAGATACATGAAGATTGTAGCCGAGAAACAATTTTGAATTTGCTGTCTCCCGATCACAATCTTCAAAATGTCTCACCAAAAGGAGCCTTTGCGTTTTAACAGTACGGTTGGTTATAACATACTACTACTCGTGAAGATACATTAACACTCGTACATATCTAGTGCCCACAAATACTGTTACCAGATGAACCATTGCGTAACAGGGATCATTTTAAATGCCCTATTTAGATTATCACCAATAACAATCCAAAATAATTTTCTCGAAAGCTTGTGAATTCAATACACCTGATTTACCTGTATCATATCAAGTCATGTTGCTCAGGTGGATGAAGCAAGAATGAAACTTGCTGTCTAATCACTTAACGTGTTCCTCGCGGGAAGCACAAACGCCTGTGATCTGACGACAATCCAAGTTTCAAATCACAAATACTTAAAAAGAATGACACAAAACCGGAATGAAAATGGAACTAAAATTTAAAATAATCTTTATTCTAGCGACATCTCTGAAAACCTTGTCAAATCATATATTAGTTTATGAGATATTTTTGAATAAACAGAGCGCCGATTTTTTTTTGGTTTCTCAATATTTCCAGCTATTGCGTCAAACGTAACGACCTGACCTTTATTTAATGAGTCTCCTTAAGAGTAATGACTATTATTTATTATCAGAAAATTACTTATGTGTCATGTTTACTTGATGTTGTAATCAAATATCAGTGGTTCTAAACAAAACACGCGTTTAAACTTAGAAATTAAAAAACGCCGAAATTGTGCCGCGCCCAGGATTCGTGGAATTAGATTTTTAACGCGGTAAACAGATTAAATCAGCCCCATAAAATAAGACACATGTCTTCAGAAATTTCCCCTCTAAAAATTAGAATATACATAAGAAGCAGTGCTGAGAAATACAAACAACTAGATGGTCCCAGGTATCGTTTTCAGGACCATCAGCATATATTAAAATCCAAGCACGGTTAAATAAAGACCACCACACCCTTAGAACAAACCCATCTACTGTTGCAAAGATGAACGAGTGGAGAGGAACATCAAGCTCCAGTGGGTAGAAGCTGCATACAAAGGCATTACCATCTGTCTCAAAACTACCCTGGATGATCTGAAAATTTCTAAACAAGCTCTGAATATGAAATATTTGAAAAAATGTCAAAATGGGCAATGATACGTGATGAATTGACTCTGTATGTGCAGTGAGTTGTCCATGCGATACTCGTTCCAGTATCCGAAGAGACCGGGTCTTGCGCCGAAGATAATCTTGACATATGAAACGCCCAGTGCTGATCGAAAATACTTAAGTATCTTTGACACGATAAGATGAAGAATTGGAATGTTACAGTAAGTTGTAAAATATAATTTTAATTGTTTAGTATTAAAATAACACAAGTAACCCAAATGTTTGTTTTGAATCGATTATTTCATAAAGCAACAATTGTATACTTCCTCATAAACTTAAAAATGAGCAAAATGAATGCTTTAAGTAGAAAATGTCTATTTGGATAAATGAAATAATTAATACAATATGAGCCAACACTGGTTAGGTGTTCATTTGTTCTTAATTTTTTTTAATTATTTAAATACATTTGGCAGTTTGATGAGGCAATGTGTTTGGTTTCACCTTTAATTGGGAATTATATTTTAAGAAATAACACACAGTAATTTATCGATAATAACTTCAAATATCTGAAAATACTACCTATAACAAGGTGTTCAAAATATCATCGTAGATGATCTCAAAGAAACTTACATAAGGTTCTTAAGCTTTCAAAAAGTAAAGACAGAAATGGAGCCAAAAATTGATGATGTACTATGACTGGCAAATAATCCAGCGACAGTATTGACATGTATTTGACTTCAAAAAAAAAGAAGAACTTGGTTTTTCTAAAAACAATTTGAATAATACAATGGCAATATGATCAAATCTATCCATTAGAAATGAAACCAAATCTGACGCAATGCGGTGCACATCATGCACCATATTCCAGATCAGACCACAGTACGCTTTGTGGGAATTATTAATGAAGTACGCTTGTAAATTTTCACGCATATTACCTATCATTGCGAAATAATTTTCTGAGTGATTTCTGTGTTTGGCTGGCTTCAAGTGTAGTCCTGACATATGCAAGGACTGCCTCGTATTCAATATCATCTCAAAGAATGTTAACGAATATATGCGTGTGTATACGTTACGGCCGTGAGTGTAAATTATTAAGCCAGCCGTAACGCATTCACGTAACGATCGCAAGTGAGTGGTGGTGATTGAATGGATTCAATTTATTCGACAATATTAACATCCCCTCAATTGATGATGTGTTAACTTTGGCTATCTTTTTTAATAAACGTGAAATTATTTTTAGTTTTTATAGCGAGAGTTCTTAAAATTAGAACTAGTAGATCCTAATACGTATCATCAATTAACATAATCAGATCAACAATGTTGACTGGCTAGGAATATTCAAAGTTCAACAATGTTGTTGTACTCGTTTTTTTAAAGTTTATGATCTCCTAACTTACCACTTAATTATTCTTAGCCCCTATATGATTTTCATCCTTATCGTTAATTGCCTTGAGATCCATTTCAATTTATTTTTGTCATACACTTAATTCAAGACACGTACATGAATACTATAAATTATAATTAAAGAGTGGGTGATTGAAAAAAATGCTTTAAAACTATAAATTACTTTAACACCAGATGTATTTGTATGAAAGTGTTAAATAAATAAATTATTTACATAATTTAGAGGAAATCTCATAATAATGAAAAAGGTACAACCCTGATTATTTCATGAAACAATCAACGTCTTCGTATGTCAAACGTTTAAATGCCCTGTTTGGGATCAAAAATCCCCTTTGAGGGTTGTGCCAAATGAATTGCGGCTTCATAAATTATACTACTACCACGTTCTAAACAATAAACTCGTATACGACGTGAAAATTTACTAAAATTTCCGAGAACTATTTTGGAATTTGAGTGGAACGTGTGACATTGAAGATTATTATGAGTATATATTTAATTATTTATATGATACCTCATGAGTATATATTTAAAACGATTATTACCGTGTCGGAATTATAATACGCAAAACGTGAGGGTCAATGCAATGGTATGTTAAAAAAGGGCTAAAAACCATGCATGATTAATTGAGCACCACTAAACTGATTAAATTTTATTTGAAGTTTATTATATATATGTTGTTTGAAAACAAGGGCGATCACTTAAATATTATCCGGTAAAAGATATTTTTTGATAAAATATTAAAATATATATGGTTCATTAATTTTAGGCACTGACCAAAAAGATACATTTATAATAATTACAATAATAAATAACAATTAAGAAAATGACCATACCAATAACAAAGTTTTTGGAGCTGACTCTCATCAAGGGCGCTGTGTTAGTGTAAAACAGAATTATAGAGCTGACTCTTTAAGGGCGCTATTAAACAGATTTTCGGAGCTGAATCTCATCAAGGGTGCTATGTTAGTGTAAAACAGAATTTTAGAGCTGACTCTCATCAAGGGCGCTATGTTAGTGTAAAACAAAATTTCGGAGCTGACTCTCAAGGGCGAAAAAAAAGGTAAAAATTAAAAAACTATTTAGAATGCCAAACTTACGTTTGGAGGCTTTCGCGTTTCTTCGTATCACTTGCGTTAGACTTTTCAGTGTTTTGTAACGCGTGGTGATGTTTATGTAACGCGGGGTGATGCTTATGATGCCAACGTTTTAAAAACGTTGCAATTTTCAACTTCGTGACTTTTTTGTAGGCAACTTCGTCAAAAATGGATGCACTCCGAATACCACTAGACCTAAAGCTTAGTGTCAACCGTAATGTGACCGCATGGCACCATGCACTGACGTTACGGTTAATATTCCACAATTAACCACGTGGTATCCAGCGCACACTTTCTTTGACAAAGTAGACTATAAACGAGCTCTGAATATGAAAACTGTCACGTCTCCGAAACGTCGGCTTTAACTAATTCACGTTGAAAACTTTTTGACCTTGGCTCACTAATGTTTTTTAATAAAGTTGTTCGTCAACTGAGTTTCCTTCTAAATATATAATAAATGATCGATAACAATGTCCTTCCATCTAATTTTGTACGAACCATCGAATCATGGATATGTCCAATGTATCGAATAAAATGAATGTTTATCTACACTTCCTTGATTTTATGCATGATTTTAAAATAGATTCCATTCCCGAAAGTTAAAACCGTTTGAGACATCACAGCCTCTTCTACGATCTTCCTTACAAAACGTATTCCTTGACTTAATATTCAATGATACAATATTAAGATATATTAGATCAATTGAGTGGTTTATAAGAATTAGTTATTTTTGGAAACGCAAATCACGTATAAAGAATTTTTGTCAAAATTCTTCTATACAGATAAAAAACTTAAGAGTTAGAGAAAACCCCACAATATTAGAGATGAGAACGGAAAATCCAGAAATAGTCCTTTTTAATTTTATTTATTTGAAATAGAAATCTGGCAAGATATTTTCTTTAAAAATACTACTTTCAAAATACTACAGATTCCATTAAATACTTCACCATGTGAAGAAAACATTCATTAATCACTCATTTTCTTTAAAAAATAATTTTACATATCATTATCCCGTTTCCTTGCTGGGTTAGGCAGACAGAGGGCAAAGTAATATCACTTATTTGATCCATCCATACTTTCCTTGGTCTTCCTCTCACACACCTTTCACTCACATTTTTCCCGTTTTTTGGACTTTATTCATTCATTCCTTCTACATGCTCAAACTATCTCAGAGTGCTCTTCTTCATCTTACTCTTACATATTAGCTTCATATTTACATTCAGCCTTCATCACTTCATTCCGTATTATGTCAAACATTGTCATTTTATGAATTCTTCTGAGTGAACGTATTTGTGTTTTACTCTCATATATCAAAGATGGTACTAAAATAATCTTGTAGACTGTCATCTTAGCAGATTTTGATACTGTACGGTTCGAGAATACATGGTTTAGTGCCCCATTGACTTTGTTTTCTTTCACTGTGCCCCATTGACTTTGTTTTCTTTCACTACGCCCCATTGACTTTGTTTTCTTTCACTACGCCCCATTCAACCACTCTTTCTTAATCTGAGAAAATACTACCTAAACAGTGGAATTCTTCAATTTTCTCTCATATTTCATTACTCACACAAATATCAGACTCACTTTTCTATTATTGATCCAATTCATGAACATATTCTTTTGGTAACTTTTGACAAATTTGAATCGATTATTTTGATACATTAAAACGCGTGATAGGGATAACACATTTTATTCAATTCCATTACTTGAACCTTCGTACTTAGAACCTCTTGAGTAGGCACAGAACTAGCGATTCATCATCGGATATGTTGATAATACTAAGTGGTACATGAAGAGCCAACAACACTCACATACGAGTACGCCTATTATATGTGAGTACTATCGTCAGACAATTTTTTTTTACTAAACCAGAATCTTTTTTTATGCATTTTTCAGGGTTCCATCATAAATCGAACCCGAGACTCCTAGTTGAAGTTTAGACTCTTACCGACCAGAACACGGAAGTAATAATGTTATCTTTATTTCATCGAAAAATATGAAGGAATATACATTAAAAGATGAAACTTTATTTAATTAAATTTTTGTGAGATTTCCAATATCTGCGGAAGCCTCGTTGAATTCCAAGTACTCGTACTTGGAATCTTGGAACGAAATTTTAAAATAGCTCTGCTACGATCAATATTCTTGGAAAAAACATGTCATGATATACTATATTCGGAAATAATTTTAGTGAGTTTATATTTAGATCACTAAAATGGCAAAACGACAAAAATCTATCAAAATTATTTATCTATTCTGTCAAAAAGTTAGATAGTTTCTTGGATTTTATTTTTATGACCGAATAACTCTTGATTTTTTTATCACTGAACATTTAATTACCCGTAAGATAAGATATATTTTTTAAACGTTCCTAAACAAGTCAGATTGGATTTAATTAATCAAAGATGGTCGTGATGAATATTTAACTTTTCGTCATTTATTTCATACAATTTTTACTTTATGAGGATATATGATTCTTTCTATCTTTAAAAATATTTTTTTAGAAATAATTATCTAAACTATAATCTGTGACTATCGCACTATAATTTAATGCCACTTTTAGTAAATTCAATAATATCTGATTTGATTATGCTTTTTCAAAATAGTAAATTGTATAATAGTCTGTCCGAAGTTATTGGATTTAATAACTTTTCATATTTATTTAAGAAAAAATATATTACAGGACATATTTGGTTGTTCTAGTGGAACTATTACTTGAACTCTTCCATAATCGGATAACATCGATTGGGTAATGAGTATGCTGTAAATACTCTGGTCGGACAAATTCGAAGAGAATTTTCATGCTAGTTACTAGTCAGCGTGACAATATTCGCACTTTGTACATATCTGGCATTTTTAAAACAAGCCAAATATTAAAATTTTGTTGACTTCATATTTTAGGTTTTTTTTTTTGACTATGCCCGTTTCTATTATAGTAATATGTTTTTAGCCTTTTATAATAACATTTTGATTTCGCCTTAATTATCTAACCGTTTAAACTGGATTGTACAGTTATTTTTTTTAGTTTTACTAATCATGTACAACTATTTTACATTTAACCAAAAGTTTATCAGTATTTTTTTCTAAGTATTACTATTTTAACTTGTATTACCATTATTTTATACTCATTGTAAATTCATCTGTTTTTTTAATTAATTAGCTTTGTTTTATACATTAATAATCCACTTTTAATATATATAATGCCTTTTTATTATATTACAACTTTAAATGAATATACAGTACCCGGCGGTAAATAATACACATCGGGCTTAAGAAAAAGACTTTCGGCCATAATCGGCTAACTTCGGCTTTGTAGAGCGTCGTCTCTGTCGCTTAACAACGACTAACAAATCGCGACGGAACACATGTATGAGTGACAGAGACGACGCTCTACAAAGCCGAAGTTAGCCGATTATGACCGACAGTATATTTCTTAAGCCCAATGTGAATTACTTACCGCCGGGTACTGTACATATTTTTCATGTCTAAATTTATAATTTATTTTATATATGTTTTCTGTACTTGCATGAATCTTTTTTTAAATAATTTGAATTGTAAGTTATTCTTATTAATTTTATTAATCTTGTAAGAAAGGCGTAATAAAAACCTAAAGAACGAACCCGATTCGAAAAATAAGGTACTGACTGAATTCAAACCCGCAACGCATGGATTGGAAAGATCGATGTTTTGCCAACTAGTCAACGATGGTTGTCACAACATATGAATTGCAAAAAAAAACTCAAACACAAAACTGTTCTTCTCTATTTTAGTTGATTTGGTCCCGCTTTAGAAGAATCTGCTCTCTAAATTAATCTGTTTAAATTGTCTTTTTATTATTTGTAATCAATGTTCACGTAATATTGATATTTAAAAACTCGATCCATTAAATTTATGAAGAAACTCTGCAACGTGTCCAAATATATTCATTAACAGCCAACCAGTAGAACATGGTAACCATAATAAATATCTGAGAACGTTAGTTTATGGAAAAAAAGATACTTCTGATAAATCTACTATAGACACGTAGTAAAATGAAGCGCGTTTATGAAGATACATGTAATAACGAGTATTTTCACAAATCAAAATCTATTAATGAAAACGATAATACGTTAGTTTGCTCCTACACTAACTTTGTCTACGAAATGAATCCGTGGACAAAAAAAATTAATCATCACACATATTTAAATAATTTTAGAAGTGAATAATATTCAGACAAATTCTCGAAAAACAGTGCTATAAATGTGCTTGCATATATTAAAAATACTGAATACTGCTTAAAACGTGAAGTGGTAATACTTCGGTCACATAATGAGAAGCCCAATATAAGGTACAACACCGTTTATGCGAGCAAAAAGGCCAAAATGTGAATATGTCGGATATATAAACTCAAGTAAATTATTTGGTTTAAATTAAAATATATAATGTAGTCAATACAATAGAGATTGGTATGCTAATTTCCAGCCTGTGATGGAACAATATAAAATATATAATGTAGTCAATACAATAAAGATTGGTATGCTAATTTCCAGCCTGTGATGGAACAATATAAAATATATAATGTAGTCAATACAATAAAGATTGGTATGCTAATTTCCAGCCTGTGATAGAACAATATAAAATATATAATGTAGTCAATACAATAAAGATTGGTATGCTAATTTCCAGCCTGTGATGGAACAATATAAAATATATAATGTAGTCAATACAATAAAGATTGGTATGCTAATTTCCAGCCTGTGATGGAACAATATAAAATATATAATGTAGTCAATACAATAAAGATTGGTATGCTAATTTCCAGCCTGTGATGGAACAATATAAAATATATAATGTAGTCAATACAATAAAGATTGGTATGCTAATTTCCAGCCTGTGATGGAACAATATAAAATATATAATGTAGTCAATACAATAAAGATTGGTATGCTAATTTCCAGCCTGTGATGGAACAATATAAAATATATAATGTAGTCAATACAATAAAGATTGGTATGCTAATTTCCAGCCTGTGATGGAACAATATAAAATATATAATGTAGTCAATACAATAAAGATTGGTATGCTAATTTCCAGCCTGTGATGGAACAATATAAAATATATAATGTAGTCAATACAATAAAGATTGGTATGCTAATTTCCAGCCTGTGATGGAACAATATAAAATATATAATGTAGTCAATACAATAAAGATTGGTATGCTAATTTCCAGCCTGTGATGGAACAATATAAAATATATAATGTAGTCAATACAATAAAGATTGGTATGCTAATTTCCAGCCTGTGATGGAACAATATAAAATATATAATGTAGTCAATACAATAAAGATTGGTATGCTAATTTCCAGCCTGTGATGGAACAATATAAAATATATAATGTAGTCAATACAATAAAGATTGGTATGCTAATTTCCAGCCTGTGATGGAACAATATAAAATATATAATGTAGTCAATACAATAAAGATTGGTATGCTAATTTCCAGCCTGTGATGGAACAATATAAAATATATAATGTAGTCAATACAATAAAGATTGGTATGCTAATTTCCAGCCTGTGATGGGACAATATAAAATATTCTGAAATAATAAAAATATTAACGTTATCATAACATACAGTATAAAGGAATTTCCTCAATTATTCCCCACGTGGAATAATTGAAGAAACATTACGCCAGTTTGTATGAGTTTGAATGGGACATTTGTTTAAGACGGAATTGACGGATAAAATACTTTTTAATATGTTTGTTATTTTATTACCGAAACAGTATCGAGGTATGCTCATTCGATATTTTAAATAAATGGAAAAAAATACGGATTAGTTTTTATATATGTATGTAGAGTCCGCGCGCCGTAAGGAAAGAATAGTGTAGAAGGGTGACCATGATTTTTTTGTGATGTTCCCGTTGTCTTTGAGACTTCAGCGATAAGAACCAAAACCTCGATGTTCTAAAAAAAAGTTAAAATAGTATAAAAATATATAAATAGTGTGTAACAATAAGTACGTAGACATATACAGAAATAAAAAAAATAACAATGAACAAACCTCCCTGAATTATTACTAGAAATCATGGTAACACTATTTTTTTGACACGATGACACACTAATACTAGAAACTGACCAATCATTACACATGAGTTGACTAACACAATCACACGCACTGCGTACCTACGCTATAGTACAATACAGTCACAGATTATTTCCTTATGCCGCGTGGACTCTACTCGTATATATCAATTTATAAGTTCATATAATGTGAGCAAAATGTTCATATTTTAAACTCCTCAATGAACAGTTTGATGTCACTAATGAATGCACAAGGCTATACATTTTTAATATATGAAATATTTTAGACATTAAATTATATTTGTGTTTCACTAACAACAATAATAGCCGTGGACGATAAACATGCTACATCAAAAGTCAAACTATGAAAGTGTGTTGGGGTCTGGAGGTGTGTTGGGGTATGAAATGAATAATGAAGACATGAGAAATAAATGGATGGATAAAATAAATATTTTAAGGAAGATTGAGTAAGTAGCGTTAAGATTGTTAGAACATGTGAAGAGACTGAATGACGGAATAATTACCAGTATATAAACCTGAAGTGCAAGATATGCGTGGAATAGGTAGACGGTAAAAAACTTTGCTACATCAATTGGATCAGATTTTAAAAGAAGGTCAACTGAAAAATATGACAAATAGATTATTGTGCATATCGTGATGTATAAATACGGTGGAGGCGAGCATCGTATACTAAGATAAAAATGTCTGGAATTTTTTTTCACTACCTACTTCGTAAGCAATTTTTTTATTTATTTAATATTGCATTAAATAACAATTAGGTGGGCATTGTAACGGTGGCAATCTCTCCCAATCAACCAGAAAAAAGTAAATAAAATAATTGTAATTTATTTTATCAAACACTTTTTATTCCACTTTTTTAAGCAGTATAACCCTACCGGTTTCAAGGCTTTCACCTCATCTTCAGGGGAGCACAAACAAGACTAAATTCTGTTTGAACTGGTACTGATATAACATACACGCTTCAACGGTTAGGGACATTCAGGTTGGGGACTGAGGGCTGAGGGAGACATGGGGCGATTGCGACCAGCAGCGCAGGGATTTTTGGAATATATCATAATATAATTAAAGGGAGCTATCATCAATGAAAGAAAAATCGGGAACTTAACACGTTACATAACTGGCTTAAAATTATATAATAGTTTTTTAAGTTGCTTTTTAAAACGTACCAACTAGTTCCAGAATCTCATTACATGAATAGTAAAAGACGTTGGCAGAAAATAAGGGCAGTGAACTGGAATTGTTTATGAAAAGCTAATAAACAATCTCTGTTTGAGCGCAGTGCAAGCTCATGATTGGAGAGACGCTGTATGTATGTAGAAGTATATGGCGAATAATTACTTTAACAACAAAGTAGTTAATAAAAAATATTCTTATTCAGAGTTCCACAAAGTTATAATCGAAATTATAACTTATCAAAATAATTTTCAAATAAACTAACGTCAACCTGATATAGATCTGAAAATGTTTCCTCCATAGACATTAATAACATATACATATATAGTTGTCGTGGCCTAGTTCATAAAACATCTGTCATCGGATATGGAGGGTGCGAGTTCGATTCCTGTTGGACATTATTTAGTATTTTCCAAAATTTATTTCAGTCTGGATTTTACTTAAGGACCTATCAACACTTTTTCGTTGTTACATACCAATTAGCCCACCAGGTTGTATTGTTTACAACAAAAGTGTAATACAAATAAATAATTTAAATACAGGGTGGCCCCTTAAAGACTAAACCGTTTACCAAAACCTTCTCACAGGAGGTCCATCGTCACCCTGGCAGTATGCGCAGTAGCTCCATCCTGTTGGAACCATACCTTCTGATTATTTTCGACTACTGGGCGTTAAATTTTTTCAAGCATTGTCCTATACAGATCCCCGTTGATTCTTTACGGTCGACCTTCCTCATTTTCAAATAAATAGGGGCCGATAACTCTTTCAGCTATAACACCGCACCAAACAGTGCATTTTTGAGGATGCAATTGATGCTGATGTAATTTCCTGGAGTTGTCAGTACCCTAAAATATGCAGTTTAGTTTGTTGATGTACACGTTTAAATGAAAATCGGCCTCATAACTCATTATCAAATTGTCCAAAAAGTTTTTGAACCACTTGATACTTTCACTGGAATAGAAAAACCTAATGAGTTTTACTCGTTTCTGGATACTATACATAGCCATTTTAATTTTCAAGGCATTGTGAGGACTATGTTTGATGGATTGCATAAGTGTGCGTCCTCGTTGCTGTAAATTCTCGATATGTCATGTTTTATAAGTCGCGTATCCAGATCGATGAATCACTTTGTTATTGTTTTAGAGTGTAGAAATGAAATATTATAATGCAAAGCAATAAAGTATGGGGTAATAATACCGTCCCGACTTCAATCCTTCTGCGAAGTCCCAAAAACACCGCTGTTGTTGTTTTGAAATAAAGAAATAGAATGTTATAATGCATAGCAATAAAGGATAGAGTAGTAATACCGTCCAGACTCCAAACCCTGTCCCGAATTCCTAAAAACACCGATGTTGTTGTTTTTAAATAAAGAGATGGAATATTTTAAAATACAAAAAAGGTAAAAGGTAGGGTAATAAATCTCCTAGTGCCATTGTCTCAAACACCGCCCGTACCTGGGCATAATTCCTAGAAACTTCTTTCGATGACGTTAAGCTAAGTGCGTTTTATCTCCACGTTCTGGACATATTTGTCGCCACGTGTGTTACTATGGGGATGGAAATAGTTCTCCCCTCTCCCGCGATTGTCTTTAAAAGGGGAGCCGTACGGGTCCCCAGCCTCGTTTGCTTTCGGGACCCTGTGCTGTACGGTTCTCCTTCACGCTCATCAGACTGGCAGCTACCAGTATTACTCACTTCGTTTCTCTGCCGTATAAGTAGACGCTTCCGGACGCCATCTTGCAATCTTGGGTGAATATATTCTTTGTTTATATTTAATGCTGATTTCGTGGATTGGGACCTTCTGCCCTGTCCTTGCTGTAGGAAATTGCTATTCTATACCCCTTTGTTTGAATTATCACAACACAACCTTCGAGCCGCGATTCGGGAACCGAATTTAAAACTTTTTTTTTCTCGAGCTTACACTCAAGGTTTTTTTTTTGATTGAATCAGATAAATTACCATAAACTTCTTGTTTTTTTTAAGTTATATCTCTTTTTTAATTGCCACCCTCATCCTGACATAAGATTTGAGAGAGAGTTACTCAGAATTTAAATAATCCAACGAACTCCTGAGATCAAAGAGGACTTGCCCCTTTAGAAGCTGCTGAGCCGAGCCGCGTCACACATGGTAAGATTTTAATGTGCTAAAATTGGTTTACGTAATTAAATGTGTAAATTAAATTATTCTAAAAAATAGGAAAAGCTGTGACAGCATATTCTATAACTTGCAAAAAATATTGAAAATTAACAAGTTATAACTTTTCAAACCCTTAAGACTTTCAGTCGCCACCCTATATACCATAAGTAAACATTACATTATTCCGTACTTAAATATTTATGTATAAATAAACTTTACCATTTTGACGTTAGTAAAAAAATGCAACAAAAAAATAAAAGTAAACAAAAAGTAATGAAAAATATTTCATATTGACATAGATTGATGAAACTTTTTTATACCAATAAATTTCAGAAGGTCAAACCGAGATTATATAAATATTTTAGGCTTGTTGTAGAAACCCAAGGTTAAAATAAAACTTCAATAATAACAAAAGTGTTTATTTATGATATTTACTGCTGTTTAATAATAATTTAAGTAGATTATTATTTAATTATACGAGTATATCTCAAAATTTTATTTATTCAATAAAATTATTGTACATAAATAATTTATCAAAAATAAATCATAATGAATTCGAATCTTTAGTGAGGAATCATGCTCAATCTATGTTTATTATTAACATATATATTTTTCATCGTTCAATGTGTTAATGACTAAGCATTTTTTCATATAAACTTTGAATAAATAGAAAACAATGCTCAACGTATATATTTATCCTTATTAACCTTTCCCTTCCTGTGCTAAAAAAAATCCGCGCGTTCCGGTGCTGTGTATTCAATACACATGCAAAAATGAGCGATTAAAAATCGAAAAAATAAGAATATTCATAGCCAATCGCTTAAATTTAAAAAAAATTGAAGTCAAAAGTGATAATAATTGAAATTTATTTGCTGAAAATATGAAAAAAACATCAGCCGACGTTCACAAAACGGGCAAAGAGACCACTTCAAATAGATGCCCCAGAGCTACTAAGAACTGAGACGGGACTCGGTCTCGGACTGTTAAACCTCGAAGGAAGAAACACAATTGCGAACTGAGATTTTATTTGTTGCGTTCCCATATACCGAAGAAGAGTGAGAGTTAGACGTGAAAAGCGTCGCTTCCTCACCCTTAGCGGTTATTTTTAATGAATATACCTACGTCACACACTGGAACACGTTTGGTTGTATTGTGTATTTATTCCCGATTTTCACAAAATATATCTGATGTGGCCGATAAATGCTAATTATTATTAATATTATTTTTTCATTCAATGCGTAAATGTGTTGCGGAGGAATACCTTAAATCTGAACCCAGTATTTATTATATTTATAGATATATAAGAAGTTTGTGGAAGCAATGTGTACTAGTTACACATCACAGGACAGGAAGGGTTAACGTTTGTTAAATGAGTCCATTTTGAGTTAATTGTCTTGTTCGCAGATTAACAATTCCAAAATCATTTGTTCAGAGGCAATATAAGCTTCCCGTAAGGAAGAATGTTGAAGCTTTTATTCACATAAGTATAAAAATCATAATCTTTTTATTTGGAATCTAAGAATTAGCTTTTTTTCTTCTCAGCTATGTGGAAATACACATAACTGATCGAGAAAATGCAAAACACACAACAATAGAAACAATGATTAGTCATACTTTCTTGAGAAAAAGTTCACTTATGCCTACAAAGTTCATTAAGTGACTTAATTCACAATTTATCTACCGATATATGAAATATATCATAATCGGAAAATTCGTTCAACAGGCTCATTGCGTATGGGAGTGGAGAAACTCTCAAAAATTCATTTCGTCAAAACGGTACCGAAATCAATTTTTGACATACGATGGCATACGAAATGTAATAAAGTTTTGTAATTACATTTAATAAAGATTTGCCGACGAACAAGAAACTCGTTTTTTTTCAATTAGTTATATACGTATAAACAAACAGGTGAGTTGATCTCTTCTAATGCTCAAGTAGTAATATAACAGTCAAACATACTCAAAAAAATGTAAAAAATATAATCAACAATAAAAACCAGATTTTCAGTCACTCTGCAGACAAGGTGGAATCTGATTCAATTGTGTTCTAGCTGTGGGCAGAAGTTGAAGCAGAAGAAAGTATTTAGGAAGGGTTGAGGACAACACAAAACCGTCCATTAATTTTACGTACGATATTAATCTAGGGTTAGAGGTTCAATTTGAATATAAACAATAAAAATATGAAAATTTTCTGTTTTAAATTGAATTTGTTTGAAAATTTTTGAATAAAGGTTTATCCTGCATGGGTCGAGTGAAAGCAATTTTAAAATACAAACATTATTTCGATTCGCTTAGAAACCGGATATTGCTTTAGTATAAAATTGTAAAATTTTTCTACCAGTATGGTTTGTCGCGCTCACACAGAAATCGGTGTCGGAATCAGAATTGTTTTATTTTAAAGAAACAGAGCCAATTTGTTTCAACATTGAATCTTGACAAAATAAACTTGTAGTTAATTACAAGCTAGGGCAGCATTTAAAAAAATGCAGAGAGAAAAAGACATTTCTTAAAATTTTAATTTACAGTTGTTCAAAATAAATTATCATTTTATACCTTGAATCTTTTGCGGTGTCATGGTTATTATTTTGTAATAAACTAAATATAACACTTATAATTTTTCGAATTTACCGCTGTTATATTTTTGTGAATTCAAAACTGGTTTCAAAGATCTCCGTCTTCTTCAGATGAAGATAAACTAAATGACATGTCTAAAAATATACTTTATAATAAAAGTAGGTTGAGGGAGAACGGGGGAGGGGGTAGTGACAAATAGAGGTGGGAAGTAAGTAGGTGGAGTCAAAATTCTGGCTTTTGATCTGAAAACATATTAACGAGTAGATGAAGTCTGTTATAAAACTAAACTTGGTTATTTATAAAACTGAGATTTCATTTTACATTTTTTCTAAGAAATCCCCCCCCCCCCACCCAATCAAGACGTCTTGAGAACAATAGTTGTTCAAAGTTAGTCAACCACTTAATTGAAAAAAAAAACAATCGTTTGATATCGATCGTGGTTTGCGGATTCTGCACACGAGTCGGGGGAATCACAACTGGATAATTAAGAGATTCTCGAGATTGGAAAAAATGTAAAATTAAGTCTCAATATTATGGATAACCAAGTCAATTTTAATAATTGTCCTCTTCTAAATATGTTAACCGTTCAAAAGCCATTTATTTATAACGCTTACCTTCTCCTCTTCTATATGAGCTTCCACTCATCTACCATTAGAAAATATTGAAAGTACCAGCTATGAACTCACAAAGATATAACATTGGTTAATACAAAATAAAAAAAGTGCTTTGTTTATTTTAACACAATTAATAACTTTTACATAACTGTTTAAAAAAAAAACTATGAATATTTTTCACTGATGTGTTTGTTTTGATTTAACATAATTAATAACTGTTATTAAAAAAACTATGAATGTTTTTCACTGATGTATTCGTTTTGACTTGTTATCCTACCATTAGAAAGTACTGAAAGTACCAGTTGTGAACTCACGAAGATATAACATTGGTTAATACAAAATTTAAAAAAAAAAGAGTTTAACACAATAAATAGCTTTTACATTACTGTTTAAAAAAAACTATGAATATTTTCACTGATGTATACGTTTTGATTTGTTATTTTTTTACATGAACAATTAGTAATGTATTATTACACTTTCGTTGTATGTAAACAATCAATCAAGCTTATTACCATGTGGTGATTTCATCCCACTAGAGATAGGCATTAAATTAAAAACCTTTAAGTAAAAACCAGGCTATACCCTTTTTTTAAATCTGGGTACCAATGAGAATCGAACCAGGAACCCAAGTTTGGAAAAAAGTGTCTTATCAACTAAGCAACGAAGATTGCCAATTTTTTTTTTTAATATTACAAATAAGACATGTCTTAGGATGGATAAACAGCGAGTTGAGCTGAACAATACTTCCTACAAAAATATTCTACTTCAGTGTGAATTTGATAAAACCTTAGTCCATTCATTTGATTACTCTATCCAACGCATTTGGGATGATGTTCAGACAGCATACCATGTCAAAGGAACTCCCAATGTTCTCCATACTTCCCTGTATTTCATCGATTCGTCTGTGGTTTCAGGAACCTCTTTGCCGTCAGCTACCTATTGATGCATCCCAATTTTATAATACATTAATTTAAAGTCACGTCAAACATGGACCCAAAATCAACAGTATGGTAATTACCTTATTTCTAATTGAATACCAAATAACTTAAGTTTCAGGACTTGTATTCCCTAGAAAGCTTAGGATTATCTGTAAACGGACGAGATATGGCAGATCAAACTTGAATAAGTTATAAAACAGGCTATCTACCAGATTGACATGAAAGTGTTATTAGTATCAGGAGATAGTATCATGCTAAAGGCAACGTTTATTATAAGGTGGTTTATTGTGGGTTTGCTATAATTTATCAATAAAAATGGAAAAAAGCACACAAAAAAAAGAATACATGATATTTTTATTATAAACAAAAAATGCCCGTCAAAAAAGACCGGAAAATACGAAAACAAAAAAAAAATTGTTTTTTTGCAACCTATTTTGTTTAATGTTTTGTCTCGTGTTGTCATTAAATAGAGATCATTTGTTCAATTGAAATCTTTTATATAAGTATTTGGCCATTTTTTTAAATTAACTTATAACAAAGAGGAAGATTGATATCTTGAAAGCATGTTGACATCAGATAACCGTGCAAACTACGATATTGAAAAAAATTAACAGCATGCAAATAACTGAATGGTGGGTTATACAATGCGTTTAATGCAATTAACTCAATGATGGGCTATACAATGCGGTTAATTAACTCAATGGTGGGCTATACAATGCGTTTACTGACCGAAACATTGAAAAAACAAGTATAGCTGGCTGCTTGTAATGACATCTTGTTTCTAATATAAAGTAGAAGTGCATGTAAGGAAAACTTATACGTAGCAAAAGAGTTATGAGAGAAAGTTAAATGCAGTAGAAATGAGAGTGTTCCGCAGAATGTGCGGAAAAACAACGAACGATCGAAATTGAATACGGCCTATAAGAAGTAATAAATGATAGAAAATATAAAGCAAGTAAAAAAATTAACGATGAAATATTTACAAATAAATTTATACACGTAGTGATGAAGGTTCTGGAAGTTTGCGACGACCTTAAAACGTGACATGAACAAACAAGTCGAATTCTGAAAGAGAGAAGTAATTAAAAACTTAATATTAATGATTATGCAAAACGAGATGTACGGATGTGTCTGCAGCGAAACATGTGTGCCAGGATCAATTGAAGTAAATCTCCGTTCTCTATGTCTGCTTAATAGAGGCATGTTATGATTTTGATGATGATGATGCCTTAATACAGTCAATGTACTCGTACTTCATAGACTTTTTATCCATATATGCTTCTGACTTGTTTTCATCCCAGAAACATTACTTATTGAGTTAGTAAGTTGAGATCACTTTAACATTTTCATCTCAGAAACATTACTTATTGAGTTAGTATTGTAAGTCGAGATCACTTTTACATTTTCATCTCAGAAACATTACTTATTGAGTTAGTATTGTAAGTTGAGATCACTTTTTCGTTCTTATCACAGAAACATTACTTATTGAATAAGTAAGTTGAGATCACTTTTACATTTCTAAAATTGATTGATGATTTAGAATATCTCCAAAGTATAACACGTCTCATTTAAAAAAATATGTTAATTCAAACATATTTTTTATCGCTTGTAAGTCTTTTTTTAATGTTCGACTAGTTTTGATGTGTCCATTAAGCGGTAGCTGGTGGTTCCACGAGACTGATGAAACCCAAAAATAATCCGTGGTAAGCTTCACGAGGGCTTGTTGTTGCCAAGTCATTTTGGGGTATTATATTCATGTTATAATGATCATATAAGGTACTTGTTGTGTTTAAGTCTTGTAAGGTTTGACTGGTCACGATTAACGTATGTTTTCTGAATATGGATTGCCCGATAGGTGAAAAATTATGGCTTTCTTAAAATTTATTGAAAATTCTATGACAAAAAAATTCTGATTGATGTGCTTTTGGTACACAAGTACCAATTTGGTACACTAATCAAATACTAATTTGAATTTAAATTCAAATTATCCCTTTATTTTGTGTAAACATAGAATATAACAATAGAATATCTTTTAAATTTATTTTAAGATAACTAAACTTAAAATTTATTTTAAGATAACATTGAATTCTAGTTTCAATAGATCGAGTATTTTCTCGTTCACGGACCACGATACTGTTTCAAAATTGAAATTACCTTTCAACAAAGTTTTATCATTTTGTTTTTCAACGTTCTGGGAAAATATACAAGCTTAAGTGTTGAAATTAAAAGAAAAATCAAAGTGGTCCTATTTTAAGTGGGGGTTTCTTTTATTAACTTACTGAATAGTTGTAAAATAAAGAAATGGGATTTGGTTCAATATTAAAAGGTTCATTTTAAGTAGATAAACGAAAAAATGTTTTTTTACAGTGCACAAATAAACAAATATACTCATATATTAAAATTTGTTGCACATTTGCATAATATTTTTTTCGAAATCAGTCTGATTATAATATTTTATTAAATCATAAATCTTACACGACATTTGTAAATATTAAAGAAACTTGGAAAGAGATTGTTATTATTATCATAATATAAATAGGCCAAAACCCGTACGGTTGTCGCCAAAGAAAGAATAAGAGAATGGAATTTTGAATACAAGAGAGCGAGAGAGGAATACTTCAAAACAGATTGAAATTTTACTGAACGAACCGGTGTAAAAGGGGACGATGCCAATTTATTTTGAATTGTCATTCATTAAATAATTAATTTATTTCCTATTATATTGAACCTTATGATTACTTGTGTTTATTTATCTTATGCCCTTATTTTGAATGCAGACAATATGTAGCTTTTTCACGACGATGGAAACGCGAAAACATTAAAGTCAATATATCTGAAAAAAGTCTTCAAGGAAAACTTTATCAACGATTTAAATTGAACAACAGTAATGTTTATACACAAAACATCGTGTATAAAGAGATTTTCGAGAATTAAATAATTCATCAATCAAGATGTACCTTTTTTATTTTAAACTTTAAACATTAATAAACCAAAAAAAAAAATATTTTGATCTTGCTCCATTCGGTATTTCAAAAATGTATAATATGTTTTACTTCAGTGAATATTTCACGGGCTGCAACTAGTTGAAATAATTCAGCAGATTTATTTTCACTCTTTATTGTAAAAAACAATCTGACGGGCTTTTATAACCAGGCGGTAATATTTTCCAACAAACCAGATAAAGTGTTTTTATTATAAAAAAATCATACAATAATATAAGAAAACGTACACGTTTGTATCTAAATTTGAAAATTAATATGTTTTTCTACGTAAAGACAAAGCCTTATAATAAAAACAAAATAATAGGAATAACCACCTGTTCATATTTTTTTATTCTTATATAAAACCTATATCAGCAGGATAAAAAAAACTACGAAAATAATCACTCGTGTCTATTAAAATATATTTATTCCTTGGAACTTTCATTGAATTTTCTGGAGAGCTTTCCTTAGCGGTGATTTAAGTTGTTTTGCCAATTCGCCCATTTCTCCAAAACAAAAAAAAAATGGTTTGTAAAAGTATTTATTTTATTTATAAATTTGCCTAAAGGTCTCAATTGAAAGCAGCAATTTTTTCTCAATAAGCAGTTTTTTTTTAAAATTCAAATGATAATTTTATAAAGCGCCGTTTAGAGAGAAAACTCTCCTGAAGGGTGCGCTAAACCTGGACTCGAACCCACTAATATTAAAGTTATCACGTCTGGCAGCTATAGCAGTGCTTGAGTAAATCATCTATAATACTTTCTTTCTATACAGTACAATCCCGTGGGACTACTGCCATGCGGCAATTTCCTTCAACTTACCAACTAAGATACATATTTATCAAAATCAGTAGAATTAGCAAAAAACTTAGCTTTAGAATACATTGCAATAAAAACAAATGATTCAATAAAAATAATTTTGAAATATATTATTTATAGTTAAGGCATTAACATTGTTGAGGTTTAAAGACACTGTAATTTGTTTTATCAACGTGCTTGATAAAACAAATTACAATAATTTTGAAATATTAATATAAATAATTTTATTGGAAGATATTTTTTTATATTTGGTATCACTGGCACATATTGGTATCACTGGTAATGAATTTCTTGATTCCTTGCCAAATGAAGCACGTTCTGCCGGTTGTCATCTATTTGATTTTTCACAGCCAGTGATCACAGCATTGATCTTTCAAATAAAATTAAACATAATACTGGGCACCGGTAGGCATTGGATTTGGATATAACTAGTGTATATACGTGCTCTAGATATAAATAAATCTAACAAACTATCCCCTTGAAACCATAGTTTGATATAATAAGAATTAACAATATTGAAGTGTCTGCCATGTGTCGTTTGCTCATAGGCCCACTGCGTGGTGGCTAGTTATCTTTACAGAACGGGTATTGTGGAGAATTCCGGCTGCGAGTGTGTTCTATTTGAGACATATCATCATCATTCATCATAGTTTTATACCAGAATCAATCCACTGCTGGATGAAAGTCTCCCCAAGTTGACTCCAAATAATTTGGTTTTTTGCTCGTTGATGCCATGTGATGCTGCCATGCTTCCTGATTTCATATATCCAGCATACTTTCGGTCTTCTTCTGGGCCTCTTTAAGCCTCTTGGGTACAATTGGATTATTTCGGATGTCCATCGGGAGTCTGACATTCTAGCTACGTGTCATGCTCATTGCCCCTTCATTCTTTTGCACACCTTTATAACGTCTTCTACCTTTGTTATGTTGCGAATCCAAGTGTTTCATTTACGGTCTCTTTTAGTATATCCCAACATGCATCTCTCCATGCCCCTTTGTGCGGTGTAAGGAGTATATTTATTCTCTCATAAAAAGCGGGTGAGAAGTTTGAGAATATCCCATAAGGAAAAAATACGCGCGAAATGGAATTCCCTTACGAACGGAATTAAACCGTACTTTTCTTTGTTCTGATTTTGACGGATAAATAATGACGCATAATAGCGAGTCCGAGCGTGACGCAGTTGTAATTAGGACAAAGAATGATGCAATCATCTTCCCGGTTCTAGAAAGTTCTCGATTCAAAAACAAGCCGATATAAAGTTTTGTACACCGGCCGCGGGGGCGATTGAAGCACTTGTAGTAAGAAATCGAATGCAGGTGACCTATTGGTCGAATCTTGTCCTAAAAATGCCGCGAACCAATGAAATCTTCGCCTAGGGACGCGTGGTCAATTCGTGTTGTTTGGAATCACCGGTCGAATCGCGGGAGGGGGATTCATTCCGTCACCGGCCGGGACTAGCTATTGACGGGCTGTTACAGCTCCTCCGTTTGGGAGATTACGAATTAATAATTAGTTTTTTTTGTTAAAATTTATCGGTCAATTACCTTCAGTTCCGAGTTATCATCTCCTTCTGGGGAACATACGAATTAATAATTGGTGTTTCGTGGAAGTTTCTCCAAACCACATCGGTTTAGAGCCGATGCGCGGATTTACCGGCTTGGTAATACCGCCAGGGGAACAATAATCGGGGATTATTATCGCCGCCATAATTGAGAGTCTGCTGAAGGCCTCGAGCGACTACGATACGTGGTTCCTCAAATAACTGCGCCGCAGTTACTCAGCTTCCCGCGCTTGCAGCAAGGAAGAAGTTCGTATCGGCTAGGCGGGAAATTCCAAGGGGGAATTGTTGCATCATCCTGATCCGAGGAGTCGTTCCGGCTTGGGCCGGTTTGCTATCATCTGGCTTGCGTCCACCTCTTCTGGGAGAATAGACATTACAGCGTCATTCCTTTTGGATATTCAGGTTATTGGGGTGAGTGAATTCTTTGTATTGTAACCTGCCATTGCTGGCTCTCATCGCCTCATATCCGTCTTTGTGTGTAATGAATATCGAACAGGAATCAATCTCTTATGCAAGCCCAATTGTTAGTCTGCCTACTCTGGTTTTTGTAGTATGTTTTTTTTTTCTCGGCATTAATGCGGAGTTTATTTTTTACAATTTTGAATTAAATTAAACGAAGTGTTATCACCAATATATGTCTTTTTCTGTTATTCACCTCGTCCACGGCTTGATACCTTGGAGGCCTAGCATATCTCTTTTATTATAGCCCATCGCGATCTGAGACAAAAGAGTACTTGTTCTTAATTTTCTTCATGTGCCGCTGAGACCGGGGTAAGTGTAATTACTGTGAGAAAAACATTATTAAATTGTGAAAATATTGTTGGTTTTGTTGAATGGAGGTAACGCTCTCTCCAAATTTTAGTAAATAGAGGTACAGTCGTAACAGCGGTCTGGGGATTTTGTGTGTTCTTTACTGTGAGTGTCCATGTTTCGCAGCCATACGTAAGTACTGGGAGAATACACTGGTTGTAGATCCATTGCTTCAAAGATATTGGGAGATTACTTTTGAATATGTTGTTCAAACGTCCAAATGAGCTCCACGCTAGTTTTGCCCTTCGTGCTATTTCCTCCGATATGCCACCTACAGAGGAAATAAGTTGGCCCAGATACACATATTCCTGGACAAGTTCTAGCTGCTTTCCATCTAAGTTTATTGGTTTTGGGGTAGCAAGGATGTTTATCATATATTTGGTTTTCGATATATTCATTTATAAACCAGCTTCTTTACTGACCTCGACCAATTCTTGCAGTTGGTGCTGAAGATCATTCGGGTTTTGTGAAAATATAACGATATCGTCTGCAAATCTCAAATGGCTCAAGTATTTTCCATTAATTACCAGGCGTTTATTGTCCCATTCTAGTTTATTAAAGATATATTCAAGTGTAGCTGTGAATAATTTTGGGGAATTAGTATCTCCTTGACGAACTCCCTTACCAATTTGGAAGTTTTCCGAAGATTTGTGGAGATGTATTTTTGCTGTTGCATACTTATAGATGTTATTGAACAACTGAATGTATGCTCTATCAATGCCTTGTGTCTTTAAAGCTTCTAGTATGGAAGCTTTCTTGACTGAGTCAAATGCCTTTTCATAGTCCACAAAGGCTAGATACAGAAAGCATTTGAGACATATATGATTCACTAAAAGCCATTTCTTTAACACGTCTAATTAATGTTGCGTTTTTTCTTTTTTTTGGAACTTTTCCACTTACAGTTAAGAGTTAGTGATCGATTGTTAAATTTATGAAGCTTAATCAGCTGAAACTTTAAATTGTCTAGAATCGTCATTAAAAAAAATAGTTTTTTTTACATTGACTCATATAATAGCATTATGACTTTAAATTTTATGGCATAAATAATCCTATTTTGTGTGGATTGCCTATTAAAAAATATATTAAATTAAATGTCAAAGAGAACTATAATAATATAAAGATTTTTTTAGGTAAGATGAGGCTAGGTTAGGTTAGATAAGGTTAGGTTAGGTTAGAGGAGGTTAGGTGAGACGAGGTTAGGTTAGACGAGGTTAGGTTAAAAAAGAAATTCCAGAATCCTGAACACACACACACACTACTTAACATAATTCATTTTTATTGATGAAATGACTGCGAAATTTTCCGAACCGTATCTTAGTATCCCAATTGTGAATCGAACGTGTTTCATATAGGAATCAAATTATATTTGGACTTATGCACTGTTTGCGTGATACATACCGACGAGAATTTGCTTAATCACTCGCCTAGTGAATATGCACCTTTGACATTAAACTGATGCTCTACTTAACTGTTACATCAGTGTGAATGTTTAGTAATGCTTAACGCGTGCTTACTCTAATTGGAAACTAATGAGGAATTGAAATAGATACATTTTCTCTAATCATCCAAGTACATCAAATTAATACATATAAAGCTACGCTAAAAACTTCAATTGCATAAAAAATATAAAATTGCTTGTAAAATGAAGAAGTATTTGCCAAAACTAAACAGATGAATTTTTAAAGTACCATTTAATTTAAGTTTAATTAATAAACTGGAAAGTTTGAACATTTTAGGATTTTCTTTTCTATTAAAGTTTTAATATATTTTATGAATCAACTAAAACGAAAAAAAGCATAAAATTTTCATTCATTATACTATATAATTCGTTTTTGTAATTTGTTTTATCAAACACAGTTTATTTCACTTTATGTAACGGCATAACTCTACTGGTTTCAAGGTTTTCACCTTATCATCAGGGAAACACAAGCAAGAATCTTATTTGTGCTCCCTTGATGAGGTGAAAATCTTTAAACCGGTAGGGCTATACCATTACATAAAGTGGAATAAACTGTGTTTGATAAAACAAATTACAATGCCTTTTAACTTATTTGTTTATTTATTTATTTAACACTTTCATTGCATAAACAATCTGGCGGGATTATTGCCAGGTGGCAATCTCTTGCAGCCAACCAGACATAAGTAAATGAAGCAAGTTAAGTGGTCGCATAAATCATTCAAATGACTATCTATCCTCACGAAATCCATAACTACATACGTGAGCATATACCCACAACTTACATAATGTTAATACCTTAATTATAAATAATGTATAAAATAGATTTGTTTAAAATTGTGAACCAGAGATGTTGAAGAGTGTGGACCGGAAGATAATACTCTATTCTTACTCTAATAATCGAGAGGCTAGAAACTACAATTCCAATCGAACGATAGTCAAACAAAAGAGAAAAAAACCTATAGGACAAGTAGGGCTCAACAAGATTTTTTTTCGAGGCGCTAAAAAATAACGTATTATAAACAGGTATATTACCTTAATATCTTAAACCTTTTCTTCTCCCATGTAGCAAAAAGCTACTAACAGTATGTTTGATGTTTCAAAAGAATAATCATATATGTATTATGTTGGTACTTGAAAATATTGAGAGAAAAAGGTGGAGTATTAAGTATCACATCTCGAGAGATACAATGTTTAAATGTATGATATTGAGCTGTTTAGTAAAGTACAGAAAAGGAACTGCTTCCATGGACTAATTTTACACTTAAGCACAAGTGTGGAGAACCCAAGATCTTCAAGCTAGTCACTATTATTTTATGATACCCAATTGCAGTGGTTCTCTCCATACTCATGTGCGACCAAAACCCGAGTTTTCCTTACTCATTCCATCTACTATAGTACGACAAAAACTGCTTTCTCCTTTTCAGTTTAAAACTGAATAAGCTCGAGTGTGTCTTTTACTGTCAGGGTAGTGCATGTGAGGACTTCGCCAGTCAAAAAAAAGGGTATCTGAGAACAGAAGATCGAGCAAAGAGATAGTTTCGTACTTAGTCTAAGCAGTTTATGCAGTGCTTGGGTAACTTTTTTCGAGCAGGATTTGATTTGTGGTACGCCCAGTGCTGTCTAGGTGACAGAGTTTTTGACGGAATTAATATAGTGCCTTTGACACAATAAAACGAAGAAAAACTATTTAATGAATAAATATTTGGAAATGAAAATATACAATAACAGTTTTATTCAAAGTTATTCTTCGCAATTAGTAATAAACGCAAATTGTAAAACTTGAATCCGGTGTTAAATTGTAAGATGAATTTAATGAGATATCTCTGTGAGAAAAGCATAAATATAATTTTTTTTTAAAATACAAATGAATATCAAATTTTTAATAGATTTCTTTCCAAAATTAACTTTGAAGGCTTTCAAACATCTTGCTGAGCTATTTTAATTTTTCCTGAAATTGTGAACAGTGGAAAAGGCGCTTCTTTGAAGGAAAAAACATGAAAATTTTAATTAATGTTTTTGAAGCAATTTTTCTTTGCCTGGAGCTGATTCACTAATTGAAAAGAAAACTACGTTTTTCATATAATATCGCGTTTTCTGCATTTTTAAAGTTTCCTCAATTTTATCAGGATGCTCGTAAAATGTTTTTATCATCGTCACCACCATAACACCATGTCCATATTGGGAAAGGTAGATAAAACAAAACTTCACTTCATTTTATTCGAGCACATATCTATCGCTCCTACCACGCCCATATACTCGTTATTCAAACTCTCCTATTCAAAAGGCTTTTCACGCTTCCCTCGAACAGAATTTAATTCATGTACGAGTACATATCATACGTGTATATTGTATTTCCACAAATTCCGCGCATAGCTCTCAATCACACCGTATTTATCTTACTAACATCACTTTTTTGTCACTTCCAAATTTTCTTATGTTGGTATTAAGGTTTCAATATAAGAAGTTACGTTTGCTTTTTTTGAAAAGATCCAGTCGGAAAACACAGTATTTAACCATAATTAAGTTGTTTTTTTCAATTCTCAAAAATGTCTTCATACTATAAGTTTTTTTCTGATATTTTTTATTAGCGCTTGTTCAATGCTGAGCATCGTGGTCTTCTGTTATGTCTAGAACTTGGTATACCGCCTGTCTCAATCCCTCCCGGCTGTTCTAAGTCACGTTGAACACAGCGCTTAAAGAGCATGTCGTCAATTCCTTTATTTGGCACCATACTATAGACACCTTCCTTCGTAATCATCAACTTCTCCAAACTTTAGTATTCTTCTCTTGCATATTAATTAGAATAATATGAGAACAAATAATAAATTTCCTCAAAGAAAACTGATTCTCCTCAAGGGCGCTCTTACTTAGGATTTGAATTCACAAATATTTACAGAATTATACATACTTATTATCACGCCGTGTACCTTGCAGGGAAGGCAGATAGAATAGATCTCCAACCTTTTCTACCGAAGCACACAATTTTCTCCGCCTCAATATTTATAAAGCTCGTCATGCAAAATCTTATCTTATTCCTACTTCTCAATTAATCTTTTAAGAAGTGCAATTTCTAAGGTGAAGCCACATTTTCCTCGGTCTACTTCTTCCATGCACACTTTATACTTCTGACTTTTATATTCGGTTTGTTTATATTCTCTTCGCATGTCTAAATAATCTTAAAACTCCTGTCTTCATCTTACTTAAAATATCCATTTTATTCGTGCATTAATTTCTGATGTCTTCATTCCGCCTTCTTTCAAATATTTGACACTTCACAATTTTTTC
Organism: Odontocerum albicorne; assembly: GCA_949825065.1. Lineage (NCBI taxonomy): Eukaryota > Metazoa > Arthropoda > Insecta > Trichoptera > Odontoceridae > Odontocerum > Odontocerum albicorne. The sequence continues at coordinate 13,116,631 of OX463854.1, read as the reverse complement.
TTAGTGCATGCATCTCCAGAGCATTAATCTTACCATACATTTTCTCATGCAACTCCTACGGTTTCATTCCCCTGATCCAACTATCCTTTACTTCATAGCACCTTCGACTCACATTTGCGCTTATGAGAACATTGCAGTTTTAAGCAGATTGTTCTCTTTTGATTCCATCCCGATAAAGTAAACTTAACTTTCATCGTCTTGGCTATCGGATATTTAAAAAGAATATTTAACCTATTTTCCATGAAAGTTTTAACTTCAAAAACAGGATTTCATAAACCTTTAATTTTGACATTTAACGCGTGTTTGAAACCGACGAAATATTTCAATAAAAGTCCTATTTATACATAACTGAGTCATATGATATTTCACAGTGAATTTGATATGTTTCTAAGAATTATTTTTATTTCGTAATTTTTATGCCTTTGGTGATTTCCCAAAAATTGACTTTCTGATATAACTGTTAGACTTCCACTTAAATTTAATATAATATTTATTAATCTAAAATATTTAATTTAGAGTTTTTCCACTCTGTTATATTTTTTATATTTTAGGGCAATTCGATTATTTGATGTTTTCAAAATATTTTTGATAAAAAAATCAATGCAACTTAATTGTTTAAACATTTTTAATTCAGTAAGAAATAATATAAGTTGTATGTTTAATGTAATTTGAGAACCTTTCAAAATCTTCTTGACCTGTTGTGGAAAAAAGTTGAATTTACTTACGTGTATGATACTTTGAGAAAAAACGTTTCCCTGTCTCGAAGTCCTACCTTCGTTGGTAAGATATTTGTCTTTTAACAGAGAAAAGGTATTCCGGTTCCCGTTAGTATCCATTTTTTTTAAAGTTTTTTTTTCACTTAATACCTACCTAACGTTTTTTTGGTTAGATGGCAAAGACTGACATATGGTAATAACTTCACCAGATTATACTAAATGCAATAACAGTGTAATGTAATACAAAGTAGTACAAAGTACTTATTTAACAAAGAATTTCAGAGTTACATCAACATGTTTTTTCAATATTAGAAATTGATAAAATACCACTGATGTGGACCATAAATTTATTTACCTTAAAATATTTCCTCTTCTTTGTGACATGCTCTTTTGATACTTTTATTTATTGAATTAATTAATATGAAATTTTGACGGGCTGTATTGTAAAATTTCTTATGGTAAAATAGCATGAAAAAGGCATACATCATATTAGCAAGAATGATATTATATCGCAATAAAACTGATGAAACATAGTGGTGTGCACAGAAAAAAGTATTCGTTAAACCCTCATGGAGGTGCGATATATGCGCGTGATTAGGCAGCCCTAAACCCTCATGGAGATGCGATGTATGTGCGTGATTAGGTAGACCTAAACCCTCATGGAGGTGCGATGTATGTGCGTGATTAGGTAGACCTAAACCCTCATGGAGATGCGATGTATGTGCGTGATTAGGTAGACCTAAACCCTCATGGAGGTGCGATGTATGTGCGTGATTAGGTAGACCTAAACCCTCATGGAGGTGCGATGTATGTGCGTGATTAGGCAGACCTAAACCCTCATGGAGGTGCGATGTATGTGCGTGATTAGGCAGACCTAAAAATGATCAGCACTATCACTGGTAGAATAACTTATGGCGAATATTTCTCTATCATCTTTCATCGGCGAATTTCTTCTATGATGATGATGGTAAGAATTAAATATTTATTCCAGAAGACAGTTATAAGTTGAAAGAAATAAGATACCTTTAAATACAAAACTGTCGCAGCAGAAAACTTTGATAGCTGTTCCCTCACTTACGACAACGTTTATTAATAATATCTTGCTATATCGCAGACGTGCGCCAATGCGGCTCCGAGAGCCGTATGCGGCTCATCGTTGGGTTAAGTGCGGTTCCCAATGTCTTTTATAAAAATATAGATACTTTCTTTCCCCATTATACTTGTATTTTTGCGATTTTCCTTTCTAAATGTTGTAAGGGACAAGATGCGCATGTTTGAATGCAATTGTCGAAGACGCAAGTATTGGCGTATACGTGTGTGCTGTGATTTCAATGTGTAGGGTGTGCGCGCATCTCCTGCCTCTTTATAATATATGTGTATTTTTTATACTTTATATAGCAATTAAGATTTGTGTATGATATGTAATATATTTGAATTTGTGTATTTAATACTACTTGAAAACGTGACTATGGTGTGACTCTTTATATATATATGAAAATCCAGAATGTGGCTCTCGTTGACCTCATGTATGCCCACCCCTGCTATATAGTATAACCTGGTTTCCACGTGTCTCTTATAACCAACCAAAAATATATTTAAAAACACACACTTTTTTTACAAAAAAAAGGAGTTCCATTGGAAATTGAACCATGTGGTTGAAAACATTTTATCACCTATGCACCGGAGGTCGCCGTTCTGTTTGATAAGTTAAATACCTATCGGGATTTTACAAAGTTGTTGAATTATTTTTAAGATACAAAAACAAATTCATTACATTTTTTACTGTTTGGTGACACTTAAAATTTTCAGAACAGTGTGATTTTTTACAGAGCGCGTAAATTTCAAAGATAATATATGCTTCTCGAAATTCTTAATAGAGTTAATTCCGATGCTAAATAATAAACCCTTTGTTTTCTTCGGGAAATAGCTCTGAATCGTCCAATATCATCCAGGATTATATAATACTGGACGTCTAGGATTGAAGGAAAAATGAACGTATTCTAACAGTCAAGTGGGACTTTATTTGGAAGGATCAGGTTCCATAAAAGCTTAAATAGTTTATAAAGTACTCGTATGTATAACAAAGTTGTCATAAAAAACACATGTTATCATTCTTAGCAGTTCGGAATTGACTATTAAAAAAATGATTTTCTTCTTCCTACTATAGCATTTTTATTGGTATTTTCCCTTTCTTTTCAACTTGATTTGTAAGTAATATATTGGCATCTCGAGGCGTTCAGTATTATGGGTACGATTTTGACTTTTAGTTATGCTTGTAGTATGTATATTTTAATTTTTGTTTGTACACATCTGTATTCCTCTTTCACATTCTGCCAAAAGTGACGCTAGGCTTGGTGCAGCACAGACTGTCCGCCTTTGTATTGCGTTGGTGACTCATACAATAAAATTTTCGTAATTTTGTGAGACTGTAACGTGTGTACTTACTAACATATTTATGTATTATCTTTTTTTTTTGTTAGGATTGTTTATTTGTAAATATTTTTATTATAATTATATTTTATATGCTGTCATTTGTAACGTATGAAGCAGTTATTACAATATTTTTTTATTGCTATTTTTATAAGGTACATTGTACTATTTATCAAAAATTTTATTAATAAATAACGACTAAAAAATATACTTAAAAAACATATAAAATTTAAACACTTGTTACGACTAAACCCTATTTACTAGAATTTGGAGACAGCGTTACCTCCATTCAACAAAGACAACAATATTTTCACAATTTTAATAATGGTTTTCTCACAATAATTACACTTACCCCGGTCTCAGCGGCACATGAAGAAAATTACGAACAAGTACTCTTTTGTCTCAGATCGCGATGGGCTAAAATAAAAGAGATATGCTAGGCCTCCAAGGCATCAAGCCGTGGACGAGGTGAATAACAGAAAAAGACATACATTGGTGATAACACTTCGTTTAATTTAATTCAATATTGTTAAAAAAAACTCCGCATTAAAGCCGAGAAAAAAAAAACATACTACGAAAAACCAGAGTAGGCAGACTAACAATTGGGCTTGCATAAGAGATTGATTCCTGTTCGATATTCATTACACACAATGAAGGATATGAGGCGATGAGAGCCAGCAATGGCAGGTTACAATATAAAGAATTCACTCACCCCAAATAACCTGAATATCCAAAAAGAATGAAGCTGTAATGTCTATACTCCCAGAAGCGGTGGACGCAAGCCAGATGATAGCAAAACCAGCCCAAGCCGGAACGACTCCTTTGATCAGGATGACGCAACAATTCCCCTTGGGAATTTCCCGCCCTCCGATACGAACTTCTTCCTTGCTGCAAGCGCGGTAAGCGGAGTAACTGCGGCTCAGTTATTTGAGCAACCACGTATCGTAGTCGCTCGAGGTCCTCAGCAGACTCTCAATTATCACAGCGATAATAATCCAAGATTATTGTTCCTCGTGCGGTATTACCAAGCCGGTAATCCGCGCAACGGCTCGAAACCGACGTGGTTTGGAGAATCTTCCCCGAAACACCAATTATTAATTCGTATGATCCCCGAAGGAGATGATAACTCGGAACTGAAGGTAATTGACCGATAAACTTTAACAAAAAAAACTAATTATTAATTCGTAATCTCCCAAACGGAGGAGCTGTAACAGCCCGTTAAGCGCTAGCCTCGGTCGGGGACGGAATGGATGACCGTCCCGCGACTCTATCGGTCGTTCCAAAAACACCAATTCACCACGCGTCCCTATGCTAAGATTTCATTGGTTCGCGGCATTTATAGGAAAAGATTCAACCAATAAGTCACCTGCATTCGATTTCTTACTACAAGTGCTGCGGCCAATGTACGAAACTTTATATCGGTTTGTTTTGAATCGATAACCTTCTAGAACCGGGAAGATGATTGCATCATTCTTTGACCTAATTACAACTGCGTCGCGCTCGGGCTATTATGCGTCATTATTTATCCGTCCAGATCAGAACAAAGAAAAGTACGGTTCAATTCTGTTCGTACGGAATTCCATTTCGCGCGTATTTTTTCCTTATGGGATATTCTTAACTTCTCACCCGCTTTTTATGAGAGAATAAATATACTCCTAACACTCCATCTTATGTTATAAAAGAAAACAAAAAAAAAAACCACAAAAAAAAAAAAATGTATCCTTCCTAGAGTATAGACACTTTAGCGATAGGCAATTACAAGGAGTAAGGGGTGTATGTTCCCCCCACCAGATACGGTCTCGTGGCCGATTTACCGGTTGTCAGCATTTGCCTGCAGGACCCCCTAATTGGTGTAAGGGAACCTATCCGCAAGGAAACCACGGAAACCTTACGATGACAACACACTACTGAATCTACTATGGCCCATAACCTAATAATACTGAGGAGCACGGAACAATCCTCCTGTAACTCCTCACAATAATACAGAGAAATGGCTTTTCCAATACTGGTTTAACCACAGGGTAACCAGCACGAAAACAATCGCATAAGACAGCTAGTACAATTCCTTAAACAATTCAATAAACAAAACAAACAAATACAAAAAAAAACAAGACAATAGATTATAGACAAATTCACATAAGGCATGGTCACTGGATACTTCAAAGGGGATCAGATACAAAACAAAAAGACTTCCAAATAAAATTAAAATAACACAAAATATTATAGATGGTCACCCTGTATTCCAAAAAGTAGGCCGTCAATAAAAACAAAGAATTAATGATCTTACATAAAGCACGGCTGGTGATACATCAAAGGGCAGATCAGAAACAAACAAAAAGGAATCCACATTAACTCAAAAATAAAATTATATTATACATGGTCACCCTGTATCACAAAAAGGTAGGCCGTCAATAATAACAAAGAGATAATGATCTTACATAAAGCACGGCTGGTGATACATCAAAGGGCAGAGCAGAAACAAACAAAAAGGAATCCTCATTAAATCAAAAATAAAATTATATTATACATGGTCACCCTGTATCACAAAAAGGTAGGCCGTCAATAATAACAAAGGGATAATGATCTTACATAAAGCACGGCTGGTGATACATCAAAGGGCAGAGCAGAAACAAACAAAAAGGAATCCACATTAAATCAAAAATAAAATTATATTATACATGGTCACCCTATATCACAAAAAGGTAGGCCGTCAATAATAACAAAGAGATAATGATCTTACATAAAGCACGGCTGGTGATACATCAAAGGGCAGAGCAGAAACAAACAAAAAGGAATCCACATTAAATAAAAAAATAAAAAATTATATTATACATGGTCACCCTATATCACAAAAAGGTAGGCCGTCAATAATAACAAAGAGATAATTAACTTACATAAAGTACGGCTGGTGATACATCAAAGGGCAGAGCAGAAACAAAAACAAAAAGGAATCCAAATTAAATCAAAAATAAAATTATATTATTCATGGTCACCCTGTAACACAAAAAGTAGGCCGTCAACAATAACAAAGAGACAATTATCTTACATAAAGTACGGCTGGTGATACATCAAAGGGCAGAGCAGAAACAAAAACAAAAAGGAATCCAAATTAAATCAAAAATAAAATTATATTATTCATGGTCACCCTGTAACACAAAAAGGTAGACCGCTAACAGATAATTAACCCACCCCTCTTCTCAGGGCATCATGCTGAGAAAAGGTTTACAACCAAATTAGTTAATCACCATTCATCCTCTCACTAGACACTGCAGCCTGTTCCGCGGCTGACCTTAAAGATAACACTGGACACTTGCTTAGTTATACACTTACAGGTTTTATACGGGTGACTCTACTCCTCCATTGCCAACCTCGACCCCTCACTGTGAACAGAGATCAATCATTACAAGCCCAAATCCAGCCCCCACGCCAAGGACTGCATTACACATTTCTACAATCCCTACCGTCCACCTACTCGGTATAATAAGTGGTAATTATTACGCAAGCCAATGTAATCAGATAAGGACCGAAAATTCTTTCGAGACGGAATTTTAAAAAGACACTTTCTAAACTTTTAGGAAATCTACCATAGCTAGAACGATGCAGAACCGGCTGTTCAACGACTGTCCTACCACAAGGCTCACACCTAACCCTCTCCCTGTAATTCTACTCCATTCCTCCTCCTTCTCTGAAAAGAATAAACAATATTAATGAAACACTCGCGGTTAGGCCCGATCTTAAGCAAGACACGTCCCCCGGACCCCCAGACTGGAACCAAGAATCACGCGAGTCCACATACGCCACTGTGGATAACCAAGATCTGAGGGCCAGAACCCGCGGCTCCCACAATTGAACCCTTCCAAGCCAAAAGCGCGTGCCCACCAGAACATTCTGGAGCGGCATCTCTGCTAATGCGGGTTCATGACGCCCGTGGTGGAGACAATTCAATACATCGCAGATGCACCGAAAGGCCATCACCAAAATTTTAACCGGTTGAGAGGCTAGCCTCTCTCAACCTGAACTCCTAGAGGCAGTTCAGGGCTTCTGCATGCTACTTTGAGCACGAGAAGGAAGATGATTACAAAAAAAAATTAATAATACAGACAAAATACTGGATGAGTACCGGCCATCCGTAAGCCTCTTGCTGGATGTATGTAGGCCATCCGTAAACCTCTTGCTGGATGTATACAGGCCATCCGTAAACCTTTGGCTGGATGTATACAGGCCATCCGTAAACCTTTGGCTGGATGTATACAGGCCGTCCGTAAGCCTTAAAAATAATGATTCTACACACAAAATTTAATACAAAACAAAATACTGGATGGATATAGGCCATCCGTAAGCCTTGAAGAAAAATAATTTAATCACAATTATTAGGTAAGGAAAAAAAAGGAAACAAAAGGAAAATAAACACAAAACAAAAACACATAATATTAATACGCCTTGCAGTAAACAGGAATGGAAAAAAAAAACAAAACTCCGAACAGATCTATTTCCTTATGCGAGACAACAAACTCTTCGATGAGGGGGTGGTTCACAGTTAACCACCCGAAAAGAAAACCCATAGTACGTAACGAATTACAGAAAGGAACAAAGACTACTTCCAAACAGAGAATGTGAGCCAACCTACAAGGCAACAGATCTAAACTTCTCAATATAGTGCTATAACAAAACAGAACAGTAAATCCCAGGCTCTCATCCAGCGATGCCATTCCTCTCTATAAGGCAATAATCCAACGAACTGGTTACACCAGTAATAACCATACGTACCACCGATGCAAGGTACTACTATTCTCCAAAAAAAAAAAATACTAGGAGCAACTCCCATTTCCTTAAATCCTCGGGTCCAACAGCCCAAGCCAATAACTCAGATATGCAATCACCGAATTAATAACAATTTTCTAACTCCTTGAGAATCCTTGTAGCGAGGTGACTCCATCTCCATTTCCATTATAACGAGCAACTAGCCTAACAATGTTTTCCAACGTCCCAAGCAATTATTTTCAATGGATGTCTGACTAGATTAAGGTTCAACCTTAAGAACATCCAACACGGAAGGAAGCCAACCCTTCCCTTCATTCGTATTTCTGTGGATTCCACAGATTCTTTACAATACGGACTATTATCCGAAGGTAATTTTCAAACATCAACCCTCCTCAATGGGTTTTGCACTAAAGCAATGTTCAACCTTATGAACACCCGATACTGAAGGAAGCCTACCCCTCAGTACATAAGAAATTCTGTATACTATACAGATTCGTTACCATACGGACTATCATCCGAAGGTAGTTTATAAACAGCAACCATCCTCCACGGGTCTTGCACTAAAGCAATGTTCAACCTTATGAACACCCGATACTGAAGGAAGGCTACTCCGCAGTACACAAGAAATTTGGTACACTCTACTCGAGGCTCTCAGCATTCCGTCACTCATGGTCAAGGCCCAGGCTCTGAGCGCCAGATACTCTTTGGAAAATAATAACCACATTAATCACGGGGAAGAGTACCAAACCCGTACATAGAACATATGGAACTGAATCCATACGAGATTGCCTCACGACTAGCTCACTATACATTCAACCTAGCGGAATCATGAATTCTCACTGGTAATGTTACTTGACAAAAAAAAAAAATCTCTACTGCCATTCATCAAAGAATCCGACAGCGCATACCCTCAAGGTATGATTTACAATATAACAAAAATCTATTTAAGAACCTTTACTTTCCCGACCATGAATGACTCCCAATTAGGCGCCGATGAGCCTATCACTACACTATATACTATTAGCCTTCTTATACTACACCGGGTCACTAAATAGTGGACACCGGACTGGAACTCACCTAAGCGGGCGCATCCCTTCTCGTGCGACGACGGCTTACTGCCTACGGCATGCGACGGCGGATCGAGACCACGGATGCTTGGTATATCATTTGCAACGATGGGTCAAGCCCACGTGAGACAACGTGATGCAACTATCTACACAACGCCAAACGATTTATAACCGTATACGAAACGGAACTGATTCTCGATGGCAACTATTCTCAATGGTAAAGGAAATTCAACTGCAACTAGAACGGACCCAAATATACGTTCCGCGTCTCACGGCCTGCCGGAACAATTGGTCAGGACAACGTGAGATTACGAAATGCTCATTAGCTACTGCGTCCACTGACGCACTCAAATCGAGCCAAGGCCTAAACGGCAAATCTTGAATACTATCGTGCTGGAAGGGCCGCTTGTCCCCTAAACCCGTAATCTCAACCTAACCCCTTACAAGAAAAGGATACTCTCCCGGTCGCGGTGTAATGCGACAAATCGGGTAACTCCGACGTACTTAATACATTAAGGAATACAATGTTAAAGAGGATTGAATCGCAACTGCAACGGAATTGAAAAAGTATTCCGCGCCTCGCGGACGGACGGTATCAATTTGTCCGCACGACGCGAGACGACGAACTGCTAAACAGATTATTCCTTGGTAAGGAGATTCAAGTATGACGGAAACGGAATTGATAATAATATAATACGTCTCCCGCGGCCTGACGGTATTTGTCAGGGCAACGTGAGAGGACGTACTTCACACCATTAAGGTATACAAGGTTAAAGAGGATTGAATCGCAACTGCAACAGAATTGAAAAAGTATGCCGCGCCTCGCGGCCGGACGGTATCAATTTGTCCGCACGACGCGAGACGACGAACTGCTAAATAGATTATTCCTTGGTAAGGAGATTCTAGTATGACGGAAACGGAATTGATAATAATATAATACGTCTCCCGCGGCCTGACGGTATTTGTCAGGGCAACGCGAGAGGAAGTACTTCACACCATTAAGGTATACAAGGTTAAAGAGGATTGAATCGCAACTGCAACGGAATTGAAAAAGTATTCCGCGCCTCGCGGACGGACGGTATCAATTTGTCCGCACGACGCGAGACGACGAACTGCACAAGAGATTAATCTGCGGTGAAGGTGGTTCTATCTTAACGGAAACAAAGCCGATCGCAATGGCAACGGAATTGATGAAGTAATCTGCGCTTCGCGGTCCAACGGCACCAGTTTGGCATAACGACGCGAGATGACGAACTGCAAAATTTTCCCCCTAGCAATGTGCACAACCTGTGCACCTGCCACGACCTTAGGCGGCCTACTCGATAACCTTGGCTATATCCTTCACATGATATCTCCCCGCGACCCGTCCATCCATATTCGTCAGCTCGTATATGGAATCGGAGATCTTCTTACTAACTATATTCTTTACAAATCGTGGGGCCAGCTTGGCGCTAAAATACTGCCCCGCCCTCGACTGTACAAAGGACTTTCTCCACACCACCTGTCCAACGGATAGCAGCTTCTCCTTCCGACGGAGGTTATATCTAGCGGCGCTACGCTTAAAACCAGCCAATAATTTACCCGTCACGCGATCATATAACTTTTCCATGTTATCTAAACCCCGGAGATAATGGGGGGAATCCTCGGAGGACAAATCCCTTTGTGGACCCGGTTGATCATGAAATGAAGCATGGGGAAACGGATGGAACCCGTGGAACAAATAGAAGGGGGTGTGACCAGTGGCAATGCTCACAGTATTGTTCAAACAAGAGCACACCTTGTACAACAATTCGCACCAGTCTCTTTGATTGTCCTGAACCATTAGGGACAGGCACGTTAAAATCGAGGAATTATATCTCTCGCTGGTATTGTTCTGTGGATGATAGTAAGCGTTATAAAAAAGGTCTCTTATCCCATAAGATTCCAAAAAGTCACGAAATTCCCGGGATATGAACTGTTTCCCATTATCCATTACCACGGTACGTGGCACCGAACAAGGCAAGAATATTAGCGTTTCCAAACATCGAATGATAGCTTTGGACGTTCCCACTCTCAAGGGGAAAGCCCATATGAATTTACTAAAATTATCGACAACCGTTAAAATATGACAATTTCGTTTCCGTGACATAGGCAAGGGACCCACGAGGTCCATACTCAAAGACTGCATGGGACGTGAAGCTTGTTTGGGGGTGTTCATAAGACCACACGGTCCCTGAGTGTTATGTTTATAGGCTTTACACGTTTCACACCGCGCTACCAACTGAGTTACCACCTCAGACAACCCGTTCGCGAAGTACGTGCGAGAGAGGTGTTCTATTGTTTTCCTAACACCCGGATGACACAAGCTCGTGTGTGTTTCCTCAATGAGGGGGATTAGTGCTTCCCGAGGTACCACCACTCTCCAGTCTCTTCCCTCCTGCTTGCGGACAGGATCGTGAGAGGTGCGGCACAATCGCAATAGATGTCCCTGGCTGGCCCTAAAATTTGCTCGCGACAGCGGATCCCGAAGGCAATCCTGCATAACCCGCAAATACCACTCATCCTCGACGCTCTTGAATGGCGGTGGAAAACTTAACGTGGATACCTCGATTCGACTAAGGGCGTCAGCCAAGCGATTCTCACAACCCTTTTTATAAATAAAAACAAAATTATACTGCGAGAGTCTACACGCCCAACGGGCTAATCGACCACTAGGGGAGGACAGATGGTCCAGGTATTTCAGACAACCATGATCACTCTGGATCGTAAACTGGGTTCCGTCCAAATAACTACGGAAATGATGGACTGAGTCGACGATGGCTAAGAGTTCGCGCTCCGTAGTACTATAAAATCTTTCCGCCGGAGAAAGTTTTCGTGAAAAGTAGGCGATAGCATGCTCAACACCCCCCGGCATGCTTTGAGAAAGGAAACTACCGATACTCACTCCGCTCGCATCACAGGTGAGGATATACGGAACCGCGTAATCCGGAGGCTTTAAAACGGGTGACGTAGTCATGGCCTGCTTGAGAAGGATGAAAGATTCCTCCGCTGCTGGCCCCCACTGAAACCGAAGATTCTTAAGCTTGATGCTTGTCAATTGACAGAGCGGCGCGGCCATTCTAGAAAAATCTTTGATAAACCGGCGGTAATACGAGCACAATCCGAGGAAACTCTTTACTTCCTTAACACTCCGCGGTCTCGGAAATTCCTTCATCACTCTAATCTTTTCCGGATCTGTTCTTAATCCCTCCCGGTCACTGTTCAACAAGAACAAAGAGTTTAACTAGAACGTAACTTTAATTCAACACCAACAACCCCCCTTTTATTGAAATGTTCCGAAAATAAGAACTAACAATTATAACCACTACGTATTATGATCAAAATTTACTAAACCACGCTTCCACCACACCGCTTGCCACGAATCAAAGACTTAAATATCAAAGTAATTCAATTCAATATTAATCACTCTCTTATATTGCAATGTTTTGTTCCGAAAACAATTGAGTATAAGCACCAAGTAATCTTATCTAAATGTAATAACACTATTCCCCTTTACCGCATCAACAGCGACGCAAACCGAACTACTGTAAGTTATACGCACTTTCCTCCTGCCTATCCCCGCGCAAGCTATAAGGCGAGATTGGTTTCAAACAAATGGTCTTGAAATTCCAAAAACACTGGAATACTTCACGAACGTAACCACTAATCACTTCTCTATCCGCAATTAACTAGGCACTCTTTTATTTCTTCAGTCACTTATTTCGTTTGAATAAAACTATTGCTAAATGCGTATCTAATCACTTTTACGCGGCAAACTATACTCCTGATTATCCGAAAACCTTTAAACCACGCACGTTATGCCCCGACCCGGAAACAAAATGGTGACCCACGCTTTTATTTTACGAATTACGCGCTAAATTATCTGAAAAAAGAACAAATTATATTTTTATACACTTTATCACCCTGTCAACTAATCAAACACCACGGAAACCAGCACATCTTGATAATACCCCACGTACGGGCGACATTGTTACGACTAAACCCTATTTACTAGAATTTGGAGACAGCGTTACCTCCATTCAACAAAGACATGTCACACCTCTTTCCTATTTTAAAACAATATTAGGTTGTACACATTTCAATATTTAAATTAATTATAAAACATTACCATCATATGAGATATGACACTCCCGTTCAGGTCAGCCGGTTTCTTAAAGAGGCAGGAACTCTTTGGCTCTCAGGGGTTTGTTGGGTTCCTCTGGCTCTGAATAACTCTCTCTCAACTCTCGCAGGGACAGGCGACACAATTAAACAAGGATAATTTGGAATGAAACAGTTTATTATATTATAAAAAAAAAGAAAAAAAGAAAAAAAAATATATATAAAAAAACCTGACGAAGGTCAAGAAAAAAAGTTTAAAATTGGCTAGGAAGACTGTGTTGTATTTAGCAAGGGAGATTTCAATAACAATTTGAAATTACTTTACTCGGTGGGTTTTTAGCGTGGCGACGAAATCCAGCATTGAAATTAAAGGAATAATATTCACCCGTAATTAAAGATGGCGTCCTGGGCTTCTGCGATACACGAAGAAAAACTAGTCAGGCTGTCCTCGGTAGAAACACTATTTCTGGACAGACGTCCTAACCGTATCTTATCTGAAGGCACAAGAAGAGCTCCTCGTGGAAGTTCGGGCCTTTTATAGGCACTTGCGAGAAAGAGAGGCTACACGTACTCATTCTCACTTAAAATAATAGTTTCGATAGTAACGTCATAGATATGATACTTTACTTTTAAAAGACAATTGAGATCGGTGTCTCTTACAATTCATCAAAAGGGTATATCGTCTAGACAGAATATATTGCTTCCTTGAGCACTGGATTTTTATGACCCTGTTTTTGTCTTCTCAGTCGTTTACCGATGGTCTTACAATTTCCATCTTTACAAAACAGAATTGAATTTATTTTAAACCCTTTTCCTAAACAAACAATGACCATGGAATTCTTTACAATCCGAATGTAGTTTTACAACCCGAGCCGACCACCTGAGTTGGCGGTGCACTATTTCATTTGTATCACCAAAACAAAATTTAATTTATTATAGGCCCCTTTTCCTAAACAAACAATAACCATGGGATTCTTTACAATCCAGGATATAATCTTGTACTCCAAAGCGGTGAACACTTAAGATAACCTTTTTTTTTATTGACTTAATCTTAGCGACAGTATTAGAAATATACTAAATTATTTTGTTTCGAGAAACATGTTTCAGGAGCATGAAATGTTCCGAACTTCGTATTGGGGATGTGAACTATGTAATTTATCAAATACAGTCCTGACACCCCACCCTAAGTTACCGAAAGAACAAAAAAAACAACAAAAAAAAAAAAATTATCCTCCGTATATCACAGACGCATCAGTCCGAGGGATGTTTCTAAGGAGCGAGGGGTGTATGTACCCCTCACCGGATACGGTTTCGTGGCCGATTTATCTCTAGTCAGCATTTGCCATAGGTGTAGTCTTAATTGGTGTAAGACCGACCACGAGGAAGGAAACCACGTAAACCTTTTCCTTGACTAGGGTCCTAAACAATTTAACATCAACACATAGCCGGTTATACAGGAGCGGGGAACACTCCTCCCCAACTCCTTACACACAAAAAAAACAATACACAATGTTACAAGATTACAGGAAATTGATACAAAACAAAACAATACACAAGGTACAAGATTACAGGAAATTGATACAAAACAAAACAATACACAATGGTACAAGATTACAGGAAATTGATACAAAACAAAACAATACACAATGGTACAAGATTACAGGAAATTGATACGATATTAATAAAATCAAATCACACACAAAAAGAAATTACAATAATATTATACAACAACAACAAAAAAAATAATTAATTTTTATTTCAAAGTATATACTCCACACTCAACAGGAGTCAATTCGTCAACAAGATGACTTACTTCAATACTATAGCCCTTCAACACCGTGGAATGCTACACTTCCCCAACAAGAAAACTCCGAACACATCAACGGCTATTATCATCATGGAACCCCGTCCAAAAACTAACATTTACTGCGTGCAACTATCCGAAACGGATATTCCACTGTACCATCTGTACAACCCTTTCCAAAATTCAACTCGGTGGAAAGCAACACCTACTCCATAGCACTACTGAACAATTCTACTGCTATTAAACTTACGGACCACTGTCCAGCGATAGCATTAGCGCAAAGCAATTATCCACGATGGATACTCTACTGAATCCTCAGTACAATCTTTGGAACGCTACTCCCGGGGGAAGGGTACACCCCTCCGTTAAGAAGTTCGGAATACCTCACGAATTCTTACCAGATAAGACAACAATTAGGAAGACAATCCTACCCCAATACGAAATTCGGAAGACTTCCAAGAATGTCTTCACTTAATGCCCTAATCTACGGAGTCAATAATTCCGATAGGGAATCTAATGAGAAAGTAACAATTACCACTAATTAAACCACAACAGCTGTCAGGTAACCCATACCTGAGCTCGCATTACACAAGAGCAATTTGATCCTGAACGTAATACGTGTACCTTCTACCAACGGTACTAATCATCTATGAATTACATGAATTCTTACTTCAGAAGGACCTAAGTCCTTCGTTGAGATACATATAATCCTACTCTAGGCTCTCAGCATTCCGCCACTCGTGGTCTAGGCTCAGGTTCATTGAACGCCAGGTATTCTTTGGTGAAGTCACCGGGTTGAATACCAGCCCATACATAAAACATATGGAAATGAATCCATACGAGATTGCCCACGGCCAGCTCACTTATTCATTCACCCTTGTGCAATAATAAATTCGCACCGGTGACGTCACTTGACATACTAAACTGTCATTCACCAAGGAACCCGACAGTGTATACCCTCAAGGTATATAACAAAATATTTAATTTAATTATTTTAAGAACCATTTTCCTAGCCATGAATGACTCCCAATTAGGCGCTGACGAACCCATCACTACACTGTCAACTATCAGCTCATCTATAACCCACCCGGGCACAGAAGCGGTGCTCAGGACCGGACCCATCTTATATGTTCGCGTCCTTATCGTGTGACGACGGACTCACCGCATAAGGTCTATTCTAAGCTATACTGTATTCAATAGTCAATTTATAGTATATATGCAACTACTAAACTTCTACCGTCTTCTTATAAGAGAATAACCCCTGTATTCCTTCCTTCTTACAAGACAAGAATGATACATTTAATAATTTGACTCCAGGTCACGCTTTCTAGTCTACAATGAGAGAATACACTATTAACTCTCCTGTAACTACAACGACAACGAATGCTACACTCGACCTCATGTCACCTGACCACGTTCTCTAATTTCAAAAGAGATAACACAAACTAACTCGTTCGTTATTAAAACAAAAAAAGAGTGCTATAATCGAACTCTGGTCTCCTGGCCACGTTCTCTAATTTCAAAAAAGGATAACACAAACTAACGATTTCTTTGTTACGCCGACAAAGAGTTCCATTCTCGAGTAGTGGTCACCCGACCACGCTCTTTAGTTTTCTAATGAGAGAATACTCAACTACGATCTCCCTATTACGACGAGAAACAGTTCTATACTCGACTACTGGTCACTCGACCACGCTCTTTAGATTCTAAAGAGAAAATACACAAATAACTCTATCGTTATTGGAACAACAAAGAGGCTATACTCTATTTAACACTTGGCCATGCTCCTCTTATGTGCTTCGACTACGAGAATCCGGACTTATTCTCTCTTGGCTTTATGACATGGAGTGCTATACTCCTCTGTCGGTCACCCGATCGCGAGACTATCATTGGTCAACCTTTGCAATGTCCTTCACGTGATATCTCCCTACCACTTTCCCACTAAGCTCCGACAGCTCGTAAACCGAATTGGAGATTTTCTTGCTAACTATACTCTTTATAAATCTTGGTGCCAGCTTGGCGCTGAAGTAACGACCTGCATTTGACTGTTTAAAGGACTTCCTCCATACCACCTGTCCAACGGACAGACGTTTCTCTCTACGGCGTAGGTTATACCTAGCTGCGCTACGCTTAAACCCAGTCAATAGTTTAGCAGTGACGGTCTCGTACAATTTTTCCATTCTATTTAACCCCTGGAGATAATTAGGAGATCTCGTGGAAGAGACAATCTGATTTGAATCCAGTTGGTCGTGGAATGAAGCATGGGGAACCGGATGGAATCCGTGAAACAGATAAAAAGGGGTGCTACCGGTGGCTATGCTCACAGTATTGTTTAAACAGGAACAGATCTTCCCTAAGAATTCGCACCAATCTCGTTGATTGTCCTGTACCAAAATGGCTAGACACGTCAGAATTGAAGAATTATATCTTTCGCTGGTATTGTTTTGCGGGTGATAATACGCGTTGTAAAAGAGGTCTCGTATCCCATATGATTCCAGGAATTCTCTGAATTCCTTCGATATGAACTGCCTACCATTATCCATTACGATGGTGCGTGGCACCGAACACGGGAGAAATATTGACGCTTCCAAACACCGAATTATAGCCTTAGACGTGGCCACTCTCAAGGGAAAAGCCCATACATACTTACTAAAGTTATCAACTACCGTTAAAATATGAGAGTTCCGTTTCCTAGACAAAGGCAAGGGGCCAACGAGATCCATACTCAAGGACTGCATGGGCCGGGATGCTTGCTTGGGCTCACTCATAAGGCCACATGGACCCTGCGTGTTATATTTATAGGCCTTGCACGTTTCGCACCGCGATATAAAATGAGTTACTGCCTCAGACAATTTGTTAGCAAAATACGTCCGAGTAATAATTTCCATAGTCTTCCTAACACCCGGGTGACACAGGTTCGAATGTATATCATCGATCAAGGGGACCAACGCATCCTGGGGTACCACGACCCTCCAATCTCGTTCTCCCTGGTTGCGGACAGGGTCGTGTGAGGAACGACACAACCGCAATAGATGCCCCTTTACTACTTTAAAGTTTGGCCGCGACCGTGGATCCTTCTCGCACTCTCTTAGGATCCGTAAATACCATTCGTCGGTTACGTGCTCGAACGGAGGAGAAAAGCTCACCGCGGATACCTCGATTCGACTGAGGGCGTCGGCCAAGCGATTCTCGCAACCCTTTTTATAAACGAAATCAAAATTATATTGAGACAGTCTACAAGCCCAACGGGCTAATCGGCCGCTCGGTGAAGACAGATGGTCCAGATATTTTAAGCATCCGTGATCGCTCTGAATCGTAAACCTGGTTCCGTCTAGATAACTACGGAAATGATGGACTGAGTCCACGATGGCCAGGAGTTCGCGCTCGGTGGTACTATAAAGCCTTTCCGCCGGGGAAAGCTTTCGTGAAAAATAAGCTATGGCATGTTCAACACCACCCGGCATGGATTGTGAAAGAAAGCTACCGATGCTTATTCCGCTCGCGTCGCAGGTGAGTATATATGGCACCGTATAATCCGGTGGCTTCAGAACGGGAGACGTAATCATGGCACGCTTGAGGAGGACGAATGATTCTTCAGCGGTCGATTCCCACTGGAACTTAGAGCCCTTAAGTTTGATACTAGTCAAGCGACAGAGGGGCGCAGCGATCTTAGAAAAATCTTGTATAAATCGGCGGTAATATGAACACAAACCGAGGAAGCTTTTCACTTCCTTAACACTCCGTGGCCTAGGGAATTCCTTCATCACCTTAATCTTTTCAGGGTCCGTTCTCAACCCTTCGCGGTCCACTATATGTCCCAAGTACCTAAGGCTTGACTTGCAAAATTCCGACTTGGCCAATTTTATAGTAAGATTGGACTCCTTCAACCGGCGCAACACCAAACGTAAGGTGGCGATGTGTGAATCGAAATCTGCGCTGCAGATTAAGATGTCATCCAGGTAGCAAAAGACATGATCGCCCTGATCGGCAAACAGTTTATCCATTAGCCTCTGCATTTCGGCAGGAATATTTTTTAGACCAAATGGGGTGACCACAAATTGGTACTGACCCCGGCCTTCTACGAAAAACGCGGTCTTGCACTTAGAGTCTGGGTTCAACGGCATCTGCCAGAATCCGTGACTTAAATCCAACGCGGAGAGATATCGGGTATCCCGTAAATTGTCTAAAATTCTATTAATATTTGGCAAACGGTACGAATCTGAATTCGTAATGGAGTTCAATTTACGCGGGTCCAACACGAATCGAGCTGAACCGTCCTTTTTCGGAACGATAAACGCATTATTTAGCCAGGCGCTGCGCGACGGCTCAACCACTCCTAATTCGAGCATTTCGTCTAGCTCGGAAATCATTTGCCGTCGGCGAATATGCGACAGAGGGTAAGTTCTCTGTTTTACGGGTGAATGACTGCCTGTGTCGATAACGTGGTTGACTAACGTGGTACGACCCAGTCCCACCCTTTCAAATGCGACACTATTGAAGTCCGCAATCAAAAGGTTCAACTGCAGATTCTGTTCAATAGACAAATCTGCAGCCGATGTCAAGCATGAAGGCTTTAAAGACTTAATTCCTATTTCGGACACAACGGGTCTCAAAGATAATTTTTCTATACTAGAAGAAGGAAAGAGATTCGGGGTAAGGCCCGAGTGCTTTAAGAAAGGGGTACCCAAAATCAGGCACTCCTCCAATGAAGGAACTATTAGGAAATCCGCCCAAACGGTCTGGTCATCGTAACATAAAGGTAACTGTACAGAACCCAGCACACGGTGTCCCTGGCCACCCGCCGTATGCACGATTCCCTCGCAAAGTAGAGACGGACAATACTGATTTTCAAATTTTTTAAAAAGTTCTCCACCAATTACGTTAACCGACGCGCCTGAGTCAAGCAAAGCCCTAAATGGCAATTCTTGAATATAACAGTGTAGGTAGGGTCGCTCGTCCCTAGCATTAGTAATCTCTACAAAATTTACGAAAGGGAACGATTCTTTTGAAGCTGACTGACGCGACCAACCCGGGAAATCCGACGCAACTGAATCGAGTTGGTGCCCTACCGGTTTTTTGGAGCGTTAATAGACGGGGGTGGTCTTGACAAATCCGGTAACAAAGCCAACTGTCGAGACGGTACGGCTCTGGCCTTCCAAAGGTTGGTAGCCGTCCGCACAGGTCCCTTCCTAAAACGTGGCCGGCTGGGGCAATTACGCGCGATGTGATTAGGAAGCCGACACGAATAACACCTCTTTGGTAATGGTTCCTCAGCATTTGAGGTGTAAGATACCGGTGACAACCGAGCACCCATTCTTGAGAACAGGGGGGCAGAACGAGGGGACCTTCCCTCGTCCCTATTCATTAGGTCGAAGGCCAGGCACAATTTTTCCAACTGGTCAACCGAAGACGGTTGCGAGCTGACAAGGACTGAACAGTACCTATGATGTAGGCCGCGTCTAAATACCTGTAATAAATCCTTGTCAGTGAGAGGCGGTTCCAAAGACTGATTCAAGTTCTGGATTCTCGAAACAAAATCCGTAGATGATTCGCCCGGCTTTTGTATGGAGGCCCAAATATCCATCCTGCGCTGAGTCATAAAGTCTTCCGACTCATACTTTTCTAAGAAAAGTTTCGTTACTGTGTTCCAATCTTTAAATATCTTAACCTTGCTCCTAAAGAAGGTTAATGCTCCCTTACGTAAAAACTCTGGTAAGACCGCCGGAAGCGCGTTTAGGTGAACACCTCTGGCACAAGCCAATTCTTCCATTCGTGACAAGAATTCCCTTACACAACCCGTTCCGGTATATGGATCAATTGGCCAACACGAGAAGTTTATATTCCATTGTGGCGACGGAAGTGGAACATGAGAACGGGAAATCCCAACCTCAGTATACGGAGATGAATTTGTCAAAGGCATCGGTGCCAGAGCTCCCGAAGCGGTATCCCCATTATCCGCCCTCTCAAATAACTCCGGAGCTTTAGAAAGGTTTAAATATGGTCGAGTTCTAGGGGGTAAGGCCACCTCCCTCGATGATGATGGAGCGAGACCTCTATTGTATAGACTGGCCTGTCGACGCAATTCGTAAAAATTATTACTGGGGGAGAGTCCGCGCTCAAGTAATTCCCCAATCAATCTAGCCTTGGTCGACTTCATTACGTCCCTAATTGGATCCATTGCCAACAACAAAAAAAATTAAAACAATAAACAAGGCCCAAAAAGAAGAAAAAAAAACGCGATATCAGACCCCACTAACAAAAAAAACACTTCTAATTCAAACGATATGTTAAACAAACAAAGACTTCTCTCTGAAGCGTGGTACAAATTTCTGAACACCCTAACTTTTAAATCGAGTTTAATAAGGAACACACAACTCTTTACAATGAAATATTTAGAGAAAGTTAACTAAGATCTAATCTTTTTCTTCCTTCGATTAACTAAAAATCTATTCACGATTCGTTAATAAACAACTTTAAAACAGTTTAACCAAAATGAAGCCCGTATACACGTGAGAACAAAAAAAAAAATGGCCAGTAAAAACACACACAAAAAAAATACATATAAAACACTTTCCTGAAAATAAATTATTACTTAAAACACACAAAACAAATTATAAATAAAAACCTTGTCCAACGAGAGATCAGAAATACCAGAGTAAAATACGCCGCACGTTCGGGCGTCAATATGTCACACCTCTTTCCTATTTTAAAACAATATTAGGTTGTACACATTTCAATATTTAAATTAATTATAAAACATTACCATCATATGAGGTATGACACTCCCGTTCAGGTCAGCCGGTTTCTTAAAGAGGCAGGAACTCTTTGGCTCTCAGGGGTTTGTTGGGTTCCTCTGGCTCTGAATAACTCTCTCTCAACTCTCGCAGGGACAGGCGACACAATTAAACAAGGATAATTTGGAATGAAACAGTTTATTATATTATAAAAAAAAAGAAAAAAAGAAAAAAATATATATATAAAAAAACCTGACGAAGGTCAAGAAAAAAAGTTTAAAATTGGCTAGGAAGACTGTGTTGTATTTAGCAAGGGAGATTTCAATAACAATTTGAAATTACTTTACTCGGTGGGTGTTTAGCGTGGCGACGAAATCCAGCATTGAAATTAAAGGAATAATATTCACCCGTAATTAAAGATGGCGTCCTGGGCTTCTGCGATACACGAAGAAAAACTAGTCAGGCTGTCCTCGATAGAAACACTATTTCTGGACAGACGTCCTAACCGTATCTTATCTGAAGGCACAAGAAGAGCTCCTCGTGGAAGTTCGGGCCTTTTATAGGCACTTGCGAGAAAGAGAGGCTACACGTACTCATTCTCACTTAAAATAATAGTTTCGATAGTAACGTCATAGATATGATACTTTACTTTTAAAAGACAATTGAGATCGGTGTCTCTTACAATTCATCAAAAGGGTATATCGTCTAGACAGAATATATTGCTTCCTTGAGCACTGGATTTTTATAACCCTGTTTTTGTCTTCTCAGTCGTTTACCGATGGTCTTACAATTTCCATCTTTACAAAACAGAATTGAATTTATTTTAAACCCTTTTCCTAAACAAACAATGACCATGGAATTCTTTACAATCCGAATGTAGTTTTACAACCCGAGCCGACCACCTGAGTTGGCGGTGCACTATTTCATTTGTATCACCAAAACAAAATTTAATTTATTATAGGCCCCTTTTCCTAAACAAACAAAAACCATGGGATTCTTTACAATCCAGGATATAATCTTGTACTCCAAAGCGGTGAGCACTTAAGATAACCTTTTTTTTTTTATTGACTTAATCTTAGCGACAGTATTAGAAATATACTAAATTATTTTGTTTCGAGAAACATGTTTCAGGAGCATGAAATGTTCCGAATTTCGTATTGGGGATGTGAACTATGTAATTTATCAAATACAGTCCTGACAGACAACAATATTTTCACAATTTTAATAATGGTTTTCTCACAATAATTACACTTACCCCGGCCTCAGCGGCACATGAAGAAAATTACGAACAAGTACTCTTTTGTCTCAGATCGCGATGGGCTAAAATAAAAGAGATATGCTAGGCCTCCAAGGCATCAAGCCGTGGACGAGGTGAATAACAGAAAAAGACATACATTGGTGATAACACTTCGTTTAATTTAATTCAATATTGTTAAAAAAAACTCCGCATTAAAGCCGAGAAAAAAAAAACATACTACAAAAAACCAGAGTAGGCAGACTAACAATTGGGCTTGCATAAGAGATTGATTCCTGTTCGATATTCATTACACACAAAGAAGGATATGAGGCGATGAGAGCCAGCAATGGCAGGTTACAATATAAAGAATTCACTTACCCCAAATAACCTGAATATCCAAAAAGAATGAAGCTGTAATGTCTATACTCCCAGAAGCGGTGGATGCAAGCCAGATGATAGCAAAACCAGCCCAAGCCGGAACGACTCCTTAGATCAGGATGACGCAACAATTCCCCTTGGGAATTTCCCGCCCTCCGATACGAACTTCTTCCTTGCTGCAAGCGCGGTAAGCGGAGTAACTGCGGCTCAGTTATTTGAGCAACCACGTATCGTAGTCGCTCGAGGTCCTCAGCAGACTCTCAATTATCACAGCGATAATAATCCAAGATTATTGTTCCTCGTGCGGTATTACCAAGCCGGTAATCCGCGCAACGGCTCGAAACCGACGTGGTTTGGAGAATCTTCCCCGAAACACCAATTATTAATTCGTATGATCCCCGAAGGAGATGATTACTCGGAACTGAAGGTAATTGACCGATAAACTTTAACAAAAAAAACTAATTATTAATTCGTAATCTCCCAAACGGAGGAGCTGTAACAGCCCGTCAAGCGCTAGCCTCGGTCGGGGACGGAATGGATGACCGTCCCGCGACTCTATCGGTCGTTCCAAAAACACCAATTCACTACGCGTCCCTATGCTAAGATTTCATTGGTTCGCGGCATTTATAGGACAAGATTCAACCAATAGGTCACCTGCATTCGATTTCTTACTACAAGTGCTGCGGCCAATGTACGAAACTTTATATCGGTTTGTTTTGAATCGATAACCTTCTAGAACCGGGAAGATGATTGCATCATTCTTTGACCTAATTACAACTGCGTCGCGCTCGGGCTCGCTATTATGCGTCATTATTTATCCGTCCAGATCAGAACAAAGAAAAGTACGGTTCAATTCTGTTCGTACGGAATTCCATTTCGCGCGTATTTTTTCCTTATGGGATATTCTCAACTTCTCACCCGCTTTTTATGAGAGAATAAATATACTCCTAACACACTTTTGAACGTATGGTACCCGGCGGTAAGTTATAACTATCGGGATTAAGAAAGAGACCGTCGGCCATTATCGGCTAACTTCGCCTTTGTAGAGCGTTGTCTCTGTCACTTGACAACGACTGACGAATTGCGACGTACCACTTGTGAGGACTATATTTGATAAATTGCATACTTCACGTCCTCGATATTGTAAATTTCCGACATATCATGTTTTATGAAACACGTGGTCCCGATCGATGACCGACCATGCGGTTGCTTTGTAAACAAAATATTTTTAGAATATTTTTTGAATATTATAGGTAAGATTAGGTCAATAAAAATCTCTTAGGTGGTCACCCTCGGGCTCTCACCCAAATTCTTAGTAATACAAAATTATTGTCTTGAAAATATAATAGCAAGATATCTTAAAATCCAAACGGTTGAGGATTGAATAATAAAATATCCAAAACCCTGTGCCGAATTGTAAAGAATTCCATTGTCATTGTTTGTTTAAATAAAAGGTTTCGATAATAAAGTCTGCTTTTGGGTCGAGACACCGGTGGCTGTCTGTGTCTACATTTTTCTGTAATGATCTTGCAATGACGACATCGTAAAGTACAATTTTTGTTCACGATGGCGCCACTCGTATTGGTGAGAGAGATGGAAAGAATTGTCGCCTCTCTCTCGGGATTTCCTTGCATAGGGAGAGGATGGCTCTCCAGCTTCCTTTTCCATTCGAGACGCGGTGCGGTACGGACGCTGGTTCAACGCTGCTCACACGGAATACTGCCAGACTTATTCGCTGACTTTCTCTGCTGTATCACAAACGCTTCAGGACGACATCTTCAATTTTGGGTGAATATTGTTCCTTGTATTTAATGCTGCATTTCGACAGGACCTTAAGCCCTGGCTTTACTTAAATTCAAATTTGCTATTGTTAACCCCTTTGTTAGAATTCACAACACAATCTACGAGCCATTGATTCGGGAACCGAACTTTAAACTTTTTTTTTCTTGACATACGTTCAAGTTTTTTTATTAATCCATTTATATAATAAACTGTTTTGTTTTTAAAATTATATCTCGTTTAATTGTGCCCCTTGTCCCGCTGAGAATTGAGAAAGAGTAACTCAGAGTACCAATAACCCTACGAACTCCTGAGATCAAAAGAGTGCTTGCCCTATAGAAGCCGCTGACCTGAGGTGCGTCACACCTGGTAAGATTGTAATGTATTATAATTGATTTACGAAATCAAATGTGTACGTCTTATTGTTCCAAAAAATAGGAAAAGGTCTGACACACTTTACGAATGACAGAGATGACGCTCAACAAAGCCGAAGCTAGCCGATTATGGCCGACAGTATCTTTCTTAAGCCCAATATATATTATAATACTTACCGCCGGGTACTGTATCTTGATCGATTTTTTCGCATATTAAATTAATTCATTATTTTCTCATTTAAAAAAACTAAAAACCCCTCGATATTTTTCTGATTTGTTATAAAAGCTTGCTATAGTCAATAAACTCGCCAAGCTGTCCCTTTAACAACAAAAATGTAATCAATTCAAAATAATTAGCTACTTAATACACAAATTCTCTTTGTACAACTCTTTCTCCCTTATCTATCCACGTGGTTTGTGGTTTCATGAGTTGGAAATTTGGTTCAAGATTCCGTATGAATCTTAATTCCGTAACTCAAGCATCGTCTTCTCTTCCAATAATGTTTACATCATAAGAAATTTTTAGATTAATATATCATGAAATTGGACTTTAGGGAATGGAACTTCAAAATTCAATAAATTGAAAAGCAAATATCTTGAATACGCCCCTGACCATCAAAGATTTCTCTGCTTTCTGCTCCTGAGGCAGGAACTGAATAAGGAAATCCGCTCAATGCAAAGCTTTTGCTGCAAATTGGAATATCTTGTTAGAGAAGCATTTGCGTAATTACAATTAACTACCCCTGTGGTGTTGAAACAATCACATTTGGTATTACATTGAGTTCACGTATAACTGTATTATCATTCAGCATTTGGAATAATTATTGAAATACTTTATAATACATGGTTTTATTATTCCGCTAATTCTGAGGATTGTTTCTTAAATATTCTTATATGGAGTTCAACAAAGCTAAAACAAAAACCTTTGATAAACGTCGGTTAAAAGTTTTATTAAACATATGGCCGAGAAAAGGTCAGCTCGCATTGATTTCAGACCCATGAAATTTAGCTTTTTCATTTTGAGTGACATGTCCGTATGGTAACTTTCTTTATTAACACAATATGAGTATCAGTTTTGTCGAAGACACAGTGAGAAGAATGTGCAAATTTTCGCCTATGCATATTTTGTGAACGTACTATGCATATCTTTCTCACATATATATCGGTCCAGGGTGCATCAGAATAGTTGGTAGATAACATTTAGGTTATTGAAACAATACTTTGTAATGAAAGTGTTGTCGCTATTGTTGGTTCTGTGGCTTTGAATGATATGCCTCTTAGACTAAAATATATGGGTGGCGTATGCAGCTTTAGAAATCACTTAAAACTTAAAAACAACCCTTTTTGGAAGGTTTTATCAAAATACATCATTATATATGAACACTTCACACAAACAGTACACTACTACACCTGACCCCGAATGTGTTAACATTACGTATCGGAAGACCTCAAAAGGTTTCTTTAAAGTTCGTCTTCTTTAGTAAGTTTCCGGGGTTTTCTTACAAAACGTATTTTTCTTAACAAATGCAGATGTGGGAAAGTCTCTCATTTAACGCTCACAGCTATCGCCTTCCTACCCTTATACTCAATGTGTTTTTGAGACAATGTTAATATCTCTATGATAGTGAGTTTGATTCTCGAGTTAGAGCACTCTTTAGCAGAATTTGCTCTCTAAACAGTGCTTTATACTCGTAAAATATATTTTTATTAATATAATTATAATACTATTTTATTAGTGTATGTCAAAATATATTTTGACACTGCAGCATCCTCGTAATACCATGATACGTGCGAGGTGTTGGAAATGATATTGTCACGTGTTGAGAACACTGCCTCGCATCTATTCTGAACATATTTAGGCCGAGACAAGTTGTGGCATCCCTGTGTGCCTCGTGGAGCAATAAGGGTGTTTAGTTTAATTATTTTATGTATGTCAAAAGTAACGTTTGGTACTGTGAGATGCCAACAGCTTGATTCGAGACGATCTTGTATCGTATAATCAACTGTATGTATTGTAAAATGTTCATATTTTTTGTAAACAATCTTACTTGTGATCTTGCTAACATATGCGTTATCTGAATTATTTTATTGTGTCATATGTTTTTTTATTGTTATTCTTATAACTGTTTTTTTTTAATAAATGTTAGGATTACTTTTCTATAATGAACGAAACACTCAATATTTGAATGTTATAATATTGTTTTTAGGTACATTAGTGCATTTGATAAAAAAATAATTAATTAAAAGGTTCAATCTGTATTCAAACTATAGTTCTTATAGTGCCCCTCAAAACATAAGAACTAGCGTTTGACATTTCGAAGAGCGTGGCAGAGACACAACATTTTCTTAGCCTTTGGGCTTTAGAATTGGTTAGAACTTTAGATTGTTGGAACTTGCAGTTCATCATCGCGTGTTTTGTCAACACTATCGCACTTAAATATTCAGCAGCACTTCTTACCTATGCGTGAAGCACACGTGAGTATTTTAACTATATTTACACATTTTTTGTTCGGATACAATGAGATCTGAAACCTTCGAGTGGAAGTTGAACGTCGTTTTATATAGACAACGGGGGTTAAATCTTTCGGTGTATAAGTATAAACCATGATAAGTTTTCTGTTTCGTTTTAATTTAAATAGTATTGTGTTTTTATCAAGCTTTTATTAACATGCTTACAAACCATCATGCCATGTATATTTTAGGGTATGCAGAGAGGGCATGTTTCCACGATTTTGTATCCTTGCACACAGCTCTCGCTTCACCCACATCAATTTATTGCTACATACAAGTTCTTGTGTTTCTCATCTCCCTTCTTACCTTACCCTTAGTTAAAACTACTTCAACTTTATCCTTCTACTTTATACTTCTTTCTTGTTATCCATTTATTTCAGAAAAATATATTTATCAGTAATTTTTTTGCATATCATTTTCAACCAATGTGGTTTAATCATTTCAAAACCAATTTCTTAAGTCTTCTTATAACATCCGTCTCTAATAAAAAAGAAGAGAAGACAGAGTAAAACGTTAACCTTTTTCTGATAATTTCTTGCTCTATCGACTATTAAAAAAATATTTAATGTGAAATATTGTTCTCGTTTTATATTTTCAATAAAAGATGTCAAGTAACTGAACGAAATATTTATCTTATTGCTTGAGACCAAGTTGAAAAGAAAAATTGGCCTTCTTTGCTTTGTAAAATGCAAAGTAATTCATTCTCCTTTTTCTAAAAAATAAATAAAGTGTTTCATGAGAAAGTTCAAAAAGTAGAGAAGGTTTTCTTTAATGACAATGATAGGTTTACTTATCGAAATTTAAGAGCGAATTTTTTTAATTTTTCTTATTTAAGTTCACATTTCCGAGTTACTGTATAGCCACGCTATTCTTTAGAATTCTCAGAAAGTTAGGTGACTTATAAAACGTGGTTATTTAAATTTTGTTGTTTGACACTTTATGAAATATGCCTTTGTTTTCTTACGAAAGAAAATACTGAGGCCTGTGGAATGGGAGATGATATTCCTGTCGATTTGATTTATTTACTTTTAAGCTTAAGTTTCAAGATGGAGTAAGTTCAATATAAATTGTTCTTTCTTAATTGAGAATAAATATTTTGCGATGTTTTTACTTATCAATTTTTTTAAGGAATCAATTAACATAACAATGGTTTTTAAATAAGTTGAAGGTCTACGTACTAAACAAAATATTACCTAGACTTAAAATATTCGTGAAAACACTCTCAGCTACACTTTTTTTTAAGTAGTTTAGTTTTTAGAGAAAAACTTTCTTGAACATAAACATCTGACGTAGAAAACAAGCATTTTATGAACAATGCTTTTGAGGTAAAAGCGTAACGTTCATATTTTCATATAACTAGCAATATTCAATTAAAATGTGAAAGAATTTTTAATTTGATTTATGTAATATATCTCCTCTGTATCGTGAACTCAATGCTGAGGAACGTTACCCAGACTGAAATTACTTTGAGATATGCCCATCATTCTTCAGCCCTCTGGGTATTTTGCTGTCCAAAGAGTCAGTGACGAACTTAGGCCAGTAGAATGTGCTCCTGCGACCCTACACATTGCTAGTTACAATGAGTTTCTCTGTGCCCACGAAATGTGACCAACGAAATTAAGAATACGACGAATTTGTACTCTTGAAAGGACCTCTGAGATGTTATGTTCTACTAAAATAGAGGCATTTGTCGTCTTCTTCTTCTTTCTCTTCCTATATATCATGATTTGTGTGTTCCGCTTGTTCCCTTTCTTGTGACGTGGATTGCCAGCTGTCACGCTATCTCTTCGGAGGTCTTCCCGGTAATCTTCTTCCGGCTGGGTTCCCTTGAAGGGCGACACGTGTAAGTCTGTCGTATTGCATTATGTTTATATATTCTTTCCAGTATCACCTTCGTTGTCTTTCCCGCCTGACGATGTCTTTCGTACTACACTTTCTCCTTATTTCGGTGTTTCTGATTCTATATCTTAGTGTGTTTCTGGTTATACATCTCAGTGTTATCATTTCCGAGGTTCTCCAGAGAGATTTTGTTCTAGGCTATCGGTCTCCCACATGTCTTGTATAGGCATTTGTCCCGTTCATGAAATACCCCGCAAGAGTCTCCAATACATATCACATTTCAAAAATATGAATCATTAATCTTTCTTTAGTCTTACTTCTAAAGCATTCAAAGTCATCAGCATTCAGCAATCGTCACACATTTTATTCGACATATGTATGCCACTTATTGATTCCTATAGTTCGTAAACATATGAATCTG
Organism: Odontocerum albicorne; assembly: GCA_949825065.1. Classification (NCBI taxonomy): domain Eukaryota; kingdom Metazoa; phylum Arthropoda; class Insecta; order Trichoptera; family Odontoceridae; genus Odontocerum; species Odontocerum albicorne. The sequence continues at coordinate 13,086,440 of OX463854.1, read as the reverse complement.
TGTAAATACCAACAATCAGGGTGTCGTATTCAATCCTTGCTTTACTATTTTCGAAATACTAAACCACTCAGTCGCGATATTGTTCACTCTAATACAAGCTCTACTTTCAGCATAAAATGACGCAATACCATGTATTAATTTACATTTAACACTTATATAGTCAACGTATAAATAAAATGAAAAACCTAAAAGTGCGCACCAACACAGTATTATATATAATATTTTGCGTATAAATATTTTATAAAATATTATTTTTTAATTCTAACTTTTTTTTTAAATACCTGTTTTTTTTTTGTAATAGTTTAAATCTTATGTTAAATTTAATTTCCACTAATCTCAATGGTAAATTTAAAATGTTTTTGAGTTTAATTAAGATATGCTAATTAAATGAATAGCATTAAATGTTACTTGATATAGTAATTAAAATGAATAGCATTAAATGTTACTTGTCGATGAAAGTAAGAAATTATTCAATTCGCTTTGTTATCAAAAAGAACCTTAATTGGTGTGGATCGTTGAAATATTGAAATTGACTAAAAATGTTTTATTAACGCTATTAGGTCAAATTAGAATCTCTTACATGATTGTGTGTCTAGGTATTAGGTCAAAGTAGAATCTCTTACATGATTGTGTGTCTAGGTATTAGGTCAAAGTAGAATCTCTTACATGATTGTGAGTCTAGGTATTTGTTTCCCGATGGTACCCGAAAAAGAGAATCACAGTCTGGTTAAAAATCCCACATGTGCTAGAAGCGTGCAAGTGTTGTTGTCTTTCTATGTGTGAAGTAGTACAAGTATTACAAATCCCGAGTTGCGTTCTTCTTAAGTGGTTCTAAACCAGATGGATTGAGTAATGGGGCAGACAATAATGTCATCTCCCGTGCACACTCTCAATATTTCCGAATAATTAATTCGAATTTGTTAAAAAATACCACATAAATAAATTAATGAATCTCTAGTCATGATCCCTTCGCTTGACGTAGATATTCATGCTTAATACGAGTATGCTGACACCCTAGGCTCGACTCATGGGGAATGCACTCCCAGACTTGTTTCTGTCTAAGTCCTTATTTATTTTTTATGTTTGTTTTATTCTTATTACTATTTTTGAATAAAAGTTTATAAAACAACACAATAATGCTTTAAAATATCATCAAACAGAAAAGCTTCAATATATTAAACCTGGCGAACTTTCTGAACTTTGGTTTCCTTAACTTCGAAATGTTTATCTATCAAGAAAGTCTTGATAATATTAATAAAAATTCAACACCTTGCTCGTATCGAAACCAATTTATGCACAGGCATTATCAATTTATAAGAAATGTCACAATCATCCTCGATCGCTAAGATTGCGTATTATATTGTATATTTTCGTACTTGTTTCATCCTATCAACCACTCTCCATTTTAATTTGTCTTATTACCTAATACATTATCTATATTTTATAATATATCACATATACTGTATATATATAATCATCTATTTTACTAACGAGGGTAGTTTGAAAAGTTTAGTAAATTCCCATGAGATGGCACCACTTTATAAAGTACATAACTTTTAAAAAGTATCATTCCTTAAATGACGTCAGTCAATATTTCGGTTAAATACGAAGCGTAAATAACGTGTGACAGTCATCTGAATAGATTCCTTAGACATATGTTAAATCGCAACAATGGAAAAATGAGTTCTGTACTGCCATTAAACGTTTGTTTTTTTTTTTTTAAGTAAACCGTCGCGCTTATCAAAGTCGAGTTGAATAAAATTCATGAGGACATTGCACTAGCATTAAAGATTTTTTACTTATGGATAAATGAGTTGAAATGTGGTTATAAGTGTACTGAAGATAAATCACGCTCTGGACGCCAAATTTTGTCCACTACGGAGAAAATCATTGAAACATCTATGGAATCATAATGGAAGTCCATCGAGTATGTGCGGGCATAATTGTTGAGACTAGCATCCCAAGTAAACGAGTGTACAATATTCCTCACGGAAATTTGAATATTTAAAAGCTGTCTGCGTAATATGTACCGTGATTGTTGACAGTCGACCTCAAACGTACTCGAAATGATATTTCAGTGCAGTGTTTGGTGATGTTTAATCACAACCCGAAGAACTTTTTGCGTTAATTTACTGTAAACAAAAATTGCAGCCACTTCAATACTCCAGAGTCCAAACAGCAGTAAAAATAATGGACTGGTGGAAGTACGCCAAACAAGGCGAAACTCATTATGTCAGCTGGGACGGTGATGGATAGTTTTGTTTTATTCCCAAGGAATCATCATGATTTACCACTTATAAAAAAGGCGACTTTAAGGAAAGCTTATGATGCGGCATTATTGAACCGTGTAAAATACAAATGGAAGGAAAAACAGCCAAGATTGGTGTGCAAAAACGGTGCTCTTCTATTAGGACAATGCGCTGTCTTACTAACTGACCGTCACAATGGTTAAATTGTATAAAATGAACGTCGAATGGGTTCTTCATCCATCATAGTCCTCAGATTAGAACCCGTTCAACTTTTATCTGTTTCAGAGAATAAAAAATTGGCCCAGTTGAGAAAAAGCAGCGTCATCGAATCAAAATGTCATCACCGCTGTTAATTATTAATTTACGGAATTCGATAAAACCAATTTTTCATATGGAATGAAAAAATTAACAAATATTGCCTATGTGGAAACCTCTAAAGCTCCTTACTTCAGTGTCGCACCTTGTTAAAGATTTTTTTCAATTTGAAGATACGAAATTATTAAAATCATCACTTTCCTCAGTTATGTGTTATAAATAATCGGTGAAAGGAACTGTATTTTATTCCTCATATATAATACTATATATTATATTATAATGTTTGGACGCGTTGGGTTAAACACTTATTACTCTAATAGTGGCACTAATTATAAGTATAAAAGTGAAACGAATTAATGAAAAAATACAAAGTAAATAAATTAAATGGGCAAATTTGTGTCGACAGCGTCAAAAAGAAAAACTAAAGAAAGTATAGTTGGATCAAGTGAATGATATATAGAAAGAAGGAAACGTAGAAGTTCAGAGAATTGTAAAAGTTGTATGGATGTCGAAGAGGCGAATGTGTGTCGAAATAAGAAAGCCTGGCGCTCTGTCTTCTGTCTTGTCCACCAGGGAGATGGCGTGATGTACGAGAATGTATTTATAGTATAAATAATTTGTAAAATATCTGACGCGAATTTAGAATCAAAACATTTAGATCCATAGGAATAAGTTAAAAAATAAAAATAATAAAATCATCCAAAAGTAAAATGCGTATAAAAACGTTATCAAAATTTAATTAAATTTTGTTCCGTGAATTTTTTTCGAATGTTTCGTATGTGTGTAGGTGAAAAACATACTATATTATGTTGAATAATAATGAGAATAATTACCCGGAGTTATCGTGTTAATGTTATCTTATAAATAAATACGAGAGTTATTGTAACATAACATAAAAACAAAACTCTTCTGAGAATAATCTCTGATAACCAAGTTTATTTTATTTTTATGTTTGTAACAACATATGAAAAAAATGTATTGATAAGCTTCGTTAATTGGCCAGACATATTTAATAATAACAATCTATTATATTAAAATGCAGTATCACGCAGTTTTATTACACAATATCACTTCCAATGTATTTTACAAAGACTACCTCCGTGGTGTTCAAGCATGGTGGCGAGGCTCTCCACAATCATATTCACAAAATCATCTGTGACATCTGGCGCTACGAAATACTACCAAATGAGTGGAATTGTGGTATAATATGTCCCCTGCTCAAAAAAGGAGACCCCATGAGTTGCTCCAATTATAGGGGTATCACCCTTTTAAATATAGCATATAAAATACTCTCAAACATTCTTTGTAATAGATTGCAGAAATACTCCGAATGCATAATTGGAAAATACCAAACTGGATTTCGTAGGGGAAGGTCAACAATAGATCAAATATTTTCACTTACACATATATTGGAAAAGACTGTAGAGTTCAACATTGATACATACCACCTCTTCATAGACTTTAAGGCTGCCTACGACACGGTCAATAGGACAAAACTCTATGAAGCTATGGCTGAATTTAATATTCCTGTCAAACTCATTAACCTAGTCAGGCTTACAATGTCCAACGTTGAGTGCCGTGTCAGAGTGCAAAAGGATCTGTCTGAACCTCTTAAAACATTTAATGGACTTAGACAAGGAGATGCTTTGGCGTGTACGCTGTTTAATATGGCTTTGGAAAAGGCCATTAGGGATAGCGGCATACAAACAACAGGCCATATATTCAGTAAATCTGTGCAGCTCCTGGCTTATGCAGATGACATTGACATCATAGCGAGGTCGGAACATGAACTTATAAATGCCTTCCGAGCACTAGCAGCATCAGCAAAAAACCTAGGCTTAGTAGTCAGTGAGACCAAAACAAAATATATGCCCGTAAATGGACGCCAAAACCCAATAAGTCTACAAATAGACAACTTTACCTTCCAAACCGTTTCTGAATTTGTGTATCTCGGTACCATGGTGACAAGTAAGAACGATGTTTCCACTGAAATAAATCGAAGATTAATAGCTGCAAACCGATGCTATTTTGCAGAGGTACATGAAATCACGACATCTCTCTAGAAAAACCAAAACTCTACTTTATAAAACACTCATCCGACCTGTGCTCACCTATGGCTCAGAATGTTGGACTCTAAGTAGAGTGGACATGAGGGCTCTAGGGACATTTGAGAGGAAGATTCTGCGCAAAATATATGGCCCCATTTGCAATGACGGAGAATGGCGTATCAGGTATAATCAGGAGCTGTACGGTCTGTATGGAGACCCTACCATAACACAAGAGATTTTAATTGGGAGACTCAGGTGGGCTGGACACGTGCAGCGAATGAGTGAGGAAGACATTCCGAGAGGGCTCTTGAATGGCACACCGGGGGGTCGAAGAAAGCCAGGAAGGCCGAAGCTTCGATGGCTGGATGGTGTCAATAGGGATGCGCAGCTCATTGGCATCCAGAACTGGCGAACAGCAGCACAGGACCGCCAGTCATGGAGGCGTGCTTTAAGGGAGGCCAAGACCCGACCTGGGTTGTAGAGCCATTGTTGATTGATTGACCTCCGTGGTATAGTTGTTAAAACGTCTGTCTCCCAGCCCGGAGGTTGCGGGCTCAAATTCCGCTGAAACCTAGATTTTTTAAAAAGGATTCTTGTTTGATTTTCACTTAAGACTTCTTTAACATATTTCTGGTTGGTTGGAAAAGACTGCCACATAGCAAAAAGCTCGCCATATTGTACTATTTACAACGAAAGTTAAATACAATACGTAGATAATGTATGTGGCTTTGTTAGTAAGCATTCGAGGGTTTCGGGTTTGATTCCTGATAGTACGCCAAAAGTAAAAAAAAATGATTGTTTAAAAAAACCCATCTCGTAGCAAAAGTTGTATGTGCCAAGTACGCGTATGAGAGTTTTTGTGTTTTCACGTGCCATTGTATTGTCAACACGTGCAATGATGAACCGCGAGTTCCGTAACAATTGCACTGTTTTTTATCCGAGTGAATGTTATTAAGACCGAAAACAATAAAATTTCCACACAATGCTCTTCAAAATGTTCTAATTACAAATTCGAATTATTGAAGGGTACCACCATACTCAAAATTATTGAAGGGTACCATACTCATATTGAAGGGTACCATACTAAAAAATATGAACCTCAATACCGTTTCGGTTTTGATTATCACGATGGTGAAGTCTGAAAAACAAGCACCTCGTAAATAAAATGTTATTCTCTCTTTGTTAATTTATTATTTAAGCTTAAAAATGAATTTTAAGCAAATAAATCTAATTCACTTACACAAGTATAAATTATCCTGACTTTAATATTTTTGACATTTGATCATAAATTTTGAAGCCTTCGTAGAATAAATAGTATTTATGAATCATTCTGAATTTGTTATTAGTGGAAGCCAAAAGTCATTGGACTTTTTGTGAAGTAAAGATGAACCTCCTTATTGTGCGTAACATTTTTTTGGATATACTTTGATATCAAATTATTAACAAGTTAAAAATTATTGACTGATATTTTTAAAGTTATAATTTGATTAACTGTGCATATATCTTTTTACATACTCAATTTCACAAGAATCCTCATTCCTAAATTCTGTAAAATTTGAAGTTTTCTTTATTGAGTTTCATTGCTTAAAAAAAGCTCCTGAATAATAATCAAGATGCGGTGCTTTTATTATAATATTAATTGGGTTCCATTTCGAGATAATTGGTTTCTTATTTTACTGAAAAATCCTATATTTTTATTGTTTGTATTTTTGTTGTTGAAAATTCGGTATAGTAATTTAATTTTAAATGTTGTTTATCCAACGAAATTTCTAAATATTTAACATAATCCACTTTCTCCATAGCTCCATAATTAATTATATAAAGTTAAGATGAAATTTACAAAATTAATATTATTCTTAATAGATATGATCATTTACCTCCCTTAGATGGGCATACACCTCATGTAGTTTTATCCTCTTGGACCATAAACCTCATGTAGTTTTATCCTCTTGGACCATAAACCTCATGTAGTTTTATCCTCTTGGACCATAAACCTCATGTAGTTTTATCCTCTTGGACCAATATTTTAAGCTATTATGACTCACGCTCTGGACCATCAAGTATAATACCATATAGGTAATCAAATATTAATAGTAAAGTATAATACCATATAGGTAATCAAATAGTAATAGTAAAGTATAATACCATATAGGTAATCGTATAAGATGATCGATGTTCATAAGACAGATGATTAGAGTTTAGAAGTTTGTAAAAAACTGCAAGTGTACTGGTTACACTTTGGAACCTCGTTTGAATATCCATGCTTACCTTATTTCATGGTGAGTTTCACTGCTCAGTGATGTGAACTTCTCGAACTCTGACATTTCATAAAATAACATTATGAAAGGGGGGTGATAGGGACAGCGTATTAGTGGAATTTACAAATTAAATGCTATCATAATTATTATTATGAAATACCACCAAGTCAAGCCCGAACTATTTCAAAAAAATAAATATTATGACGACCTTTATGGCTTTATTGGTAGAATACTCAACTTACGACCCGGGGATTTTAGATTCCATTCCTTATGGAAGAAAAAAATTATGTCTCAGTCAAATTAATTTTATCACATCTTTCTATTGGGAAGAAAAATCTCATATCAAAAGCCTTCGAGGGTCAACTGTGTTTAACGAAAGTAAAAAATAATATAATTATATCCCTTAAACATAATTTTATTTGATTCTGATTTCCTTTTTAAAGTTTTTTCATTTTGTAAAACTCAAATTGATTCTAAAAATTAATATAATTCGTCATGGATTCAAATGAAATTAATATTATAAAAAAAAACTTCTCTTGAACTTGTCTTAATGTTTATTTCAGCTGCTGATTTTCCGCTCCTGTATCCACACTATCATTGAATATATATTCTGCCACCGAGTTTTTGATGTCACCTCACAAAAAGCTTGGCGAAGATCTTCCCTGCTATACTCAGCAGAGATTTCCCCCATAGCTTTTACAATCCATACTGTCACCTTCGTTTTTCTACAATATGATAAGGTTTACATCACTCATTTTCAAAGAAACCGTTGTGGCCTGTCAGTATTGCATTAGAAGTTAAGGTTCGCATGGGATAATTTCCCTATCTTTTAATATTTTCTCTGGTAGTGCATCCCTTCTTGAGGCCTTCCATCGATCCATTCAATTAACAGTTCTTTCCAACTGAGTAACCTAATTGAGCGCATAGGAACTATTTTGATCGGTTCATGGTACAAGGTGGAACAGTGATCCACCCATCACTCTGATTTTTTGTCTTTATCCAAAATCTTTTTTCATTCTAGAGTTTTGAATTGTTCAGTTTTTTTGACATATTGCCCCAATGCTTTTTTGATACTCTTGTATCATACATTGCAGATGCATTCTCCATATCGCCACCACTTTGAATTTCACTTAATATTCCAATCAATCTAAAACTGTTTTGGATTCGTCTCGGCACGTAAAGCAGCTTTTGTCTTCTTTAAGCTCTTTTATTCTGGTTATAGAAGAATATTTAAGATTGATCAAGGTTTTGCGTTTGGTTTCAATGTAAGAACTAATTTTAGCGGTACTTACTACTCACTAGTCTCTATTTGACGACAACGCAGAGTCGAATAACGTATTGTAAATTATTATTTTCCTCCGGATCTGGGCCAAAAGTGGGCGCAAACAAACTTCTCAACAATAGAGTCAGTAGACGTTTTTGATGGTAGTGCCATTAGACACTAGCAGACACTACTTCAGTGTTAAGTTCATATTCATCTTTAGTTATTATATTTCTTTCTTGTCATACATCAACACACCACATATTCTTCTAAGTGCATGCATTTCCGCCGCATTTACTCTGCTACTTATACATTATTCCACGTCCACGTTTTCTTGCCGTTTCTCATTACATCAATATTGCCACAAAAACACTGTTGTAAACTATCATCATGGCAGAACTTGTTTTTTTTTTGTTTAAGAGCTTCCTTATTTTTGTTCCCTGTTGCAGCTCGCCGTTCAATATCTCTTTCCAGCTTCCGTCGTCTCTGAACTTCAGGCGTCTTACCAACTTGGCCACGGAAATCGTTTCTTTGCTTATATTTGTAATTTGAACATCTAATGAAAATATCGTTTGACCGAGGGACTGACTCAACCTGAATTAAGCAGTGTATCAAGCGACTCGGCCAAATGATATTTTTGGGTCCGTTGTCTTATCAGGATCCCAAGGGGCTAACCTCGCATATATGAGCGACCTCGCTTCCGGCTAGAATTCATTTTAAAAGTAGCCTTGATACTTATCTTTTCCCGCGAAATGGAAAGATATTGCTTATAATTCATCCGGGGATCATAAATTAAACTTTGCGGTCTAGTTTACGAAAGTCAAAGATGAACTTAAATTATTGTAAGTTTTATAAATACAAACATTATTTATTTTGAATAATCAAAATATTTGGACATTTAACTTTTTTATTTTTAATGAATTTTGAAAATGAACACGAGATTCGAAGCTTATGAGATATGGGTATTTTAACATACCTATGAGATTTCCTGTATTTTTCATGTTGCAAGGACCGTGAACTACTTAACACTGTGAAGGTTCGTAATGTGCAGTATCTCGGTCACATACTGAGTGGCACATGATATTTTATTGCACAAAAAATAATTTTGGAAAAACTTATGGTTAATAAGGCAGAATAACACGCTGCATCTTTTGGGTTAAGAACTTGCGTGAATAGTTTGAGAACAATTCTACTGAGTTGTTCCGGGCTGTAGTGAACAGGAATGGATTGCCATAGTAGTGTACATTATCAAAAAATAGGCATAAACTTGTGTAGAAGATAGACAAGGATATACATTCTAGTCATTTGATTCAAATATTTATTTGTTATCAATAACGTGTTTTAGGTTTAAAAAATCACATATGATAGGTGATAGATGACCCTTGTAACCCAGTTTGTAAGACGCTGATCTACCTCCCGTTCTTTTGCGTTTAATTTCCGATATAACCAAAAAAAGAAAAGCTGTCCTAATACAGAGAAGTAGTTCATCTACTAAGAATTCTCGCGCGCGCTAGATTTGTGTGTTGTTATTTGTCCAAGTAAGGTTTACTCTGCTGCATCCTTTAATTGGGAAGATTTTTATACGGCGCTATTTTGGTGTTTTTTTTTAGTCATAAAATAACTTATCCATAAATTGAACCATAAATTCAAATGTTAACCGGTCTGAAAGGAAAAAATAATCTGGAATTGAAACCACCAGAAATTAATATGAGGCTATTTACTAGATATTTATTCCAATGCATTGGTAAATACATATATTCCCAAGGTCTCACCGCTGCTCGCTAAAGTTATCTCATACCTTCCTCCCCCCACAGTGCCCAACCAGATTTTTTACCGTTTGATTTGTCTGTATGTCGGTACCAGTTCGAGCACAATACAGTCTTGTTTTTGTTCCCCTGTTGATGAGGTGAAAACCTTGAAACCGGTAGGGTTACACAGTTATATAAAGGAAAATAAACAGTGTTTTAGAAAAAAAATTACATTTTTTAACTGGCCAATAAAAGCAATTGAGTGACGTGCATTTGTTATCAATAGGTTCATGCACTTTATTTGTCTGATAACACTTAAACACAGTACTTCCGAAACTGTTTCCCTCATTACCCAAAACTGCTAATCAAAAAGTTATTTTTACCGAACGTAGATAAAATGCTAATTGCAAAGTAACTCATACATAAAAAGTTAAGATGTTTGACTATACAAATCTCGAAGAAGTTCATATATTGGAACACTGCTTTAGCATTTACATAATTTAATGTCTCCGCCGCTAAATATTTCCTGTGTGCTTCCCTTTCCTTATTTTATAGTCCTCATAATATTTAAAAAATGATATTACTAAATGATGTTTGTGTGGTTTCCGCATATTACCAAAAGATAAACAATTTTTATATGACTTTTGGTAACCAACCATGATTTGGGAAGCTCAGCTATAAGACATTACATCTAAAATGTGAGAAACGTGAAGTGTGTAATATTTAATAATAAAAATAAATTGTTCTTTTTAATTTTGCATAATGTGTTTTATAAAAGAAAATATGTAATATAAATGAGATGATGTGAAATAAAGAAGACAGAAAAAATATGGTTGGATCAAGTTAACGATAGTCAGAAAAATCTTAAGAGTTCTACAAGGTTTATAGGTGTGTAAGAGTAGAAAATGTATCAAAATAGGAAAGTCTAGTCAACTGCGATGGAGAGGCGATATAATGAAATGTATGTATGAATCATTATTAAGTGATTGTAAGTTGCTAACACTTGATTGAAATCGATAAAAGTTTTCTTAAGAAGAACCTAAAATTTTTGTTTTTTAAGTATAAGACTAAAAAGACTTAAAATGAGAAAGTTTTGCATAGATAAACCGGTAGAGATGTGGGGCGTCACCCCAGGGCCAGTACAAGTAATTTAAGTTGTTTGGATTAACAAACTTTGCTAATTGCTTTGTTGTAAGCCTCAACCAAAGCCGAACAAACCGCAAACGGAATTAGAGTAAAGAGATGGACGAGCTTCGTATATCAATTTAAATAAAATGTCAACTGATGCTCTGAAAAAAAAGTGTATAAAAAAATAATATTTTGAAACATATAAAGCGATTCATATTAATGATTTAAAGTTATACTTAAAATATTGCTCGAATTTGAATTTGTACATCTGAAACGCCTATGTTGCCAACTTAATATTTTTTTTAAATGATGACATGACTTTATTATAGAAGACATGACGAGGTGTATAAACGGTCCAAAAATGAAATATACATGCCTAATATGTAGCAAATTAATTGAATTCCGAAAGACGTTAGGGCAGAAAATGTTCTATAAAAAGAGGATATGCATGGTAAGGTTTATAGACGTGGTAGAAGCGATATATGTATGTGTGCCAGAAAATAACGAAATGGAGATTTGTTTTCTTCGTCTTCTTCAAAAAGGCACAAGGCGTGGTGGTGATGATGATGACCTCCTATGAATATCCAAATAAAATTGACGAAACTAAGTCAATGCATCGAGGTGAACATCTAGCCAACACATACATCCCAAGAATCTCTCTGCTGCTCGCCGAGGTTGTCCCATGCCTCCCTCAACCTCAAGTCCCCAACCCAAATGTTTAGCGCTAGAAGCGTGAATCTCGGTACCAATTCGAACATAATTCAGTCTTGTTTGTTATCCTCTGATGATGAGGGGAAAGCCTTGATACCGGTAGGGGTTTACCTTTACAAAAAGTGGAATAAACAGTGTTTGATAAAACAAATTATTTGAATTTGTTGCTGTGTTGAGTTGGTCTAAATGATATTCGACATTTCAAAAGTGTTGCTGCCTTCATTCAGGTCTAGCTCTGAAAAAACATTTTAAACTAGTGGAAAACAGCAATGAAACTGTTCGAACATATTTCAAAAGTTAATGAAATAAAAGTTCATGGTGCCTGAGTCTATGGAAACTTCTTGCAGTTTTGAAGTGGAAAGCAAAGTACAGGTACTGAAACTTAAAATTTTGAAAATGTAAGAAATAACTAAAAGTAATTATTTTTTTTGAATCTTAATTTCCAAACGAAAGCAAAAACACATCAAAAATTTCCTTTGACTCGAATCAGAATCGCTTCGTCGCTCGCAAAGCGTCATTAATTTTCTTTGAAATCCAACGACCGTTCTTCGCTCTCAGAAAGTAAATATTTTATTTTACGAAACAATTGTTTGTTTATTCTAGAGAAAGAGAAGACAAAATAAAGGGAGAGAAGTTTTGGAAATTATCTAATTAAAACAAATTTTGACGAGACAGGATGTTCTTATGTTACACGAGAATGATGTTTACAACTCTCATCAAAAATTGAGTTGATTGTCTGACGTAGCTGACAAAGTTTGTGATTTAAAAATTATGCAAAGCAAAATGTTTTTATGTAAAAATTTCCCTTTTAATAGGCCTTTGCTATGAGTTTCGGAGCTTTGTCCTTGTGATGGAAATTATTTTCGTTAAAGGGATCCATGTCTGCAAACTTTTCGAGTCCTTCTTATTTGGAACTTGTTTTAGTTTGATTATGAATGGAAAACTGGGATTTAAGTAATGATAGTCTGTTATATTTATATATTTATAATAGCTTAGCTAAAATGGTTTTAATAAACAAACAGTTCAAAGAGAGATTCAAAAATAATGTTGATTTAAATAATATTTTGTCCGTGTTTAATGGTTTATATTAAGATTTGCTAAAAAAACACTTTTTTATTTTCTCAATGATAATTTCTTTATATTTTAGAACATATATTATTTATCTGTTTTGATATTATTTGATTACACATATTGTTACCGATGAAAACAAATAAATTACATCGTTAGATGATTGAATAACGTGAATTATGAAGAAAAATACTTTACCGAAAAGTCACAGTGATTGAATAAATATTTCAAATAAATGAATACGTTGTTTGCATAAATAATGAAAAATTACAATGAATTGAAAAATTTTGGTATTTACGGTCAGATGATTGAAAGATGGAAAGTGATTTTGAACGCTGGGTGGCAAAGAAAAATAGTCAATTAGGCACTAAAAAACCAAAGTAAAGCAATTTCAACATGTCAAAAGTATGGTTCGCAATAACGTATAAGTGCCAACACTGGTGTGTGGTAATAAAATGTAGACTTAAAAAATACCGAAAGGTGCATAATAAATGCTGTGAAATTATGTATACTAGGAATAATGTATGGTTTGTTGGTTTATGATTTTTTTAAATTATGAACGTGAACATGTTAAGTAGGGTGAAAAAGTGCACGTTGGTAGAGTTTGGACATGTTAAATTAATGGAATTAGATCTGATGGATGACGAAAGGCTTACTTATCAAATTCCCAATTCAAGCATGACTGGAAGTCGTAGAAGAATATAGGAAAGATAAGAATGAAAAGAAACACAGGGAACTTTTTATGAAAACGTATGAATGTGATAGGAAAGTTAGGTATTTTTTCCTTTTCATCTACCTGAATAGGGAAATGGCGTGATATTAATATATATAAGCATGAATTTAAGTTTTAATTTTACCAATTTTATAAAAGGGTCTTATTTCTTATGTTGTTGGGTATTGCCAGGATGCAAACTCGAAACCCCCGAGCAGATTTTCAGCGTAATGTAAACTAGTCTTTCGTGATCGAGTAAAAATATCAGCCATCCTGCGGATAGAAGCATGCCTATACTTATATCGGTTTATTATGTACAAGGGGTGTTGTACTTCAGCAAGCACACATTCTCGACAAATCAAACCCAAATTAACGATGGCAAGTAAATCAAAGCTCCATTCCATAAATGATTTATTAACGATATTTTTATGAAAGAATAAAAAAAACCAAATATTTAGTGCAAATATGAGTGGAAAGCTAGAAAGTATGATTGAATCAAGTTAATGATATTTTGTACGAATAAAAAATGTTTAGTTCTTCAATTATTCGTTCTTTATGCTCAAACCATCTCCGCGAGTTCTACTTGAGCTTACCTAATTCATCAGCTTTAAGTTAATCCATAATGATTCGGAAAGCAAAAAAAATTGTACCAACGCGTAACTTGAAAACAAAAAACTTAAATGTTTTGATTACGAAAATATAACAACTTAACATGTCTATTTTTGTTTGATAAGAAATATCAGAGGTTGCCTCTGGTGATCTACTTAAATTACCGATTGTTCATGTGTTAAATACTGCCCAGAACTGAAACACATTTACAATATACTCGTACATTAATATATGCATGCTTACATGTTTATTAGAAACTATAGAATAAGCCACTGGAATTATTTAAAAATCACATTTTTATTTACGTAACATAAATGTCTATGCTGAAACAAATTAAATTTGTCATTTTTGACTCGTTTGTTTGACTCTCAATTTATTTTGTCATGTTTGACTCGCAATTTCTTTTGTTGTTTGATATTGGAAAAAAATCATTAGGTGTACATTATTTTATCCTCCAGTTGTTGGAAGAGATAAATAAACAAATAACAATATATTGATTAAAAATCTAGTGTACTCGTATAAACATAAGTATCCTATAATAACACATGTTTTGTTTATATGTTAAGGCAATGAAGAAGAAAAAAATACTCATGAGAGATGTAAGCTACAAAAAGTTCTAGGCTCATCAAATAAGATGCTCATAATCAAGATAAACACATCAGAAATAGGATGAGCTCGGTCGCGAGGGCAGGTATTTTTCATTCCACATGCTTTTACACGTAAGATATATTACAAAAAAATATAGTGAATAAGCAATTGATATTATTGTAAGCACACCAAACATGTACAAAAATAGTTAAAAATATAAATGTTCACACACATACTATATGATAAAATACAAAAATTGTTAAAAATATAAATGTTCACACACGTATGATATAATTCACTGCTAGAGTCTAGACAAAATATAGAAAATAAGTCCAATCAAATAACTAATCATACATCGTGAATAATTTGTATTTTGCTATAATTTGTTTGAATTTTGAAACATTCACTAACAAAAAAATACTACTTGATTGATTTGATTAAGAACACATACATGAAAAGTGACATATTTATTTATTTAAATACGTATGACAAGAAGTCCTATAAAAACAAAATTTATGAAAAAACAACAGGTGATTTAATGTGGGTACACATTTTTTATGAATCTTTGTTTGTATTCTTTCATTTGTTGTGCCCCCAGAAAATTTAGATTTTGCCTGTATCTAACTGAGGACATATAACATGGAAAAAATTGATATCCTTTTCTGATTTTTTATTATATAATGCCCTGTTGCATTATCTCATCAACTCGATACACGGTGATACTCAATTACGTATGTATATATCACGCGAAACAAACCCCTCACACTTAATCTTGACAGACTAAAAAGTTCATCCCATAGTGTGCCGCACATAAACAATAAAAACACACCACACTCAAGAGTTCACACAAATCTTTGTTATATGTCAATTTGACTGCAAGCTCAAGTATTTAAACTCTTGTGGCAATAACAACCACGTTTCGATCGACTGCTTAAAGTTTTTTGCTTCCTTGTGCCTTTTTTGAATTCGACACCACATTGTATATCATGGAAGCCAAATTGGCATATTATCTATTTTGTTTCAATGACAAACGATGGGGTGCTGAATGAATTGTCAAATGCATTAAATGGGTTAGTTTGTCCTTATCTCACTTAAGATAAATTTCACAAACGCTTCATTGATTCACGAAAAAACGGTTGACTAATTTTTGTGAGTCCATTACCATTTCTCGGTTTTCACACAAAAGTTTTAGGAAACGTACAATAAAGAAGTAAACATAATCAAACTGTCATATTTGATATTTATCTTGCGCCAACTGGTCTCTTTCAGACATAGCCAAAACCATTCCGAGATCAATTTATTCGGAGGAATGAAAGTAAAAAAGTATAAAAAGTGTTTAAGTAGAAAACTTGAACGCCTCAACACAATATTTTCTAAGCCATTGCCGAGTTCCGGTTCTCGCTAAAGCTCACTGATGGCAGTAATTAGAAGAGGGCGTATCGTTGCGGAAACTTTAAAAACTATTTATGTTTTGAAAGTGGTGACTATAACACTGTGTTCTTTTGCAGCAATGTTTTTAACAAATAAACTTTAATAGGCGAAATCTTCGAAGGGTATTGGAACATTAAAGCTTGCTATACGTATAAAATAATTAAATGCAAAGTAATCATGACACGTAACAGAATGCCCAACGTATGAGCTTAGCAAAAACTTGCAAAATTTACGGTCGACTTTTAATACTCGGTTTATAAAAGCTCCGAGCCTTACAAACAAATTTGACGCATCGAAATCACCATCACACCATGAACTTATTGAAGTAGGTAGAGAGAACACATATCTTAAATAAATCCAGGTCCATATATTTCTTTTGCTTCTGTTACGTCCTTACATATCATCCAACATAGTCTTACACTGCATGAATACCATTTTCTGTTATAGTATATTTTATACATGGCGAACAAAACAAAATGTATTCATTCATTTAACGAATCCGTGGTTTTATTGGTAAGATGCTTGACTTCCATCCAGGGGCCTAGCGTTCGGTTCCTGTAGGTACGAGTTGTTGAAATGATTTATGATATCACTGAACAGATTATGGCCATAATGATCAGTCGCACACATCTTCCAGGACTGTATAGTTATTTTTAATTTCTGGGGAGGGCTTAAGTTATATATCCAACAAGAAAAAAAAAGACAGTTATAAAATGTTTGTGTGTGATTTGATAACGTTTGTTTAAAAACGTTACTAAATCATACAAAAACAAACGCAATAGAACAGAAATCATAATATAAATAGGCCAAAACTTGTACGACGGTTGTCGCCAAAGAAACAATACGAGAATTGAATTTTGAATACAAGAGAGCGAGAGAGGAATACTTCAATTATCTCCGAAAGTAATTTGAAATTTGAATTTCGGTGGGTCCGTGATAAATGAACAGATCGAAACTATACTGAACGAATTTTAAATACCTAGCTAACAATTTTTGAACCGGTGTAAAAGGGGACGATGCCAATTTATTTTGAATTGTAATTCATTAAATTATTTATTTATTTCCTATTATATTAAACCTTATAATTACTTGTGTTTATTTATCTTATGTTTTTTTTAATGCAGACAATTATATGTGGCTTTTTCACGGCGTCGGAAACGCGAAAACAATAAAATCAATATATCTGAAACAAGTCTTCAAGGAAACTTTATCAACGATTTAAATTGAACAACAGTAATGTTTATACACAAAACATCGTGTATAAAGATATTTTTGAGGATTAAATAATTCATCAATCAAGATGTACCTTTTTTATTCTAAACTTTAAACATTAATGAACCCAATAAACTTTAAGCTGATCCTGCTCCATTCGGTATTTCAAAAATGCAGAATTTGTTTTACTTCCGTGAATATTTCACGGGTTGCAACTAGTAACACACATTTGCCAAAACAGCAATAGAGCGGTAATAATACATATTGGTAATTGTGCGGTTTTAAACAGCTTAATACATCTTAGCTCTTTGATATCCAATAATGCCGCCTGGTGTGAAGCAGAAAGTAGGAGCACATGGTACGGTCGCATATTGTTAAGCTAAAGAAAATACAGAGAGACAGGAACATTACTAGGTCTAACAAAGTAATTTTTTATATTTCCAATGTTTTTGTACGGTGACAAATCATGGACATTGAGAGGAAAGGAACGCAAGAGAACCCCTTTGAGATGTGATGCTGGCAATGTGTCTTGAAGAATTACAAATTAAAAATCTACAATAATACAACTGACAACACGGCCATATTATCAAACTTAAAGAAACTAACGAAGGACTGGTGATCCGAGTCAAAATAGAAGGGTCCCAATAACGAGACAAATCACCAACACGATAGAGATACCTAATTACGAATGCAACCAAAAGTTCACTCCAAGAATGGAAAATTCACTAGTAAGATGAATTTAAAAGATCAGTACTGATCTGTAAAGAGTGTAACAAATACGAAAAAATGTTTTAAAGAACAAGGCAAAGCTAGATTGCACACAAAGACTCGTTTTTGTTTCACATAACTTAAGTATTTTTTTGTCGAAATATAAATAAATGAAAAAAGCAACACCATGAACAAACAGTGCGGTTTCTATACAAAATACGGTATAAAATTATCTTTCCCCTTTCAGCGGATGCGGAAATTTACCTGAACGTTTCAAAAAACGATGCTTTCATTCAAAGGTTTTTTAACCTTCACGCATAAAATAAAACATTAACTTTTTTATGCGATGTTATATAATATCTGTAAAATACGCTAAAGAATTTTTATACGTATCATCACGCCATGTCCTATTGAGGTAGGGCCACAGGAAAGATTTGCGCGTATTTCAAATCAAACACACAGCATTTGCCTCTTCCACATCCAAAAGTGCTTTTTTGTTCTTAGATTGGTTAAGTATTTCTTATATTATTTCCTCGGTCAATATTTTATTAGCTATTCAACCTTTTCTGAAACATGTATTTGATTTCTAATTCTTTCTATAAATGCACGGATACATTCTTCCCTTCACCAAACATACAAAAGTTCAGTAACGTAAACCTCTGGATCAAGGACCTTCTAGCATCTAAAAAAGGAACCTTGCACATCCCATACTTTAATTTATTTTTCTCAATCACAAATCTGAAATACAGTTTACCTAGCACATTTAATAAACTAATGACTTTATAGTTGTAGCGCTTTATCGAAGAACCTTTTCCGTTTTAAAATGGTACAACGATTGTCTTCCTCCAGGCCGAAATAATGTATCCAGAGTTCAAACATTTGTTAAAAAAATACATGCACAAAATTCAACATGCTCAGGATCTATACTTTACTATACAATACAACCCTGCTAACTTCTATTTATTCATATCTTTGACAGCCGCTTTGACTTTTTCTATGGTAGTTCCACACATTCCATTCATCTCAATACGCCCACTCACACTCGCATATCTTAATATTATGATCAGTTGACGTACTATCACACAATTCTTCGAAGTATTTCTTCCATCTTTTTTTACATATTTTCGATCTGTGTTATTTTTGCTACATTTTCGTCCTTTACTTCACTCATTCTTTCAGCATTCGAATTTTCAAGCGCTTTTTTATTTTCTTAAAAAGATTTTAATATTTACTCACAAATTCGCACTAAGCCACCCTCCATCGTCATCCGTTACTATTGTTTTCGTATTTTTCTTACAATATTTTACTTTCTCAGTCTACTTTATCAGTCTTATTCATACTTTTTTTCAATCTTACTTCTATGAACTCTCTCCATGTTTGGTCTTTTTTCTAGACGCACCATGCATCGTTTTTTTACCTTCCATTCATTTAACTTCTCTCGTAGTAGAGCCAAGATTAACATGATAGTCCACAATACTATTTTAATATCAAACTTGATGTAGAGGGAACGTGGACGTGAAAAAAGACTAAAATATGCCAAAAACAATATGTAGAAATACGTGCACTGAGAAAAGTGACAGAATATGGAAGGGGGTTATTAGGTACGAATGTGAACGTAAAGTTAGTGTATTAAGTAAGATGAAGAACAACACTCGAAATAGTTTTGGGCATGTATAATGAATGAAGAAATGTTAATAAGACAAATATTGAATTCGAATGTGTGAGAAAGGCGTGGTAGTGTAAGACGAAGAAAAGTATGAGTGGGTTATATAGGTGAATGACATATTGAAAGAAAAAAAATCAAATACATCGTAGGAATTTAATATTAAAACAAAATATACAGCGTTTTGTTTTTGGGTAACAAATGCCCCTGATTTCAAGGAAGGAATGGATGAAAACGGAATTCCGTTTATTCATTTGAACAAGAATTTTTTCGCAGTGAGTCATAAATTTACCGTTTTTCACAGCTTACATGGTGTAGGCAAGTCTATGTCAGCAAGATATTACGTCGAAATTATTATTTCTATCCACTATCATAAATTACACATTGAGAAAGACAAATTATAATTTTTGATTAATTAGCTAGCATATTTTATGTTAGATAAAAAAAAAAACAAAAGAAATGTTTTGATTTATTTTCTTAAAATTATCAAACTGTTGAGATGAAAAATTTAATTAAAATATGATACGAACAATGAGTGCTTTTGGCAAAATATTTACAGAGAAACGTTTTTTGCATTGACATATTTTGATAACGATTTTTCAATTTGTGGTTTCAATAAATGTCAAGACAAAAAGTTGACTATTTTAAATACATGTTTTTTTTTTTTCATAAATTAAATTTTTCATAGGGTTAAACAAAGGAACACATCTCCACTTAATTCTATCCAGGTTCACATCTTACGTTTCTGCCACTTCCATACATCTCATCATTAATACAATCGTATTGTTTTATATTTATGTTGTATACAACACAACCTGGTGGGAATAATATCATGAAACAATTTTTCCCAACTAACCAGAAATATATGAAAGAGACATAAAGTGAAAATCAAACTGGAATAAATTTAAAATAAATATGGGTCCCAACGGAAACCAAACCCGCAGTCTCTGAGTTGAAAGACAGGTGTCATCGTTACAAGACATAAGGTGAGAACATGGATTGAAAGAAAATATAGTATTTTAAATGAAGAAAAAAGCAATGAGATAATGTCTCATAAAAATAATAAGTTATGAAAGATTTACAAAAAATATACTATACAGGTAGCGTAGGAGAAAAAAAAATGTACATCATTTAAAAAAAACCTTGCACGACCAAACGAATCAAATTTAGAAAATCTCTTTATAATAGATAATTATGCATGACAAGGTATATGGATGTGGCAGAAACGAAAGATACAATCCAAGTAATAATGTGGTGATCTGTTCTATCTGCCTACCTCAATTGGGACACGATATTTTCGTAATGATCATCATGTCAACTCATCCTTAGTTGAGAAGATTTCCAAGCTATGACGTATACCATATTGTAAATTGTACTCCATGTTTCATGCAAAGTATTTCAACTATTACTATCTACTTTGATTTAAATCAAAAACATTAAATTTAAATCAAATTATTTACTTTGATTCAAATCATAAACAGTTCAGAAATGAAATATCAAAAGTTAAATCTTTATTACAAACTACAATGCGAGAGTATAAAGAATTTGAAACATTTTACTGTGCAAACTTTGAATACTCTTGATCGAAATTCATTGAATGCAGAGCAGCACAAATGCAAAATTTTGGAATCAGAGAAGTCGTTCACAACAACGAAGATGAAAAGACTCGTTGAGAACATTTACAAATTCAATTGAGAGCAAAATACCATTAGATAAAATACATAAATTTGGATCTCGTTTGAACAAAATTATTATGATATATACTCGTATTTATATAATTAGTTTGAAGTATATTTATGTAATTAGTTTGAAGTATGTTTATATAATTAGTTTGAAGTATATTTATGTTATTAGTTTGAAGTATATTTATATAATTAATTTGAAGTATATTTATGTTTTATATTTTGTTTTATCAAACACTGTTTATTCTACTTTTTGTAACGGTACGAGTATAACCCTATCGGTTTCAAGGTTTTCACCTCATCATTAGGGAGCACAAACAAGACTCGTTTGTACCTTCCTGTATTCCCGAGTCTTGTTTGTGCTCCCGATGATGAGGTGAAAGCCTTGAGAATACCGTTACAAAAAGTGGAATAAACAGTGTTTGATAAAAACAAATAACAATATCTTTAAACCTCCACAATGTTAATAATTTGAATCTCGGTAGGTCCGTGATAACTGAACGAATTTTAAATACCTAGCTAACAATTTTTGAACCGGTGTAAAAGGGGAGGATGCATAAATGATATATTTAAACAAATTCTATATTTATGAATATATATTTTCATAAATGTAGAATTTGTTTTACTTCCGTTAATATTTCACGGGCTGCAACTAGTATTTATGTAATTAGTTTGAAGTATATTGAAAACACATAAAGGAAAAAAGCAGATAACATACTTTCGTTTAGTTTTTTTTGTGGTAAAGACGTTTTGATCACGTATCACAAAAATCTACTCAGTTATGACAAATTAAAATACGCCAAAATATTTTAAACATGTCAACGAAAATGATTTAAAAAGTGTTTTACATATACTCGTATGTTTCATTTTTACATTATTTAATAGAAATCGCAATTTGAATAGTTGTGGCCACCTACTTTGGTTTAAACCAGATTATATATCATAGTCTAGTTAGTAACATTTTTAATTTACGATCCGATCTCAAATAAGGGTCAGATTCCAGGTGTAATCCATTAAAAAAACGGAATCAGAATGATTTTCGATCAGTAGAAATCGCTATAGGATAATACGCCATGTTGTATTGCACGCGGGGAAATAATCAAATCAAACAATACTATTTAATCGGTTATACTCGTACTTACGTCCGTATGCAAGAAACGGTTTTGAAACGGGCCATGTTAAGGAGAGTTGACTCTTCTATGTTCGAATTTATTTATTCGAATAGTATCAAGATTTTTGGTGGGCGCTTACTTTTATATGAAGTAATGAAGAGTGTCAGCGATAAAAGAAAATTATGAAAACAATTATACTTATATGAATACTTAGAAAGACAAAGGAATAGTGAAGGAAGAAAATTTGAAAAATAATTTAAAATAAAAAAACAAGTTCAAGTGGTTTTTTCACTAACGAGTGCTGGGTAAATTTGAAAAGCCGAAGACTGATAAAATCTAGAGCTCGGATCATTGAAGTAATGAGGCAGTCATCTATTATATCCTAAGCTTCCGCGACATAGCGGATTGGAAAAGTTCATGATAGGGCCAGTTTCATTTCGAGGTGCAGGTTCTTGTTATCCTTGCCATTACTATATAACGGCGAGCTCCATGGTAGCAATATCAGCTACTTAGTATGCCATGGAATATTAGCAGGAGTCCCCATATATTGAGGTTGTGTCGCAGGTAGGTGAGAGATACCTGTCTCTGAAGTCGGTCTCTGGTCAAATGACTGAGCGTTTTTTTGTCTTCACTTGGATCGCCTTTCGTTTTCGCTACCAATCAGTGGGTACTAAGTAATTTCGTGGTGATGGCCTTCTCATTAGAAGGATTCATAATATAATATTTCATTTCCTAGTCACCACTCAGAAAGATGAAAACCTTCTTCGGAGAAATTATATGTAATTTAGAATAAAAACCATCATATGTATCTTTTTTTACAATCGGACATTTAAAAGGGGCTATGGATAATATCTTAATTAATTCTTCGTAAATATGTATAGTTAATCTAACGCAGAAGACTTGGTTCGTTGACGCAAAACGTATTACACGAAAAAAAAAACGTCTCGTTTTGAGGCCCGAAAATAACCGCAACAGGTGTTGTCATAGCTTCTGTTTAATTTTAACGTTTTTACTATTCATATTAAAGTTACAGTTTTGTACATTTTTTATTAAATCAAATAAGTTATTTTTATACAAACACGGCTAAGTTAAATACATAGACATGGATTCATACAAAAGAAAAGCAAGTGTGAATATGTATGAAATTTAAGGAGGTAAAAGTGTGGAGAGACAAATAGTAAAGGAAGTAACTAAACGTCGCCATATACATGTTCAACAAGCACAAAATTTTCAAATTTAAGGACAACTTGCGTGGCCTCGTTGGTTAAACACCTGTTTTTCATCTCGGGGGCTGAAGTTTACATTTCTAATGATTTCATTTTTTTAGTGTTCCAATCTTGTTAACTTTTACGGGCTCTTGCACATATTGTTGGTTGGTTGCAAGAGATTTTCACATGACAATAAACCTAAAGGGTGGTACTGTGTATATTTTTACACATTATGCGCTTATATTTATTTCACCCACGATCGATGCCGAATAATATTTTAAACAATCAACCAACAAACTTTGGGATATTATGTCTCCCTTCCATAAATAAAGAAGTATTATTAATTTTTTACAATTGCGGTGTGTTTTTGTCATGGTAAGCAGAATAAAACAAATCTTCAGTTGATTTATCGGACACACTATAAAGTCTAAAAGTTTCCGGTCTTAACAAGTTGAAACATTTGCACGAGTAGATGCACCATACTAGCCACATTCACCGAGTCAGGCGATATCACAGTTAAAATTTAATAAATCGATCCTTAGTAGTGTGTTAATTAGAGCCGATAAAAGGCGTGTTGTTTCGTTATATTAAAAAATAAGGGTAAAGTCCGTCAGAAATGAAACCACGTTTAGATGGTGATAACACAAAATACTCTCTTTACATGCTCTTTCTTACTTGTTCAGACCAAAAACTAGGAACCTTCGTAGCACATTTTTCAACTGTGCACTATTCATCAATTTTTAATACAATTGTTTGGAGTGAAATGTCTACAAAACTCCGTAATTTTTTTTGAGAGTTTTTTTAAACTTTGAATAACGCCTTTGTTAAATTAAGTATACATTGAAAATTTTATGAATTATTCGAAGAAACTTGAAAAAATACGAAAACTTTAAAACAACTCTTCTTGAGTCTAACAAGACTTTATTATTCCTAAGATAACTTCCGCCTTCTTGCTTTTTTACAACAGATCCTAATATAGATGCTCAAAACATAAATCATTTTGTAATATTTTCTTTGATAATAGGCCAAACTTTGATAATAGGCCAAACTTTCAAATAAAATTAGCCTATAAATACGAAAAATTGAGAAAAACCTTTTAAAATGTAAATATCATAAAAAAACTTTTTAAATAATTTATTATTATATATTTTCCCAACATTAAGCCGATTCATTTCACAAACATATTTTGCCAGATGTTGGCCGAGTTGCGAGGGATATCGAACGGTGTGTAGTGATAAGAAACTAAATCAACAAGGCCCTAAAACATGTAACTTACATAAAAAAAACTAAATATATGTTTTAGTTCCCCAACAGTATCAAAATCAGCTAAGATAACACGAAAAAATATTTATATTAAGTATGTTGTATAGGAGGGAAATATAGACGCGTAAAATTACTGAAAAGAAAAAACGAATAAATGTTAAAAAAATACTTGCAGTTAGAAGAATACGTGCAGTATGGCAGAACGGAGAATAAATTGTTATGATTTGTTATGATCACAGAATAATAAATTGAAATCCTAAAAAAATATATGTGCATGAAAAGTTTTGATGTGGAAGAGGCCAAATATATATGAAAATAGAAAAGTCTGGCATTCTGTCATATTTACCTCACCTAGCATGGAAATCCCGTAATGGTATATATGGTATGTATGAACAACGTATGTTTTTGTGTCCCGTTTCTTCTTTCGTATAAAGGAAAAGGGCTTTTCAAATTCAGTGGTTTTTTAAATTTTTGGATAAAACACAGATGGCGTCGTAAACTTGCCTGGGTCTTGTGACATTTGAGAAGTGTAATGTATGACATTTATAAAAATGCAGTCGTATACAATACAACAACGCGTTCAAATTATATTATTTCATGTGTCGTAATCTCCGGAAACGGTGTTAATGTTAATTGGCCACCAAGATCATGTGATCTGACACCGTTGGACTATTTACTCTCGGGTTACGTGAAAAACCAGGTCTTGAAATTACTTCCAATCAATTCCTGAGCTGTAGGACGAAATTATTCGCGTTATTGGTGTGTTAAAAACACAATTATGCCAAAATATCATCGAAAATTTTGACAAAAGAGTTGACATCTGTGGAGCTACAAGAGGTGAACATTTGGCGGATATTGTTATTTGTGTTTAAATTTCATACATTATTCTTCAATGACCAATAAAAAGTTTTTTGAAATCAAAGCAAATTGTGTGTTTTATTCAAGAAAAAAATATAATTAAAAAAACCGCTCAATAGGAAAGAAGACCCTTAAGTACTATTTAGCATGTCCGAATTTCTTATTCAATTTTTTTTTTTGATATCAATCACATATCGAAATTGAAATCCCCGATGAAAGTCAAGCATCTTACCAAATAGGCCTCGGAGGTCATCATTTTGCATATTTAAAAAAATATATTGAAATGCTATAACTTATATTTTAAAACAACTTTTTTGTTTTAACGATTATTTTATTTCAGCAGATGTTTAATTTGTTAGTTTCTTCAGAATTGCCATGGTTACATAGTTTATGGATGCGCGCTTTGAAGTGACAAAATAATTGGTTCGGTTTGTGAAACACAAATGCTACAGATTATTAATTTTTTTCAAATTTAAGGTTTCATCAATAAAACTGTGTCTTTCGAAAGTGTAACAACTTCCTCAAAATGAACATATGCACGCACAGCGATTACTTTTTTTGTATTTTACTATACACGCAGGTGTGCCAAGTACTCAATCGAATGGTTTCAACCCCAACCTTCGTATCATTTTACTTTTCAATTTTATTTGTGATATTTTAAATCTTTCATTAATATTGTGTTTGAATCTCGAGTTAGATCCCCCTCGGGAAGAATCCGCTCTTTAAACAGCAGACCAATTGTAGTTCAAATGTTATTATTATTTACAGGAAAACTTTCAAATAATTCAGAATCAAGATGCATCATTTGATCGTGTTTGTTTCTTAATGATTCGGTTCAATAGATATTATTTTGTCTCAAAAGTATATTTTGTATACAAAAATATTTTTGATCACCTTGTTTTCTCTATATGTTCATAAATTAATTTAAATCTCACGTGCATGGCAGTTGACGTATTCATATTCGTGCACGTGATAGTACCAAGTTTGCTGAAATCTCAGCAAAAAATCAGAAAATCAATACACAAAAGAGGTTGTCTCGTGCCGCATGCGATCTAATATAACAATAATAATAACAATTACTCCACTCCAACAATGGATTCCGTAAACTTATAAACCAGACGAAAACATCGATTCTTTATTGCTTGACGGTACATGAAATCGAAGTAATATCTAATTAATTTGATCACGTAAATTCATAGATAATCAATCTATTTTACATGACAAGGAAAGAAACAATAATAACATATATTTAAATAATCATAAAAATCAACAAATTTCCCGTCCCTCATCATGCTTAATTACTATGCTGAAATACCATAAACCTGTGTGCTGACTTACTAGAAACTCTTGTTTTAAGTCAACCAGTTTATCATATGTGTCAATTAATTGCTCTTACGAGTATTACTGAAAAGAATAAAAAAATATCTAGATGTGAATATTTTATAGTTCAAGGAACAAAAATGTCTAGATATGAGTATTTTATAGTTCAAGGAACAAAAATATCTAGAAATGAGTATTTTATAGTTCAAGGAACAAAAATATCTAGATATGAGTATTTTATAGTTCAAGGAACAACAATATCTAGATATGAGTATTTAATAGTTCAAAGAACAAAAATATCAATATATGAGTATTTTATAGTTCAAGGAACAAAAATATCTAGATATGAGTATTTTATAGTTCAAGGAACAAAAATATCTAGATATGAGTATTTTATAGTTCAAGGAACAAAAATATCTAGAAATGAGTATTTTATAGTTCAAGGAACAAAAATATCTAGATATGAGTATTTTATAGTCCAAGGAACAAACATGTCTAGATATGAGTATTTTATAGTTCAAGGAACAAAAATATCTAGATATGAGTATTTTATAGTTCAAGGAACAAAAATATCTAGATATGAGTATTTTATAGTCCAAGGAACAAACATGTCTAGATATGAGTATTTTATAGTTCAAGGAACAAAAATATCTAGATATGAGTATTTTATAGTTCAAGGAACAAAAATGTCTAGATATGAGTATTTTATAGTTCAAGGAACAAAAATATCTAGATATGAGTATTTTATAGTCCAATGAACAAACATATCTAGATATGAGTATTTTATAGTTCAAGGAACAAAAATATCTAGATATAAGTATTTTATAGTTCAAGGAACAAAAATATCTAGATATGAGTATTTTATAGTTCAAGGAACAAAAATATCTAAATATCAGTATTTTATAGTTCAAGGAATAAAAATATCTAGATATGAGTATTTTATAGTTCAAGGAACAAAATTTAAAAAAAAAATAATATACCATTCCCATTACTAAGAATTCTGCATTTTAACGCAACAAACTATGAATAAAAAGTAAATAAAATACTCGCGATAATTTATTTCTCAATGTGTAACAACATTTTCGTAGATTCATCAATGTTTTAAGAAACTGATAATTTCTTTAGTGTGTATTTGAGCTTTAACATATTAAATGACTTCCACTCATCTGGCAATGCGTTATACTCGTACATCCTAGGTGAAAAGAAAATATGTTTTTGGCCAAAATAAGTGTTCATCCTTTTAATACTAAATTTATGTAGTCGCATATTCCATTTATCATTGTTCATGGTTTGATAAATGTGGTCAATCATTTTATTAGCTTCAGAGCGTTTGTGAATCATGGGAAGCATTTGTATAATATGCATAACATATGTCTATTCCTTAGAACTCCAAAGTCTAATACTCAGAATTCCAAAGTCTAATACTCAGCACTCCAAAGCTTCGATTATTACGTTCTCCACCTTCTCAATTCTATCGATTATGGTTTTGGACGATCCTTCCTATAAAATTGATACACACCTAAATTTTGCATTGCAATGACTATTTTTGACAATTTTTTGATTTTTTTGAGACGACACGTGTCTAAATAAATGTATAATCAATTGACCCCTGTATTTTAAAACAATATGGCACATTAATGCAAACGCCATTACCGAGTAATGTTCTCTTATTTTTTCTCTGTATGTAATTATTTGCAGTTCGAGTATCTACTGCAAGCACTTTTTTTATAATAAACCTAACTCTAATAACGAGTTGAAAATATTTTTTTTTCCATTGCGTTGACATTTATTAAAATTGTTTCACAAGTTACCTTCTTCCTTCTAATGACTCGCATTGCAATATTTACAGTTGTATACCTTTTGTCTTATGTTATGCTCTCTGACTGTAAATAGTAACAACAACACAATATTAGGAAACTCAATTTGACTGAACCTTCGATGTTTAGTTCTTTTCATGTACTCGTGTAAGTGAACTTCACAATAAACTCTGTCTCCATTTGTTTATGCTGGGTTCCGTCCCATTATCAAGTTGTTTATTTTTATACGTATGAGTATTATTGCATCAGCATTTTTAGGGCTTATTTAATTTAGTTAAAGCCTATTCTCCTGAATTCTCACACCCCTTTACAGTGTTATATTATATAAAAAAGTATTGTACATAAAAAATACTAAAAAAACATAATATTTATTTGAAGGTAATACAATACAGCGTAAGACTTTGTTTCGGCCATTTTTTCTGACTTAAAATGGTGCAATTTTTTTTCAATTTTGACTTACGTAAATGTTTAAAAATTTAAGAACCACGTTGTCTTTGTAGTTAATTGATTGCAGCAAATTAATCGAGATTTCTCTTTAAGCATCATAGATATTTTACGAAATATCCTTTTAAGGTATTATCTTTTAACCCAAAAATAACTGTATTTAAAAAATGACCATTGTCAAAATAAATGAGATGGTAGCCAAAATCGCCTACGGGCCTTCTTAGAAGGAGTTCCATTGTTCTTAATGGGCTCTCCAATATTCACAATTTTAAAGCAAGTCACGATTTAATGGCTTTCAAACAAGTGATGATGCTTGTTTGAAAATTGGTAGCTCTCGTCCTCATTCTACCTAGGATCTGCGTCATGATTTGAACGTCTGCAACACAGCTGCACAATGTTGGAGTTTTTTTGGTATGCTGGATGGCAAGTCTCACCATCACGACGCCAAGAGCAACGAAAAAAAAAAAAAGACGAAGTTGCTATTTGACAGGGAGAGAACAAGAAGGGAGGTGCATTTAGAGGTTTCCAAATAAGCATGTGAGCGAATGACTAATTCGAATGTTTGGCATGTGATGGGGAGTTATTGTACATGACTTTGATACGGCTTTTCAGATAATTGCATATGTGGCTGGAATTAAGTAAGTGAGTAATGTGATAGCGCATCAAATGTTAAGCATGTGATGGGGAGTTACTGTGCATGATTTTGATGTGATTATTTAGATGAGTATGTGGCTGGAATTGAGTACGTGAGTATGTGATAGCGCATCAAATGTTCAGCATGTCATGTGGAGTTATTGGACACGATTTTTTAATATGGATATTTAAATAATTATGTGGCTGGAATTGAGTATATCACACCTTTGGATATAAAAACAAGTATGTGTTTTTTGAAGCTTATTATGAATGTTGTGATTTAGAATAAAGGACAAATATATGTTTTTTTTTTATTTTAAGAATGACACCAATTTGAACACGTCTTGCTCGGTCACGTGATTCTTTACGTTAAAAAATCAGTGTTAGCAAAGTTTGGAACAATATTTTAGAATGTTTATGATTTAAATATGATTTTGTCGAAGACTCTCTTTCTATGAAAATTAACAATGCTTTGGTGAAAAATAAAATATGAAAACCAATAGAGGTTTTATTTCTTGAGAGATGGTTAGATAAAATATGAAAACATAAAGATAAGTTTTAAAACCTGAGAGGTTGGTAAATAAAAAAAGACAAGGTTTGTTGAAACAAGAAAAAAAATAAAGTGCACATATACGAATATGTTAGGTGCCCAGATGATATCTAGAGCTTGTTTTAATCTATAATCAGTAAATGCCGTCTTCTTAGTCAAGGTATTATCTAAATTTAGTTTTCTGTATTAAAATCAAACCTCAATTATTAACAGGGTGTGCACACTCATAAATCATAGGATTTTTGTCGTTGGTTTACTCCCTCAGTTACACAAAGTATCTTAAAAGATTGGTTTTGAAGGAAAATGGATTTGCGATATATTTTAATATATGGTAAACCAAATAAACATATCTGCATACATACAATCACGTCGTTTCCCCTATCTGAGTAGGTGGATGGGAGAGAGTTCCAGATTTCCCTATAGGGACACACATATTTTGCCTTTTATTCCAGTATACACTTTCTAATACTAATTTCTAATTCTCTGACTTTTTAAATGTCCTTCTTTCAAAATATCATAAACTTGATCCAACCATACTACCTTTTGTCTTTTTTTAACACGCGTTCCACTCACATTTGCATTGTTTATTTATTTTGTTAGTCTTTCTTCATTTAATCATCTCAGAGTAATCTTCTTCATCTTACTCAAAACATCACTCATCAAACGAGTGTTAGCTTTAGATTGATGTGTTGTGTGACACGACTTATCAAAAGAATTATTATTGTATCTCTCGTTTGAGCATCTTATCCAAGTTTTTTCACCTGGCAAACATTGAAAACGAACGGGATGGAACCCTAATTTTAAACCAAAAGTAGAATCAAGAATGGAGTCCGAAGTTGTTTGGACATATTCAGATAATTACTTTTGAAAGGCTTTCAAAATAGGAGTAAGATTAAGTAAGACCAAAGAAAAAAAGAAGGATATAGTTGAAAAACTTTAAGCTTGTGACGTTCGTACGCTCGGTCAATGACCGGCGATACGACCTTTGCATACCTTGACAATTCAAAACAAACAAGTGCAAGGTCCACACGCCGGTCATTCAACTCATTGTCAGGCGTGGAGCGCATTCCATGTTAGAGCGGGAGGGCAGCACATCTGTCGCGCCAGTTCCCAAATGTGAATGATACCTACATACGACATTAACCGTATTGCGAATGCAGAAACGAGACGGCGGCATATCGCGCGTGCATTCCCGCACACATTCAAGAATGGTATAAATACCTACGTCTACCAATTAAATTTCTTTTTCCGCATTGCGATCTAAACGAGTTTTATTTATCAACAAACCATCATTATCATCTCTCCTTTAAGGAACACAGTTCCTAAAAGCTGAAGGAAGAATACGAAATACGAGGAAAATAAAAATATTAATGATTAGATATATGAGTCTGGATAAAGCTAATGCTGTTTGTAAAGGTGAGGAGTTATAAAGCTAGACATTTCTGTGTACTCGATCAAGGATATCGCGTGATTTTACTTTAAGTATTCGAAAAAGAGAAGTAAAACAACAAAACTTAGAAAAGTTTTCATGCTTTTTAAAGAAGGTCTGTATCAAATTAATTATCTTAACATTTAAAATGAGGAACAAAAAAAATATAAATAACATTAAACCATTACAAATAGATATTTGAATTTTGATCAAAGGAATAACTCTTATTTTATGCACCTATTTTTATCATGCTTTAAAATATTTAACCAATTATATTTTTTATACTTAAATATTCTAATTATACAATACAATATTTAAATATTCAACACAAAATTGAAATTGATAAAACTAGAGCGTTTCTGTTTAAAATGAATTGCGTCTACCCTACAACCGTTGTTCGTTAAAAAATATTTTCTGGATGTATTTTCATCAAGGACAATATATTGAATTTTATTTCAGGATAAAAATACGGGTATATACACCTGGTTTGAATGTATTTTTCGGAGAAAATCCTTGCGCACTCAAACCTTCTGAATTTTCTAGGATAAAAATGATAAAATCGACAAGAAAACAAAGAAAATTTGAATAAGTTAAGTAAAGTAGTATTTTCCACAACATTTAACCCTTTTCTCCTTCCTTATATACTCAACAGAATGGCCGATAAGAGAAAGGGTCACCAAAAGCTTTCAAAGTGTTTTCTCAAAAACAAATGATAAAAAATCAGTGGCGTACTGAAAAATATACGTGTTTAAAAAAAAATCAGAGCTATGCTTTTCAGTGAAGATGTTCCAAAAAATATCTTAAATGGTTTAACACATACATATTTACTTTTTATATGAGACAATATTAATTTCAAATTAAACAGTATTGATTGGTTTAACGAAACAACGTTAATTATTTCTTGAATTTTCGAAAAAATTTTAGTTTCACTTTGTGGTGCAATGTTTTATGTAAAAATAAATAAAACACTTATTTTATATTTTTGTGTTCACCACTGGTTTATTTTGAGTTTGCAACCGGTTTTGAGAACCTCCGTTTCATCGTCAGGTAAAGATAAACTAAATTGCTTACAATATATTTCCTCTGCAAGTGTAAATAGTATAAGAGGAATGAGGTAGGTGTTGGAGATAAGTGGGGAGAGTTGTGATTCAATGATAAATGGGGCGGAGAAAAAAAACTATGAAAATGAATCTTACGGGCAGGCCAGGGTCTGGATGTCCAAGGGGATGGATTTTAAATGGGAAACATATTTAGCTGATAACTTTTATTAAAATTGGTTTGATTATTTATAATATTGAGACTTCATTTTATACATTTTCTAATCTCATAAACATAAATAAGTCTACATATTTTGAAACAAAGAAAATCAAAAATATTTATTCAAGAAAACAAGAGGTATTTTCAAAATACTGGCTTAAAAATATCATTTCTATTATTTATACTCGTATTGTGTGTATTGATAATTACAACATATTCTTAACTCGTATAAAAAAATATTAAAATAAATACGTGTTATTTTCATTGACAATATCAAAAAGTCTGTTAATGTTATTTTTTGTTTGGTGATAATAATAACGTAATGATAATTAATAGAGTGCCACCTAGAGTTAATTTTCCTTGAAGGCGTTCCAACTTGGAAATCCAGCCCATTATAATAAAACAATAATTTTTTTAATCGCTTAAAAATTCTTAACTGACCTAATATTTTACTGTATTGTCTTACGCTTTCGTTGAATATATTGTAATATGGCGGGTATATTGCAACATGACAATCTATTACTACGTATTGCAGTAAACAGTACGTCTTGCAGTACGCCAATTTCTGACTAGATATATGTAATATGGCGAGTATATTGCAATATGACAATATATTACTACATATTGCAGTAAGCAGTACGTCTTACAGTACGCCAATCTCTGACTAGATGTACGTAATATGGCGGGTATATTGCAATATGACAATCTATTACTACGTATTGCAGTAAACAGTACGTCTTGCAGTACGCCAATCTCTGACTAGATATATGTTATATGGCGAGTATATTGCAATATGACAATATATTACTACATATTGCAGTAAGCAGTACGTCTTATAGTACGCCAATCTCTGACTAGATATATGTAATATGGCGGGTATATTGCAATATGACAATCTATTACTACGTATTGCAGTAAGCAGTACGTCTTGCAGTACGCCAATCTCTGACTAGATATATGTAATATGGCGAGTATATTGCAATATGACAATATATTACTACATATTGCAGTAAGCAGTACGTCTTACAGTACGCCAATCTCTGACTAGATATACGTAATATGGCGGGTATATTGCAATATGACAATCTATTACTACGTATTGCAGTAAACAGTACGTCTTGCAGTACGCCAATCTCTGACTAGATATATGTTATATGGCGAGTATATTGCAATATGACAATATATTACTACATATTGCAGTAAGCAGTACGTCTTATAGTACGCCAATCTCTGACTAGATATATGTAATATGGCGGGTAAATTGCAATATGACAATCTATTACTACGTATTGCAGTAAACAGTACGTCTTGCAGTACGCCAATCTCTGACTAGATGTATGTAATATGGCGGGTATATTGCAATATGACAATCTATTACTACATACTGCAGTAAGTAGTACGTCTTACAGTACGCCAATCTCTGACTAGATATATGTAATATGGCGGGTATATTGCAATATGACATTCTATTACTACGTATTGCAGTAAGCAGTACGTCTTGCAGTACGCCAATCTCTCACTAGATATATGTAATATGGCGGGTATATTGCAATATGACAATCTATTACTACGTATTGCAGTAAGCAGTACGTATTGCAGTATGCTAATCTATAACTAGATATATGTAATATGGCGGGTATATAGCAATATGACAATCTATTACTACGTATTGCAGTAAGCAGTACATATTGCAGTATGCCAATCTATAACTAGATATATGAAATATGGCGGGTATATTGCAATATGACAATCAATTACTACGTATTGCAGTATGCCAATCTATAACTAGATATATGTAATATGGCGGGTATATTGCAATATGACAATCTATTACTACGTATTGCAGTAAACAGTACGTCTTGCAGTACGCCGATCTCTGACTAGATATATGTAATATGGCGGGTATATTGCAATATGACAATCTATTACTACATACTGCAGTAAGTAGTACGTCTTACAGTACGCCAATCTCTGACTAGATATATGTAATATGGCGGGTATATTGCAATATGACATTCTATTACTACGTATTGCAGTAAGCAGTACGTCTTGCAGTACGCCAATCTCTCACTAGATATATGTAATATGGCGGGTATATTGCAATATGACAATCTATTACTACGTATTGCAGTAAGCAGTAAGTATTGCAGTATGCCAATCTATAACTAGATATATGTAATATGGCGGGTATATTGCAATATGACAATCTATTACTACGTATTGCAGTATGCCAATCTTTAACTAGATATATGTAATATGGCGGGTAATTTGCAATATGACAATCTATTACTACGTATTGCAGTATGCCAATCTATAACTAGATATATGTTATATGGCGGGTATATTGCAATATGACAATCTATTACTACGTATTGCAGTATGCCAATCTTTAACTAGATATATGTAATATGGCGGGTAAATTGCAATATGACAATCTATTACTACGTATTGCAGTATGCCAATCTATAACTAGATATATGTAATATGGCGGGTATATTGCAATATGACAATCTATTACTACGTATTGCAGTATGCCAATCTTTAACTAGATATATGTAATATGGCGGGTAAATTGCAATATGACAATTTACTACTACGTATTGCAGTATGCCAATCTATAACTAGATATATGTAATATGGCGGGTATATTGCAATATGACAATCTATTACTACGTATTGCAGTATGCCAATCTTTAACTAGATATATGTTATATGGTGGGTAAATTGCAATATGACAATCTATTACTACGTATTGCAGTATGCCAATCTATAACTAGATATATGTAATATGGCGGGTGTATTGCAATATGATAATCTATTACTACGTATTGCACTAAGCAGTACGTCTTGCAGTACGCCAATCTATAACTAGATATTTGTTACAGGGGCCTGAAGTGTAAAATAAACTTATACCCTTTTAAAAAACTTGATTGACATTTGATCAATACATAAGAGATGCATATATAAATGAAATTCATATGTTAATAAAAAGCTTACATCTTAAAAAAAACAATTGTTTTGAATGTAATCAAAAAATGTTGTTTAAAAAAAATTTCATACTTTATTTTTATTATTAAGTTCATAACCGGTTTTAAAGACCTCTACTTTCTTCGTAAGGTTGATAACTTCTTTATCAGTTGAAGAAGAAGACAGAGGTCTATGCTACCTGTGCTGGACTATTGTTATAACAGTGTTAATAGAGGTTTACTTACTTTCTGAAAATATCAATGGAATATTTTACTATATTCATTAATTTTAATACGGAACGCCTAAGAAACTGAAGTTTTACGCTATAAATACTGCATAAGCTTGTTTCTAAAATACCTCCCATAGCAAAACAAAGAAGCTCATCCCTTATGTAAAGGGGGAGAAGTAATGCATATGATTTTCAGACCAGAAGATTCTGAGCAGGACTCAAGAGAAAGGGGACTTCTAAAAGATAACCTATTTTAGGGACGATTTTCAAAACATGAAAGGAATATTTTTTAAAGCCTCTTAAATGTACTTAATTAAAATTTTGTGGAAAGAACTAAAATGGAAACGATTTTTTTTAAATAATTTTTATACGGTGTACACAAAACAATCTAATGGGTTCATAACTGTGTAGAAATATCTTACAATCAACCAGAAACATTTTTAAGAGGCCTTAAATGGAAACCAAATGTGAAACCTTTTTGAAATAATAAATCGAGTACTAGCGGGTATTGCATCACTAGTCCTGGTTGGAAGACAAACGTCTTACTGACAAGGCCACGGATGTCATGTTTTGTTAAATATTTTTGGCTGGCAATGAGAAACGCTATTTGTACAATAATATAATAAAACCGAAAAACGGCAAACACCGTTTAATCCCATTTTTGTAACGGTATAACCCAACCGGTTTCAAAGCTTTCACCTTATCATCAGGGGAGCACAAAAGTCTTGTTAGTGATCCCCTAATTATGAGGGGAAAGCTTTGAAACCGGTAGGATTATACCGTTACAAAAAGTGAAATAAATAGTGTTTGATAAAACAAGTTACGTCTTCAAACCTCTACAATGGTAATGCCTTAACTATAAACAATATAATCATTAAGAGTTCTTACCATCATTGTTGTAAGAAATTGACGTAAAAATTTAATCCTCTAAGATTATAGAGTCCCAAAGAAATCATATAACCTATATGTCTATCAAAGGAGAGTTTATATCATGTTTTGTTTTGTCAAAATATACGCCAAGAAATTTCATGCTATCTTTTCGAAAAATACTAACATCTTTGACTGATAACGTATCTTCATCCAAAATTATAATAAAAACACCCAGAGAAATTCTTTTTTGCTAGGAAATAATTTCAATTCATTTTGTGACTTAATTTTATTGAGAATTTGAGAACGGAATTAATATAGAAATATAAAAATAGAGTATAATATGGTATGCGTAAAGCTGAGACGCCATAAATTATAAAATTGTTTAGCGTCCAACAGCTTCCTTATTTGTTTTTAGTCTTTTAATACAATTTTTTTTAAGTGGGTCCAATAATTTAAATATCAAGGATGCTAGCTGAATGATACCAGTTTCACGAAACAAAAGAAAAACAATATAATGTACGAAGTGGTTTCTTCACGATGCAGGTTCTTTTCTGCAATAAAAATTTCAGCCTCGACTTACTTATGTGGTTTTGCATCGCTACATATTCACTTTACTTGTCTATGGTGTTGAAACATAGACATTCATTCAAGCCATCACAAGGAAACTAGAGGCTTTTAAAACATGGTGCTATCGAAGAATGACTAAAATTTGCACAGGTTTGAAGATTGTGGGATCTTGAATAGGATGATTACTATCCACCAACAACAATAAAAAGTTATTGTTTTTTTTTGCAGGAAGATGCGTCTTCTCTGAAAGAAGTGCGAAGAGAAGACGCATCTCTTGGTTGAAGAACTTATTGAAGTGGTTTCATTGTGGTGCAGTATTTTTATATACTTGAAAAAATTTGACACTGCAGCCTTTTATGATCGCCAAATAAAAAATAAACTTTAAAGAAGATAAATAGTATATGAAGATATTCACACTATCATTGAGGTTGCAAAATAACAGAGAAGAGATATTGGAGAGCAGAAATTAATTTAATTTACGACACAATAATGTCTTCTATATACAAATGAATATATGACGAGTACAAATACTTAAAATTATTGACAAAAAGTACAAAATATTATCTTAAACTAACATGTGCAGGAAATACCAAAAGAAGTATTAATGATAAAAGGAGTAATTACAAAGTCACTGTTAAAAATTATTCAATATTGATATGTACATTTAAATTCAATATATGTATGTACGATATATCTTGAGATATAGAAAACACATGTGGTCATTTGTAGAACAAGATGCAAGTTGCTTTGCAGAATCTAAATCTTTCACATGTTACTTAACTCCAGAGGTTATGAACATGCTTACAAATTAAATATGAAGTTTCCATTGTTTTTGGAATAAATTATAAAAATAATCTATTAAGGTATTCACTCTATCGTAAGGGCTGCAAAATAATAGAGAAGACATATTGGAGAGCAGAAATGCACTATGATCGGGTTATCAACGTGCTTACAAATTAAATGAGAAGTCTCCATTGTTTTTGGAATAAATTGTGAAAATAATGTATGAAGATATTCTCTCTATCGGGAAGGTTGCAAAGTAATAGAGAAGAGATATTGGAGAACAGAAATGCACTATGGTTCGTTTATCAATATGCTTACTAGGCAATTAATAGTTTTTGAGATTGAATCAGAAGCAGTGATTTTATAAAGCCTAAGGCTTTTGTTAACAGGTATTATGAAATCAATGATGAAGATTTTTCAGTGTCAGTTGTCTGAGGGATAAGTAGTTACGATTAGACATTTTTTTCAAGAGTATACGGATTTATCCTCTAACATAATATCCTGATTTTATTTAACCTTTGAGATTTCATTCTAGACTTAAAACTACTAAGTGAAAAGAAGGTCTCCTGACGATGAAAATCATAACGAAACACTACAAAAAATTACTACTTTTATTGCGGTTGTACTTACGTTTCAAGCTTAAAACATATCAAATGGGATGTTTCAAAGAAGTGAATTCGGTAAAATAGAAATTCAGTCAAAAACAAGATAAATATGAAATAACTTTAAAAAAAAGGCAAAACATTTGTACACCATTTTTAATCATAGATTTTGCACAGCACAAACAATTAAGATAAAGCAAGTTTGTAAAAAAAATATCAAATTAAGATTCATAATATTAGTTTGTTGCTTAATTTAGTTTGAAATTGTGAAAACAAAAAAAAAAGTACACAAATATTATTTATAAATTCGCAAAGTTAACATAGGCCGTTACTTTAAAAAAGCCTTTAAAGAAATTCACCCATGTGAGAATAACCTATATCTTTTTGATCTTCCGGAATCCAAATAGAATGACCCAAAATTTCCCATCCGTAATAACGGCCGAAAATATTTTCACATTTAAATGACTACCAAACGGCACGAGCCATTAATTTCCAAATAAGGAAGGTCTAGGGGCTGATAAATTTTAATTTTTTCAGGCTATCCAGACCCGACATGCATACTATATTGAGCTACGGATTAAGTATATCGTTTGACGTGGAAGGTTTCGGTGGTATTTTGACAAATGGTTGTGGATTTATTAAGAATGAAATACGCTATTTTCCGTTTGTAAGAAATCTATCGATATTCTGATAGATAAATAAATGCCTTATAATTGTCAAAATAAAATTCGGTTGAAAAGACATACGGGTACATTGCAAATCTTGAAAGAAATAACCCACTTATTGAATGGTCAAAACTGACCGAAATATTTATTTGTTTAATACTTTTGCAAATACGTCACACGAATTTATTGAAATAATAGTTGATTGATTAGAAAAAATAGCTTAACACCATTTATTTCTGATCAATCACCTATTATTTCATTATTTTTATAGGTAAAAAAACATTGGAGAAAAAATTAACAAAAGATAAATATTCAGAAAACTAGGGACTAGGGTGGCATGGGTGTTAAGAAAGAGTAATCTTTTGAGATATTCATTGATTTTTTTAGTTTAAGAGCATTCTTAAAACTGATAAAAATGTAGCATATCTGATCGAGCCAGGAACATCTCTCCGAAGTGGAGCCGAGTAAATTGCAAAAGAAAATGCGAGTATGTAATGTATTGGTGTACAAAGTATTTTGTATACCAACGCATAACAGTTATCTGTTCAGATTTTTTTTTTTAATATTTCCCACAGAGACTGAGGATAGTTAGGACTGTTTGACACTGTTAAATGGGTTGTTAGAACGTGGATATTTCTATTTGTTGTTGGTTGTTAGAATATCTTATGTTAAGCCATTGGAGCCTGGCGCGATATACTCGTACATAATCGTATGTCTTGTTTGCTGTCTGAATTTTTTTTCATGCATCTTTTTTTTTTGACGACCTCCATGTCCTAATTGGTAAAATTCCAGTCTTTTGGGTTGGATTCCCGCTGGAACTACATGCAATAAACCCGCACAGTTGTACTTTATGTAACGAAAGTGTATAGCTGGTAAATTTTTAATCAATAATTTATAAATTGAATAAAATATTGTACTAAAAAATACAAAAAAAAATTCATTTGTTATAGTTCGGTAAATTCTAGGATGAATCCTGTGACAGCTCACAAATTTGCCCTAATAAAACCTTATGTAATGTATTTACCTAAATTACTTGTTATTTATTAGAATTGAGGCTTATATTAAAGTTTATAAAATAATCAAAAATACTGAACATCGTTACAAGGTTGTATTGGGGCCAATTTGTGAGCTGTCACAGGACTCATCCTAGAATTTCCGAACTATAATAAAGAAATGTATGTACTGTTTGAAAAAGTCCTTTTTGCACTTTTTCAATTAAACATGTAAAAAGTCTTAATAATAAACCTTCATTAATTTGATATTAACCGTAAAAATATATCACTAAAATTTTTTCTCAGACAGTTTTTAGTGACAAATATTTGTATTGTCAATATATTTTTTAGTAACGAGTAGATGTAAAATTACAATAAATAAGTGAAAAAGGATAGTCAAATAATTGATTGATTAAGGAAACGAGTCAGCTTTTCTGGTACTTGACGCATTTGTTTTTTTTTTAATATTATTTAAACGTTGTTAATGGTACTTCTAAGACACTTTTTAGAAAATGCTGGAGGAGGAGAAAAGGAGAAAGAAAAAGTTGGAGCTGGTTTGAAAGTCTGTCATCATCAATAGTCAAGGATGACATTCTAAAGCGGATCTGTAAACGACAAAAAAGAACATCTGTTTTAACTTCAATTTTTAATCCATGCTTATTGTCAGATACTTAATATTTTTAATGAATATTGATTTGTACTAATAAGACGCTCACCTCAGTGGTTATAGTGTATTATTAAGTATTTTATTTATTGCTATTTAAGATCCCTTTTCAATAGTAAGTTATCAACGCACGTGGGTATTTTCTGTCATCTGGATCGAAGGATAACGATTACATGAGGTAAATGTGAGCTTGCTTTATAGCTGGCGGCATTAGTAGAACCGGTTATCTGTTAAAAATCTCCAGCAGTGAGTTACTATCGTATTTTTCTAAGAATTTAACCTACCTAGAAGACTTTGGTGAACTCTCAATCGTCTAAATATATTCACGATTACAGTGCATACGCCTTGCATAGGTGAGGTATCGTTAATTTCCCGGTATGCTCATGTGCAATGGTCTAAACTGTCAGTCACATCGTGAAAGATTGTCCAATATATTTTTAGGAACGATTGTTCCTTAAATGAGAGATGATGAGGATGATTGTTGGTTTAATAAAACTCGTTGAAATCGGAATATGCAAAGAGGTATTTTATTGATAAACGTCGGTATTTATAATATTTGGAATGTGCGTGAGACGGATCAAGAGATATGTCGCTGTCTCGTCTCCGCCTCACAATATATTTATTGTCATCTGTAGGGTATTCATTGTTTTGTAGGACGACGTTCTCCGCTAATAGTGAGTTCAATGACCGCGCGGCGACCTTTGCTCAGCGCCGTCACACATTATTTGCAGAGCGAGTTCAATGACCAAGCGGCCAAAAGTCGCCTCATTGGGTTCAGTGACCGCACGCACGGTCGCTACATATTCATAACCGAAAGTAATAAAGGATATCAATAGAGCCACTCCTGAGGTTGTATCTTTGATGAGAAATATAGTCATCCTGTTGTGAGAAAAAAAACGATGTGAAAGAACAAGAAAAAGCAATGAAACGTAAAAAAATATTTCCACGTGGCAACAAATCTGCCAAACTCTGCAATATAATACAAAACATTGCTCGCGAAATCTGGTTTGAATTAATCTGCAATATTATACTCTCCGTCAAACTTTCATTTTGTGGCAAGTCACGTACTCGTATGTTAACTGTATGTTTATTAGTTTGTATTGTAGCAAGCAATACCCTACTGAAACAACGTACCCGTGTTTTCATAAAGAAAACAGCCTACTTAACATGAAGCTACATTTCTGCTTAACCCCGAGTCTCTTTATGGCGGGGTCTATCTGACAAGATGTTTCTTGCTTTGGGCTATTTTCATTTCTGCTGAGATAGTCAATAATTAAATGCGTGTGTTATGACTTCATAATGTCCTCTACGATTCTCAAAAGAAGACACCAACATGTTTTTAGTTAAAAATCAGGACTTGAAAACTTGAGTATACAAGTCATATTATTTTAATAAAAACACTTAATATACTCGTATGTTGCACTTAATGTTTACTTATTTGAACACCTACATGCAAACACAGCTGGGGTAATTTTTCATAATATTTTTTTAATGAACCAGCTTTTTTGACTTAAACCTTCCTTCCCTGTGATGTGTAACTAGTACGCATTGATTCTAAAAACTTTAATATATCTGTAAATATAATAAATACTGGGTTCAGATTTTAGGTATTCCTCCGTAATATATTTACGCATTGAGTGAAAAAAATAATATTTCTAATAATTAGCACTTATTGGACACATTAGAGATATTTTGTGAAAATCGGGAATAAATTCACCAATACAATCAAACGTGTGCCAGTGTGTGACGTAGTTCATTCTAAAAACCGCTATGGGTGAGGAAGCGACGCTAGTCACGTCTCACTCGCTCTCTACTTCAGTATATGGGAACGCAAGAAATAGAATCTTAGTCCGCTCGCTTCAGTAGCTCTCAGGCATCCATTTGAGGTGGTCTCCTTGCTCGTTTTGTGAACGTCGGCCGAAGTTTTTTACATGTTTTCAGCAATTAAATTAAACATTTTATCACTTTTGAATTCAAATTTAATTAATTTAAGCGATTGGCTATGAATATTCTTATTTTCCTGATTTTAAGTCGCTCATTTTTACATGTGTATTGATGTGTTTGGATACACATCACCGGAACGCGCGGATTTTTTTAGCACAGGAAGGGAAAGATTAATTATCGTAAAATACTTTCTTTGTGAATATCATAACCTGGTGGTTTTATTACGATGCGGCACTATTCTCCAGCCAACAAAAAAGGTTTAAGAAAAGCTTAAAGTAAAAACCAGACTGGAACC
This sequence comes from Odontocerum albicorne, assembly GCA_949825065.1. Classification (NCBI taxonomy): domain Eukaryota; kingdom Metazoa; phylum Arthropoda; class Insecta; order Trichoptera; family Odontoceridae; genus Odontocerum; species Odontocerum albicorne. The sequence continues at coordinate 13,042,580 of OX463854.1, read as the reverse complement.
CTCTTTCAAAAATCTGGGAACCAGCGAAAATCAAAACTCTAACCTTCAGATGGAAGACAGGTGTCTAACCATTAATATTTCGTAGGTCATCTAGAAGTTTACTCAAAACAAATAATATAAGAACTAGGTGGGATGGGTAATGTTTTTTTTCTTCATATGAACACTTGTGTGTAAATCAGCTATCGTGTATTATATTTATAGATTTTTTTTATGAAACTTTATTTTGAGTTATTAACGAATTATAAACTAAATAACTTTGTTTAAAATAAATTCAGAAAATTGTAATAAATGATCTTATATGAATTGTATTATTGTTAATGTAATAAAGATAAATCTTAAGGAAGCTAGATATTACAATAGGTTGGGAATATGTAGGAATTAGGGATTTGAAATATTTTTAATATTAAACATAAATGATTTTCTATTTTAACTGTATATACGGAAATCAAATACCAAAGCTAACAGAGTAAATTGCTCCTTATGCATACTAGTGATAAGATTTACAAATTAAAATACCAATTGCATTAAAAATTAAATTTCATGGCAAGATTTTGGTGTACGATTTATAAAACTAAATGTTTCAATTAAATGTAGCTTGAATCTCTCACAGAAGTTCGTAACATCGGGCTGATGATTGGGGATTGCTCGGCAGGTATCCATGATACGTGTAGAGGGAAATAAAGTATCTCTCTCGTACCACTGATAGACTGGTGAGATGGGCTTCGTTAACCTTGACTGGTAGCCCGTCTGGACGTGGATAATTCTGATCACAAATTCCTTGTGATGAGCAGCAGCACTACTAGTACTGGTGCACATGATACTGACTAGGATTCTGTTAAGATACTCGTAATAACAGGCGGAGTTGTAGCAACAGAATGACTGTTGTTCTGTAACGTCACGTTATTATGGTTGAAATCCACGTAACGTTATCATGGTTGAAAACGAACAACCCTCAGCACCCCGTCACTGGCAAGCCTTAAATATTGACGTGAAATATCCGAAATTTACATGAAGGAAATTGAAAAACACTTTATGGGAAAGAATAAGCTTAAATTCCAGATACTAAGAATTAGTGAGTGTAGGTGGCCCGGAGTAGGAAAATGCACGACGAAGAAACGACGTTATGTATTTACTTATGTAACAATGGGAAATATCAGCGCAATATAGTGGCAGCAATAGTCACCAAAAACGTAAAGCCGCTCAAAAATTTAACCCCCGAGTCAGATAGAATTATGTTATTACAAATTGAAGCATTTTCAGTTAACATAAATATAATACAATCACACGCTCTTACTGTTGACAAAGTACTCGTATACGATGTCGTAGAATAATTATATCAACAAATAAGATACATTATATGAAACTAACAAAAACATGATATTAATATAATTTTGGGTGACTTTAATGCCAAGATTGATTAAAGTGCATATGGAACTCATATAGCGCAATACTGGCTAGAAATATGAAACGAGAGAGGGGACCGACTAATTCAATAAAGTCAAGAAGAAGACCTTGTAGCAACCAACACACTGGTAAACTAGTTAATTTTGCAATATATATTTGTTTTATTAGTCTTTCTTAGTTTATTCGTTCTTTAGTTTTTTTAAATTTTATTTAAAGTAATCTATAATACAAACACTTATCAAAGGCTATACCTTAATACAAATGTATATCTTAAGAACTAATTTTATTAATATGTTACGAGTATAACTATGAACTAACATTATTTTAATTTCCTTCGTATCATTTGATTTTTCAATTTTTTTAATTTTAATTTATTTTAAATAGTTAACGCATACATATTACTTATAACTAGATAACAATTCTTACAAATAATTATTAAGCCCGCATGTGTCTATTCGTTCAGGTTACTTCCATTCTTCACACATTCTCAGACCTTGGTCATCCCAGCTAATACTGTAGGTGTGCTAGTTAGGAATTCATTCATTCTACATGCCAAAACCATTTCAGAGTACTTTTCTTCATCTTACTCAACATATCGATCTTAAGTTCACATTCGTTTTCAAATAATTATAAATTAACCATACAATGATTGAAATAATGTAACGATTTTTTTTAATACTTTATGATAAATATATAATAATTATAGGTGAAAAGCTAATAATTAGGTAATCAGGACTAGTGTTACCAGGTTAAGAGAAAATTAGAGCATTTTTTTTGCTTAGTATATTGGATAAGATTGCTTTGGCTGAGGAATGTCCATAGCATGGAATACCATAAACAGATAAAAAAGTTCTATTAAATGAGCCAACAGTAAATATTAGATGGATCCAATAAAGCGTTTTATAATAAACACACATAAATTAAGATGGGTCGATTAAGTGAACTGAAGTAACGTCGGAATTTTTTTTTTAATGTAGTTTTTCTTTTACAGCCAGATTTCACATTTATGAAAAACTTTAGAAGTAGCCCAATAGATCTCTTCCAATCTTCTCAGGAACGAATTTATTGGGCGTTCCTCTACGATGTGATTGGCAGTCTGGTCCACCACATAAGCTTTATGGAGAATCATTGAAACTCTACATTTACGAGGCGTGTGCATTGCAACATTTGCCACATTTAAGACGATTTAGGGTACATCACAATTTTCGTAGCATGTCAGATTCTTAGCACGTAAAGATAACTCATCGAAAGAGACCTTCGACTGATAACCGGATCCACTGCAATCACCAGCTTTTTAACCGGTGTCCCTCGATTTAGAAAGGTTGCTGGAATCTTAGATCGTAAAAGCACGAAAAACACGCATATGCATGTGATTAGATACACCTTTTGATACTTATTTATTAAGACAACTTTGCGCTATAGAATGGAAGGCAGCTTTTTTGTAAGCACGAAAAGTCATGCCAAAATAATTTATTTTAAAGAACCACTAATTGATCCACATCGCATAGTTGAGCTCGATATCAAAACAATTTGTGAGATCACTTTTCAGTCAAACTGGAGAACAACAATCTGCTATAAAGTTTTCGCTGTCATACGCATCTATCGCCGCCGTTCGCAAAGTGGCTATGTTATTAGTTCCCTGACATTTGAAGGATGTTAACTTGGTTAGCAGTCTTAGCTTGAAGGTCGGATAAATGATAGCTATATGGGCAATGTTCTTCTCAGATCTGCCCTGGAATTATATTGACCTGGAAAAGAAATGCCACAAAAAAATACAAATGACGGATTCTAAAGACTACCAAGAAGCAAATTCTTTCAGAGGAAGCAGTGGTAATTCTAAAGACACACCGCTTGAGAAAATTGTATTAACCTTTCCTTCCCTGTGTTGGGTATCTTCTACACGTTGCTTCTAATAACCATCAATATCTCTATAAATATAATAAATACAAGGTTAAGATTTTAGGTTTTCCTCCATAATATATTTACGCATTGATTTAAAAAATAATAATATTAATAATAATCAGAATTAATCGACTACATCGTAGGTGTTTTGTGAATATCGGAAACAAATTCGCATTTAAACGCTGTGAGTGCCTTGATCTTGGGTCTTGACGATAGGTGAAGAGTATGCGGGAAGCGCGACACTATATTCGCATCTCACTTTTGCATACGTCACTGAATTGCGAGGAGCTCAATTGTCTCAATCGTCGCAATCGTAAGCCACGCCGGGAGTAAGCCACTACCGCTCCGCGTAGCTTTTGGGCTTGCAACCAGATTAGACCTACGCCCGTTCCGTGAGCGTTGCCAGATGTTTTTTTAATGTTTTCAGCAAATTAATCTCAATTATTATAATTTTTAACTTCAATTATAATTAATTAAGGGGATTATCTATGAATGTTCTTATTTTTCCGATTTAAAATCGCTAATTTTTGATCGCGTACTCACTACCCAACACCTGAGCGCGCGTTTCAATTTTATCATCGTAAGGGAAAGGTTAAACACCATTCTGATGATACATTTATAGATTTTTAAATAATGCTCTGTATTATAAACACGTATTTGTTTTCAGGAAACGTTTGCCAATTTGTAAAATTTCTTCCTTCCAATACTCGAAAATATTTTCAATATATCCTTTCATGCCAATACATTTAAGATTTTTATAAACAATTCGCCTTTCAGCTCAATTAAATTTAAGGCGTGGTATTTTTTCGTGTCTGTTTTTTGTTGTTTTAGGGAAAATGTTTTCGAAGAAACAGTTTCATTTAACTTTTATGCTTCGAATAAAATATAAATAAAACGCGTGTTTTTGTTGTTATTTGATGAAATTACCTTTTTTTCTTGTAGAAAAAATACATAAATTTACCTTCTCTAAGTAATCGTTTTATTTTTCTAATAAAGTTGGACTGCCTAAGCGCAAAGACTTGGTATAACCTTTAGAAGAACAGAGCTCAGGTTTTATTGTGAAATTGAACACAATTTTGTGTATTCAAAATAATATTTTTTTTTGAGAAGTAGTTTTTTAAGTTTCCTATTTAATTTCCTGCGTCTTATTTTTATCAACTATTATATATGTGTGTTGTTCTTGCAGTGAACGTGCATAACGAGATTCGAAACATATTAAGTGCTGCGTCTCGAGTGATTATCAAACACATAAACATATTAAATTGAAAACCGAAACGGCAGTCTATTAAGCTATAAACATACCATGTTGGGTGTTAATCATGAGTTTTGTATAAATGCCACATGAAAACATCAGCAGCGACACTTCAGGCAAATAATTAATGATGACTCGATGGAACCACACAAAATCAAACCATGAAGTTTTGAGAAAAGAAAATTGCTCTTGCATCAAAATTTTGGTATCTCGTGCTCACCTGCACTGGTTTGAATATATAACATAACATAGTTTAGATTCAGACCAGACCAAAATAAAGTTATGTGAGTGGTTTTCAGTGTTAACACGCGTCCCTCGAGTTACGTCTATTACGTTAGTGATTTCAGGGATAACTTTCCAATGTTAAGTTCTCTATGTGTGTGAACTATTTATTTTTATATACTTTGAGGAAGTATTTGAGAAGTGGTTTTCAGTTAAGGTTGTGTATGGGTCCCCTCTATTCCCAGATACACCCCAAGTTGCGTTGCTCAAACCAGTCAGAGATTTTATTGGCGAACAAATCCAAAGGGATGATTTCACGTGTCAGCGCCCCTGGCAGGCATTCTCAGGTTTGAGCTACCTCCCGATCCCCTCCAAAGCCCCCCAAGAGAGCAAGCCTTGCCCCCCAGGGACAGCAACCTCCCTTCAGCCAAGCAAGTTGACGGAGATTAAGGCACAATGAGGTGAATAGTATGTACGTAATGTCTGATGGGTATACAAATTATATACAATATTAAGGCGTTGGTGTAGAGCGTGAGGATGAGTAGGTAGTGGCTGGGCCTTATAAATTGGAGCTTCCTCGCATTTACATATATGTGAAAACATATTTGGTGAGGAAACCGCAGAAAACTCACCATGGGAAGGCGACCTACAGAATACCTCTACAGAACTTCTGTTATGCGATATTAACCCGTTCGGCATTTTTGTGTAGTTGTATAAATAAAATCACAAATATAATATTAATTATCGTTTCCTTGTCAACTAAAGTTAACAAAAAGGATCTTTATAAAATAAATCTTACAACTAGGTCTAATGAATTAAATCTAATAAACTTAGTCTTACAACTAGGTCTTATGAACTAAATATTTTAAACTATGGACCCGTCACGCTTGTCCTCCGCAGGTCGTCGTCAGGATTTTGGCCTGGTTCCACCTTAAGTCAGTGGAGAATGATGTGGTGTGAGAGTCTGTGTCTGTATCTAAACGATAGTTTATCGAAGCTCTTTTTTTTAAACCTGGCAAGTTTATTGTCATGTGGCAATCTCTTCCAACCAACCAGAAAGCTGTTTTTATAGGCCCTAAGTGTTAACCAGACTGGAATCCTATTTAAAAAAAAACCTGTTTTCCAGCGGGGATTGAACACACAACCTCCGGATCGGCAGACAAGTGTCTTACCACCAGGCCACGGAGGTCATCTCTTTATTTGGCCGAGACGCGCGCTGATTGGATTTGTGTGTGAATTTGTATTTTCTGGTAGAAATCTAGTGTCACAGTATTCTTTTGGGGTGGATCCCTTGTGCTTGTGGTAGAGGTTTTTGAGATCCTTGTTTTGTTTGAGACCCAAACATGTTGTATAAATGATTTTGAATGCTTTGAACTCCAAAATAATATCGTTTTTAGTAAACTGACAGAGGGCATAAGAAAGAACAGTAGGCAGCGCAAGAGATATTAGTACATATTGCATGAGACGCTCAAAAATATAAATACTTAGCACAATTGTTAAAAAACAGCAGCAGATCAAGCCAAAATACTCGTATTATACCTTTTATAATGAAATTTTCTATGTCCGATATTATAATCGTCACGAGTAATTGGCATTCAATAATTTAATTTATTGTGTTTTTTTTGACAAACACGCTGTACCTGAGTGGGAGTACGTTTCCAAATTTATTTTAGACCTTATTCCACCTAAACTTATTATTTATACAAATTTTTAGATGATAACAAATATTTAAGGTGAAATTTTCCATTATTCTTTGGATGCAAGATATTCTTCGAATAATTACATTTTTATAAGTAGTTATCATTGAAATGTTAAATGGAATAATTCTGTTAAAACTTTAGATATTCCATTTTATGTTAGCTTAGTATCATTCAGTGTATGTTGGGAAGCTTGCTATATAAAACACACATTTAGAAGAACTCTACGAGTACCTACATACGCGTGTGAGGTACGATAGGAATCATTGGACCACATCTTATTCGAGTGTTCTATATGACTTTTACACTAGTATAAATTATAGTAGATGCCATATATGACTTTTACACTAGTATAAATTTTCCCTACCCAGTAAACATTTCCTACTTACTCGCACTTTATTCTCCTCTGACAAACATGCTCGTTAAGCAGAATTTATTGTCAAAAACGGTGTTAGTTCTTAGTACCAGAGTAATTTTCTGCATTTTTTTTATCAAGAATATCAACTTCCATTTTATATGGCGTTCGTAGACTATGAAAATGCTTTGGACTCGGTCAGGAAATCCACTATTTTCATAACCCTACTTAGTCAACGAATACGAAAATGATATGTTAAATTTTTGAGCAAAAACATTTATGTATAATTGTATAATATCTCGTCAAACTTAAATAATCGTTTAAATGGATTCACTTTGCACTATTGCTGTCGCATATTTCGAAAATCTCTAATCTATTTGTTGGGGATTCATCATCGAATGTACGTTATATCCTTCCTTTATATAACTCGATTTACAATACATGTGTAGAACTTGACCGTTTGCTAACTAAATTTAAAATGCAAATTATCATATCAGAAAATTTGTTTCATACTTTCATTATTATAAAAACCGGTTTCGTCGTTTAAATTTAACATTTAATTTTTTTTTAAATAAAATCGCGTATTTCAGTCACAATACTGCAAGAAGGTACAATTTAATTAAAACTTGTTTAAAATTGAGTTTTGAAAGTTTCTTTTTTTATTTAATTAATTGACAACGTACATTTATTATAAAACATCTTTTTCATTCATTAAATTTTCTCTGAAATTAATTAATGTAGAAACACAGCCTTTTAAAGGTTTATAATTTTACCATCAGAGTTCAGTGGAATTCAAATTAATTCCGCCTCATAAACCCTCTGCTTTAAGTTTTACTATTTTGCCGCCTAAAGCAAAATATACAAAAAATAAGAGCTGAACTAATGTGTGCCCTTTCTCGCTTAATATTCACACCTTTATTATTCCGTGCGCGATAAGATTATTTTCTTTTCGCAAATCTGCTTTATGTTAAGATTATTATTTTTTTAAATTTGATTTTTTTTGCATCAAATAAAAAAACTGTTTTTTTTAATTCCAATAAGAAACAGAATATATTTTTCGGCTAATTTCAATCTAGTCTAATGAAGATAATTAACGTTTTTTGTAATTTAAATAAAACGAAATTACGTAAATGGGTAAATAGTGTTTTCATAAAGTAATACGAATACTCTAGTTTTTTTATGAATTTAATGTCTTATTTATTAATTTATCAAAGGTTTCGGTTTTAACTTCGGCAGAACGCTCAATTTTTTTTTGCGAGAAGCTTTCCAAAGTCTCCACAACGGCATGTGAGTGAATGGTTTATGTGAATGTAGAGTAGGTATATGATGAAGAGGTCTTGGGCATGATTTTGTTGTGGATTGTGATTATTTATAAGTAAACGGGATAATGCACGTTACATGCTCGGATATTCGAAAGTGCCTTTTCAGGCACTCCTTGTAGGTCAGCAAATGAACTCTAAATACACCCGAGACAGCAGCGTATTCATTTTCAATTATGTGTAGTTTAGGTATCGTAGAATTTTCAAAATGATTTATTCTTTAATTTTCACACAGAAATGTGTCTTGCAGCCTAGTAATTCTTGTCGGAACTCAAATGCTAATCAATTCCAAGAATTTTGAGCAATCAATCATTCTATTAACGATATTTAAAAGTACAATCAAATCCGCCAATATTCGCCAGTCAGAGAGACTTACACATTTAAATAAGGCTAGAAAATAAGAAATTATAATTTACATCATTCATATTCAGACCTACGAGTATTTGAAAATTGAAGTGGCGTAAAAACCTACGTTGAACTCTCTCCAATGCACCGGAGGTGACTGCATAATGAGGAGTCCATCTAGAATTTTATTCTAATTTACTTCTCCCCAAGGCGATGACAATAAACTTAATCGCGTGTGTTCCCTTAAATAATTTTGAAACTCTCAAGGTTTCCAAGCAACAACTGATGAGTTCGTAAATATGATTAGAAAAAGTGAACCCACTATCAAATATACCACCTAGATCTTGTTATCATGTGATTAAAATTATGTACGTGATGGATTAAGATTTGAGTACATGTAAGGATATAAATGCAAAATGTGAATGTTAACGATGAGTGTTTTAGTATTTTGGACAAATATTATATATTCGTCTTTAATACTCGTTGACTAAAAGATTAATTCCTTTTAACAACATATTCACCAGATCTATTTGGATGAAAGTGTTGAAAAAATAGATATGACATTTGTGCTTCAAGAATGAGACCACTTCGTTACAGACATAAACGTTACCAACGTTATGTGCTGCTGGAGTGCCCGACGCAGGCGTGTAGGCGCAGGACCCTGAAGTGCGAGATGGGAGGGCAGCGGTGGTAGCTGGATATAGTGAGGAATGGGCTGACATCCAACGATGAGGTGAAAGAATTGTGTAGTTACATTGAGGAGATGGTAAAATCGATTCATACACTAAACATGGGAAACAATGCCGAAGGGACAGGTCCCAAATCGAAAAGCCAACGTGCCGGGCACCCCGATTGTGTTTTCCGCGCTTTTCTCAGTCTGAAAGCAAATGCGGGGCGCGTCCAAAAGAAGACGGGTGCGGACGCAATCCTTCCCTCTCTACACTGACAGACACATGTATATAGTGGTACATGCAATACACGCAGGGTGACGTTTAAGAGTAACAAGCGTCTGAGTGACTCTTCAAAGAGTCGCTCCAAAGGGGCCAATAACTCTTATTAGTTATATAAACCTGATGCGCTACATGCCGAGTGTCCTATTTCCAACTGATGTAAAATAACGTTACTAATGTTGCGCGGTGAATTGGTTCTATAAATCAATTAAATTGCGTTTTTTGTTTTAGTATGCACTCACTCTTGAACTCGCCTTTTTCTTGAAATTATGTTAATTTAGATTTTCGATAATAATAAAAAGTATTTATTAAATGAGAACAAATAATAGTTAAAAGGGAGGAACAGTAAGGTTTCAGAAAAATAGGTCAACCATGGATGCAATATTCATCATGAGACAACTAAGGAGAAATCATTGGAGTTTAATACTCATCAAGGAGAAATCATTGGAGTTAAATTAAACAATGTTTGTGTGTTTTGTGGACTTGACTAAGTATTTTGACTAGAGTTTTGCTGAGTTTCATTAACATAATTAGAGAGCACGAAGTTTCTGCATCAATAATCAAAACCATTCAAAGTATTAACAAGAATGGGAAGACACGAATCAAGGCAAACGGAGACCTAACAAAAGAGATACCCACTGCAACTGGCATCAAACAGGGAGACAGTCTCAACCCATTCCTTTTTAACATTATTATGGAAAGAATCATAGACGAGGTAGCTTATTTGGGCCTGGGTTACAAAACGGGAAATAAATTGATCAGTATAGTGTGTTATGCCGACGATGCCGCAATATTAGCAGAAAATGAAGATGATCTTCAGAGAATGCTCTACAAATTTCGACTTGCTTCAAAGAAATATAATATGACAATATCAACAATATCAAAAGAACCACTCAGATACAAATCGATCATCGATAACGTACCCATCGAGCAAGTCATGCGATTCAATTACTTAGGTGTAGAGATCTCCAGCAACAGTGACCTATATAGGGAAGTACGAGCACAAACTAATAAAGTGACAGCTTTGACTGGCTACCTGCGGGACACTGCATATATATGGAGAAACAAACATATGCTAACCGAAAGTAAGGTCAGGATATATAATACATGAGTCCGCCCTATCATCACACATGTAATAGAAGTGAGAGCCGATACAAGCAGGACAAAAAACCTTCTCAGAGTGGCATAAATGAGAACCCTACGCTCCATCGCAGGCATAAATCTTATATATCGGATCAGAAATGAGACGATAAGGTATTTCTGTGATGTTGAAGACATAGTGAGGTGGGGAAGAAACTGAAGACACTTCTGAAGGGATCATGTGAACCGCATGGAGGATATAAGACTGGCAAGAATCATTAAGACTGAAAATCCTAACAGCAGGAGATTACCAGGATGGCCACCGAAAAGGTGGAAGGACAGCTGGACATTATCATCCCAGGACAGCCCACCATCACAAACAGGTCATATGACCTAAGCCAAGAGGAAGAAGAAGAAGATTTATTAATTTTCAGAGCAGATTTTTATAAGTTTTCAACAAATAGTAGAAAGGGAATCGAATAAAAACTAATACACCTAGAAACTAGAATGGAACGAGGAGTATCAAAATAAGTTGAGCAAGCAAACAAAGACTGCTAGATATTTCCAGAAGATGTGGAAGGTCATATTTGACAAAAATTAAAACAGTCTAGACATATATAATGGAAAGGTATATTATTTTTTTTATTCTTCTTCCTAATGCGGTCATATATTGAATATTTGTACAAAAGAAATTAATCTTAAATTTAATAATTATTTCAAGTCACAAAACAAAATCTTCCTCATCATAGATTTTTATTCTTTTAAACTAAATTGTTAGAGGGTTCTGTGTGCAGAGAAGAAAAAATATCAAATAAATGTGACGTCCATTGCATTAATACGAGTATATACCTATATAACTTATTTCTCTATTGATTTACGAGTGTGTGCACTCTCGGAAAGTTACTGTAAGAGTTGTTTCTTACTTAACTGCAATCAAATAACTGCCGCTGGCGGCTGACCCAGTTCGGGCCGTGGAGGGCGATACATTGCAGGAGTTTCGAACACCTAGTTAACAATTTAGTATACTATTCGATATTGTTATTTGATATCTAGTTCGATATTGTTATATTATCTCTAGATCAGTTAAAAATGCATTAAATTTACAAAGTTGATTATTTATATGAAAATTTGTAATTTACATAACTCAAGTACTTACGTTGAATCATTTTTGTAATGTAATATGTAAGTTATAGTATGGTGACCATACAATTGAATTGAACTCGTGTTATTTGTGCAACAAGACTTTGAAAACCATTTTAATTACTTTGAAGAAAAAACAATACATTTCATATATTTAAAAAAAAACCATGAAGATTATCATATTTAACTAAAAGTATTATTAAGATGGTTCTTAAACATGTGTTTTTCTTCAAATAAAACCCCCAGATTTCTCAATTTAGGGACTTTCTCTAGAGTTAAATGAATTATTCATAGAATAAAAATGATTAAAATAATTTTAAACTCGACAGACTTTTACGAACGTTAAGATACAGAGAATGTCGTTTACATAAGTTTTTTTTTTGAAAAATAGAGACGTTTTTATTTATTCCAGCTTTATCATCGGACATATGTTTTTTAAACCAAAATACATAATCGTCAAATAATTTTTTTATTTTGTATTCAGAATTATGTGATATAATATAAAATTCTTCGAGTTTTAAGATTCAAGATTCCCCCACCGAGTTCACGTAAATGTCAAGGACTTTGATAAGGAAAACTTATCAAGCGTAAATTAGCATTATACACACTATGTTGTGAATGAAGCGAAACTTACGGTATTTTCATGTGAAGGATAAAAAAACTGTTAAAATGCCCTTTTTACAGAAAAATATCGTCCCTTGCTTCAAAAGTGTTACACTTAAAATTTTCTTTATTTTTACTATTGAAGTTGTTTTATTAATTTTTCATACAAAAAAGTTAAACAGAGTTTTTCTACCAAAAAATATAAAGTCATTTCACAACAAGTGAACTTAATCTTCAAACAAAAAAGCAGAACGCTATTCATTCACTAATTTTCGGGACAGGGCATTAGTGCTTACAATATTTATTTCACGTTTTATTTAATGATATTCTTAAAAAACCATAATAAAAGGCAACTTATATAACGCTGCTTAGAGAAAAAACTCTCTATAACATTTATTCAGCTCCATTTAGTCTCATTCCACGTTGACGCTAAGCTCACACACATCAAAGTTGATACTTAAATACTGTTGTGGGCTATTACCTGATTTTGATATTGTCTTAGATACCGACGTCTTAGCTGATTTTGATATTGTCTCGTTTGAATATATATGTTTTAGTGTCACACTGACTTTATTTACTATCACTATACGCCCTTTTAATGATGATACTACCGTGAAACAGGAAGTATCAAGAAATTGAGTAAGCAAATATAGACTACAAGATACATCCAGAATATATGGAAGCCCATATTTGATACATGCCATATTTGATACATACCATATTTAATACATGCCATATTTGATACATACCATGTTTGATACATACCATATTTGATACATGCCATATTTGATGCATGCCATATTTGATACATGCCATATTTGATACATGCTATATTTGATACATGCCATATTTGATACATGCCATATTTGATACGTACCATATTTAATATATGCCATATTTGATACATACCATATTTGATACATGCCATATTTGATGCATGCCATATTTGATACATGTCATATTTGATGCATGCCATATTTGATACATGCCATATTTGATACATGCTATATTTGATACATGCCATATTTGATACATGCCATATTTGGCCAAAATACAAACAAAGTATGTCGGTGTTAACTTTTCATAAGTAATTAAAATTATTAAAAAATAAAATTTATACGAAGAAAATTAAAATGAAGTTAATTCATAGTTAAAATTAATAAATTAGATTAGTTGTTAAGATATGAATTTGTGTAAAGGTAACATATAATAGCCTTTGGCAAATGTTTGTGTTATAGATTACTTTATAAAATAAAACAAACAAAAAAAAGTAATAAAAACAAACATTTTAACTGAGTCGTCATCATACGAGTATATACCCATACTGACATCGGAAATTAATTGAATTTTTATCAAGTGGGATCTGAAAAAAATATTTTTTAATGTAAAGTCTTCGTTAAAACTCAAGAAGTTCCTTCTTTGCAGATTGTCACACTGGAGTAAGAAGATGATGATGAAGACGCAGACAGAGATTCTTACTTTCAGAGTGAGTGAGACTTGATTGTGGAAAATAAAAGCATTTCATTTATAATCTTACAACTAGTTTATTTATTCATTTCTCAGTTGTAAGCAGCCAGCTATTTTTTTGCGAAATTTAACAAATGGTTTAAAGTCACTCCTGGCATTACAAAGTCAAAGTAGTCTAGCCCAGGAAAAATATTCCTGAGTAAGGCACCATAAAGGTGTGTTATACAATGAGATGATTTATTTTCATCGCATTACCACAAAATATGGTTAGTGGATGAACTTTTATAACTACGAAAACTACTAAGTTGTTCAAAAACTCTAAATTGTAGTACATTCGGATCTCTGAAATAGTAGGTTTTATCCAGTTTTCACCAAGCGTGTAGTTCCACTAGAAGTCACTTACAACTTTAGTTAGATTAGTAATAAATTATCTCTTAAAAATAAGCCCACCCTATACTTTGCAATATATAGTACAATCAAGTTTTAGATAAATAAATTCCAAGATTTATTTATTAACAAAACTAGCAGATATTGGCTTAGACCAATATTTAGTGGTGAACGAAATGAACACTCTTCGTGGATGACCATCTGGTATACGTAAATAAGTGCCGGGTGCAAAATACAAGATGACGACAGACGAATTGGGAAAGAGTGTGGAAGAAGAAAGAAGAATGATAAGTGGCAGATTAAATATTGAAGAAGAATGGATGAGTATGAAATTAAACGGTTCGACACAGCAAAATACAAACACAGCAAATGACAGAATACGGAATGATTAAGAATGAATGGGAACTTAAGGCTGTTGAAGGATGAATAAGAGCACACTGAGATGGTTAAGGCATGTGGAATGAATAAATGAGGAAAGACGAACAAAATAAATGTATAATGCAAGTGTGAGTGGAAGGCGTGAGATAGGTAGAAAAAGAGATATATGATTAGATCATATGAATGATATTTTAAAAGAAGAAAATTTAAAAATTCAGAGAAATCGTAGAAGTTATGGGGATGAAGAAGAGGTCAAAAATGTGTGTCGAGATAGGAAAATCTGGTACTCTGTTTTCTCTGCCTACTCCAACAGGGAAATGACGTGATGGTACATATGTATGCCAACTTATCAATCTGCCATCCGGCATTAAACCACCGTTAAATGTTATATTCAGACTGACGTGCAGAATGCGAATATTATCACATAAAAACAGAATTGGGGATGCAGTCCTTTAAACATTACTCCATATCAAAGTATTTTTATAAACGCAAGTACAATTTGTGATCATTTTGAACTAACACGAGGATATACTCGTACAAGAGCTGACACGGAGTCCGGTAATAAGCGCTGAAGCTGCTTAATAATGTATACTTTCATTTGCATATTCAAACAAAAATGGTCCCGTTGTGAGTATCCTCGACGACTACATAGCTTTTTTAACACCCTGTATCGTACCGTTTTTCTCACAATGTTTATCCCGAAGGGGCTAAATTCTCTTGAAGTTACATAAATTTATTTTTCTATAGGTACACGAAAGTGCTATCTTGGCAAGTTAATTCTTGTCATTATTTATTTTCTCTAGACTAGCTACAACAGTTAAATGTATTTTTTTTATTTCAATTAATGCGACGACATTTAAACTATGGACACACCGCTGTTATAAAGTACTCTGTGTATTGTGTACTATGTACGGTTGACAAGAGCCACATAAGTAGAAGCAGTCGTTTTGAGGAGAAAAATAAAGGGAAAAAAGTTGTTGCATTAAGTATTTATCTTAGCTTCTATTATTTTTTACTTGTAGTATTTTTTTTTAAATAGTACTGAATCTTAGGTAAGTATGTCAAAAGTGTATTTATTGCAAGCCTATAAACAGTGAATTAAGCACGCTCGGGGACTATTGTGACTGCCTTATGTGATTTGTTCTTCTGTGTTTGAATTTTTAAAGTAAATAGTGTTTTATTGGATTTTAGGCTATTTGGACAGTCCCTAAGCTATATTTGTTACAATATTCCATTTTGTTTAAAGTCTAATTCTTAATTGTTTTATTTTTTTATCCACTTTGCACGGATTACTCCTGTTACACAAAGAGGGTATGCTTCTAGCGTTAGCTTATTTATTCGTTAGGAAGAATATCAGCCATGATTCTTCTAATACTGCTAGGCGGTACCGAGAATATATCAACAGTGTCATTCAGTTAGTTTAATATCTCTATGATATACCACGCGTTACTGAGTGTTTAGCTATGATATTCGTCCCGTAAGTTGGTATGTAGAACAAAGGGTGATTCCGTGCCCGGCTATATTTATTAGGTACATATACCATATGATAAACTTAGAGCTTCTAGAATCGGTCGATAACAGAGTATTTCTTGTTATTTTAATGTGTTTATTTTGCAACTGTGATATAATTCATGCGTAGAATTTATTGAATTGGTGATTTTATTTTTGGTTAACGTTAGTTTTCCTGAGTAATATTTCAATCTTATTGATCTTTGTCTGCTTCGAAGTGTTCGAAATATGAATGGCTTGTGAAGCTTTAAGAAGCACTCAAAGACAACCCTTTTTGGGAGGTTTATCAATATTTATAATTAAATATTAACACTAAACACACTCCCTTCACTTTAAATCGAAAATTTAACTATGACATATCGGAAGATCAAGAGAAAATTTCTTTGAAGTTTGCCTTTCCTTTTTTGTGTTTTTTAAATACATACCGTGGGCTCAATACTATAACTAGGTAACTCAAAATTCTCTATTCTGAGAAAATGGCGTTCTTAGTTTCGAGGTCCTTTTGTCTCGTAACTCCTTTTTAATTATGATGTATCGCGCTAATATTTTGTATGAAACTAATAAAGGAGGCTTCAATAGATCGTAAGATGTAAGTTATATGAACTTGAGATATCTACTTTAAGCATTATTTTGTTTCCACGTTTACGACTTACCTAATTATGAAAATGCTAAATAACTCAGTTGAGAAACAATATTTTAAGATACCTATTTATAGCATTGGAACGCCCCTTTGATGAGCAATCCATTGACGTAAAAAACTCAAAACCGCCATATTTCGAGTTACCTAGTTTCAGTATTGAGCCCACGATATGTTTTTTTAAATACATGGAGATGCGGAAAAGTTTTACCTCGCATTGAAATTCATCACAAAGCAATCGTCCCAATTAAGAGGAAGATAGAACCAATACATAAAGAGAAATAAAAAATCAGTCCTACGTCCTCTTAAAGATTTTTGAATTGGGTTAAACAAGGATTTTTCCTATTGGCCTTAATTCTAGCTTTGTATTCTTCTTAATTTGGGGTTCAATTCCACGATGAAATTCACAGCACGACGACATATATGTTAATTTGTGAGTAATACAAACTTAATCTGTTTATTTTAGAAACTAGATTGTAGCAAGGCTAGAGTCTGACATCCTTGTTAAACACTTTTTGTTAGAAACGAAGTAACTGACATAAAAAACATATTTATATTTCATTTTATGTATAATTAATTTAACAGATTTTTATGACCTCCGTAGCCTCGTTGGTATGACTCCTGTTTTCAAACTAGAAGGCTGTGGGGTTGACTCCCGTTGGAACGCAATTTTTGTAAAAAAGGGGTTCTTTGTGGTTTAACCTTAAAAGTTATTTAAACACCTTGTTTGTTGGTCCGAAGAGATAACCATACAGTATAACACTCACTAGATTGAGCTGTGTAATACAGTGCAGTTCAATTTAAGTATCATTCGTTAAATTAGCTAGCGATATTTGAAAAAGTTATCACTAAAAAAATGTTTTGTTATTCTAAAAGTTGAAACAATCAAATATTTATGAATCCCAATAAAAAGAAGCGTAATATATTCATGATTGCTTACATAATTTCCATTTATATTGAGTTCTTGTTTCAGTGGTAAGTTTAAAAATCTGCCGCGTTCATTGCCTTCCTTTTGTATTACATTTTAAAGGTTGTAAATTTATATTACGTTACAAGAGTTAACTAAATGTGGTAACAGAACCGTAATCAACGATGACTATGAAGAAAGTGATAATAATGATAAACGTGACGTATAACATTAGTAGACTCTAATTATTTTTTTTAAATATTTTAGTTTTCTTTTCATTTTTAAACGCAATTTATAGTCAGTGATCATTACATGAGTTACATAAAGCGCTTTTATAGTCGACGATCTCGTTAGGTTAGTTGGCAAAACGAGTATTTTTTAGCCCGGAGGGCGCGGGTTCGATTCCCGCTGGCATCATGTTCTGTGTTCAATAAAAGTACGAGTATAATGATCTAATGGTAATTAACCTTTGTGTAGGCGCCCCAGTCTTGAGTACTTATGGATTTATTAGATAAATAGTTTTAACGTAACATATAAGCTTATATTTGTTATTGTTTATATGCTACATATCATATCATAAATTGTTTACGCAATATGAACAGCATAAAAGTGGCGCTATAGAAATCTACCTAACGAGAAACTGTAACAGATTCACTCTGACGAATATTATAATTTTCATCAGAACTTTGTGTTTGTTCTACCAAGACTCTTTGATGAAATGCAACAGCATGCTTACTATAAATCAACATACGTACTAGCGTCTTATGTGTGTTCATCTGGCAAGTATACCTAAGAGGAGATGTCATATCATCATATATACCGCTCTTTACTTTTACGTTGCCAATAAAATAGTACAAATAATAAATATTATAAAATCATAAACATTTTATGAATTTTTATGTACAATAGTAATTAAAAATATAAAGATATATTTTGATGAGGAGAGTGCAATATTTAGGACTTAAAATCAGAACATATTCAATATTAAAGCAAAAATATTCATGCATATTTTATACATGAACATAATCGAAACAACGTATTGAAAAGATTTTGATGAAAAAAAGTTCAAACACAGAAATAACCGTTCAGTCTAAATAGACAGAAATTAAAGCCAACTTGGTCTTTGGTGTCATTCATCGAGCGTTTATATTTAGAACCATTGGATTATGCACTTAATTCGCAGTTCACCATCACACGTATCGGTAATTCTACCAAACGTAAGAACGTTACATAATTCACAAATCTCTATCAAGGGAGTATTGTTAACAAACGAACTAGACAAAACTGAGGCACTTTTATCCTTTCGAACCTGGAACCTCGGGTGGAAGTTACAACCAATACGCCACCGACGTTTCGGTGACGTGTTGATAAAACATCTAAATAAAGAATATTATTGCAGTTCATTAAATTAATTTCAATTTCTTATTTTTTTCGATATGTCACAATACATCTTTTTAATGTTGTCAAGTTAGCATAAAAATGAAAATATTTCGAAATTTCATATTAATTTGTTATTCAAATAGGGCTAAAGGAACTTTGTCATATTTTTGATCGACTGATAAAAGTAATTGAGGAAATTTGATTACATTCTGTTGTTTTTTCAACATGCATTTTTCCTTTGTAATATCATCGCTTTTTGTCCAATAAAACTGAATAAACAAAATTTATTTCATAAAGCAATATCAATATTAATAAATCAGTCAAACTTAATTGGATAAATATTTTTAAATAAATACTACTGTTTGCTATTGTAGTATAACGTTTTAATTGCAATTATCGCGTCAAAGATCAAAATGAATTAGCCGTTCATATGTATCTTACCTCTGACACTAATATAAAAAAGGACGAATTTATTTAAAAAAAACTAAAAACTCCAAGATGTGAACTTTTCAGTACGATAAATCGTTTATCTTATCTAAAAAAAGAGTAAAAATTACATTAATGGCTTTCCAAGTATACTTCAAATAGTATATTGAATATTATTCATAATGTGCTGACGATTGAGACTTCATGAGAGATACCCGAGGTTTGGTTAGTAATGCAAACCTGAGATAACAAATGAAAGGTTAATCTTAGGTTTCAATAGCGAGGTTAACCCAAAGTTTCATTTACGAAGCAAATCCAAGGTTCCGATGTTATGGAAACCTGAGGTTTCAATTGCGAAACAAACCCGGTATAAATTGGGAAAGAAATTCAGGTTTCAATTGCGAGGTAAACCTTAAATTTTGATCGCGAGGCAAACCCAAGGTTTTTACTACAAAGTGTTTCAAAATAATCTAATAGATTCAATTAATAGTATTCGTCTGGTAATTTTCTTGGTCAATTACTTTTTCATCTACAACCTCTAATTATTTAATTAATTAGGCCATTCAGCTCTATCTCACCACCCTCGCTAATATATTAATTAGTCCTTAACTAGCGCAATCAACACGAATAGATCGAAATTTTCTTTATTTATTATGTTCGCCATTGCAAATAAAGCATGAACTGTCTCCTTAAAAGATCTTCTTCTGACGGGAAAACTATTGAAAAAAATTACAGTTACGACGTACTTATGGTGTAATGACACGGGAGATGGAAAATGGCTCGTAGTGTAATAAATACACTTATAAAAAGACATGTAGTTCATACAGCCTAGCAATCTATCATAATTTTCGCGGATATCCGTTCTCTCTGCCAACCCCAAAAGAAGCGTAGTGAGGATGATGACCTGTTGTTTTATCACTCATATCGTCAAGTGGTATTTTAAGATAAATCTTTTTTTTATTATGTCAATACGATTTTATCGCTTTTTGTGTAAAATAATCGGGTATTTTGGTGTAAAATAACACTTCATGCAATTAAAAGATGTAAAATTGTATGCATTTATCAGGTTCCAGATCCCGTTTGATTTATTTTACACATTTATAAAGCTAATTAGGTCATTATTTTCTCAGTTGTGCAGTGCGAAAAAAAGGGATGCTGAATATTTAATTTATCTTTTAACTTACTTCCTCGTTACGTGAGAAGGTTTTTATTTGTTACAATATATTAATGGGAACTGAAAAAATATATAATGGTTATTTTGTCAAGTCTTAATATATGATTAATTTATTTAATAAAACAATAAATACTAAAGTTTCATTGCATAGCAAAGTAAAACATAAAAATCAACTATTTATAGTATCAGTATCTTCCAAATATGATGAGGTGCATAGCTGCGCGGTAACGCACTGGACCTCAGTGCGGAAGGTCGTCAGTTCGAACCCCGCGCTGTGCTACTTCCCTCGAATGACACAGACATTTTTTTACGACTAGTGTTCGGAGGTATATAGTAAGGATACCTTTGACTTCGGTTATATCTATTCTTAAAAAAAAATAGATGCCAAATTTGCTTTACATAAATATTTCTTAATATAATTCGTAAATATACCAATGCACAACAAAAGTAATCAACAATACAAAACTACAAAATACAACTTATGTTATATATTGAAAATATAATATTTCTCTATGGGATATTAAAGGAAAATATAATATTTCTCTATGGGATATTATAGGAAAATATAACATTTCTCTATGAGATATTATAGGAAAATATACTATTTCTCTATGGGATATTATAGGAAAATATTATATTACTCTATGGGATATTAAAGGAGAATATAATATTTCTCTATGGGATATTACAGGAAAGTATAATATTTCTCTATGGGATATTATAGGAAAAATTACAAATGTAAAATAAACTTATAAACAATATTATAACAATGATATTCGTGGGCGGTTAAAATATGAAATATTATGAGCAGTTTCATAATAAAACATTAACGGCTTTCATAGGTAAGGTGGTTAGACGCTTCAACTCCATCTGGGATCTTAGGGCTCGTTTCCAGATGGTTCCGAAAAAATGGTTTCAATTTTGTAAAATTGTTTGTGTGATAATATAATATTCCCAGGCATTAGAAGACGTGTGCGAAAGCTATTGCCTCTTCATACGCAAAAATATTGCCAACAATGCAAGAAAAAATCGCGAGTTCCGTGCCTATTCAAGTGGTTCACACCCGAAGACTCGTTTTAAGTGCCGAAAACCGTCTTGTCTCGAGGACACGATCTCAAACATGTTAGGTTCGCAATTCAGCAATACTAAGGTGTACCATTTTTCTTCCTTGTCGTGGTCTTAATGGTTAGGGGACGTGACTTTTACTCTTTTTGCTTTTCTTGCATCTCTCCTGACATATCATAGCTCTTAGCGCCTAAGCCACTGTTGAAACATTCACATCCTTTAATTGAAAATTATGTCCGTTTTCCTCTGCTCTCCTCCATATCTTTTGTAATGAACAATCATGAAAAGCTGTCTTGATTTCGTCTTATAATGCACTTGAAGAACAAGATGACCTCCGTTGGCAAGATGCTTGTTTCCCAGCCCGGAAGTTGCGGGTTCGAATTTCACTGGAACCCATATATTGTTAAAAGGATTGCAGTCTGGTTTTCACTCAAGGCCTCTTTGACATATTTCTGATTCGTTGGAAGAGATTGCTACATTGTAATAAGCCCACAAAATTGTACTGTATACAAAAAAATCTAATACAATACAACAAGAGTATGCATTTCAGGCAAAGGTGTACGGGGCGAATAAAAATTAATGTACTTTTAATCTGTAAAAAAATGTTCTCGGAGAAAAGAACAACTTTTTAAAGAAACCAAAGTATAAAACATAATAAAACAGTATTCTTCAACGATTTAAGTCATTCATAACAAACCAAAGTATAAAATATAATAAAACAGTATTCTTCAACGATTTAAGTCATTCATAACAAACCAAAGTATAAAATATAATAAAACAGTATTCTTCAACGATTTAAGTCATTCATAACAAACCAAAGTATAAAACATAATAAAACAGTATTCTTCAACGACTAAAGTCATTCTAAATCAAAATGCTCAATTAACTCGGCAGAAGAAAATATTGTCTCCTGACCACATTATTCAACATTTACGCAATACTAATACAGATATAACGGGGTTTCTATCACAAATTGATAGCTAACATTTAGCTGTTTCCGAAATATACCAATTTAAAAGTGGAACCTTCTTCCAAGAGATAATGTATGCATCAGGGCACTTACATATTGTTATTTCCCTTGAGAGAAAATAGTATTTCCAATAAAAATTGAATTCCGAATTTCTATTAGATATGCATTTTCGTAATTCCATGACAATTACTAAAAACGATTTTTTTTTCGAAATTAAGAAATTTATACCAGAAACCCGGCAATATGACAAAAGACTACCGAGGGTTTTATGCGTTTAATTTCGGTTGGAATCCCGAAAATTTATAAAAAATATTGAGTGTAGCTTTCAACTCAGGCCTCTTGAACAAACTTCTGGTTCGTTGGAAGAAATTGATATGTAACAAGAAGCCAACCAGGTGGCACTGTCTACAAAGAAATTGTAATGTAGTCTGAAGTCGGTTTTTATATGATCCCACAAAATAAATTGCGCATCACTCGTTAAGTATTTATCATATTTAATATAATTTATCTCGTATACATTCCCCTCAAATTGAATAAAGCGCGTCGAAGAGTTTTGATAAATCAAATATGGCGCACAATGTACATTGAAATTCGTGTTGTGTTTTGTTTTTTTTCCAAATATATTATATCATATATTAAGATATATTTTGATAAATTCTTAAATCATGCGCGTGTCACGTTTCCAAAATAGCATTTAATATATCCGGGCCTTGAACATGTTTTGAATGGGGTCACAATCAAATCAATCAAACGGGTTGTTATTTACAAATCAGACGGAAAATACAGGCATGATCTAGCCTTAACTGTTACGTGATATGATTGGATTGATACCTGCCTTGAGGAAATATTCCTCATGTAGGTAAATATGCCGTATACCTTTGAACAACTTTCTTTGAACAGAAATCAAATAAAGGCCCTTTTGACACGCTTTTTTTAATAGATCTTACAAGGAAGTGGACTTCAGAATGAATTTAAATAATCAAGAATAAAATATCTTTTCATTTCGTGCTCTCCGCTTACACGATTTACTTTAATGAGACGAATTATGTTTAGGAATAAAGGAACAGAAAAAGATAATTACGTAACATATTAAGCTTAAAACATTAATCATAATACGAAGTCTGTATATAAAATAAAACTGTAAAAATAAATATTAAAACTTCATTATTATCAAATAGTCACCTTGACTACTAAATTGTCGTATTCCCATCATGACGAGTGATATAGGGCTCAAATTATCCCATTATATGCATTCATTGTTTCCTCTTCGTTGCGATTATTTGCATGTGTTGAACCTGTAATCTAGGAATAATGTGTACTCAGGGAGTTAGTTCTTTTTTTTAATTTCAGATATTTTTTGTGAGCTGTTATGAGAAATTATCTGTAGATATCTATTATAAGAAATTATTCGTAGATATCAAAAAAATTTATGTTTTTGATATAATCTATACTTTTCTTGGATAAAAATGTGAAACGCACCGGTGCGTTTGTACTAACTTGAGATAAGTTAGGTTCACTTACTGGTTAAATATTGCTTTAATTAAAATATGCGTACAGCACAGTGCATCACAAAACAATATCACAAGTAAGAAAAAATCAACAATATTAATACAGAATAATTAAACCACACAATTAATCCATCAAATACCTTAGTATACATATGTTACATTATTTACTACCCCATTAAACTGTCTTTATGCTCCTAACATCGTCAATTGAATCAGCTACATCTGTAAGGATGACCAAAATAACAATGAAAGGTTCATTCGTGTTTTCTCTCGTAGGTTTATCAAAAAGTCTCGTTTTTTTTAATATTTATAACCTCATATAAAATACGGTGTGATTCATTACTTGTTCTTATTAGAGTTCGTGCATTATTAAATTTATTCTTGTGATTTTCCATCATGTTATGAAGAGCCAATTTGGATGTGATTTTCTTGTTGCGTACGTCCACTATGTGCTCTGGAACACGAGCGCTGACATTACGATTGGTACGTCCTTATCAGTTCTCTTAGGGAATTTCACAAACCCTTAAAGCTCATTGTCTACTCTGTGAACCGGATGTGGTTTTAAATCATTTGATTTGTCCGTATGTGTTGTACACAGTGCGGACTTTGAACTTGCGCAGGATATTACCGAGTCTACATGTGACCCCTTTGATGGAGAGTACAAATGCTCAAGTATTTTTCAAAATTGATATCAGACGTTAACGGCTCATTATTACTATATGCTTTTGCTATTTGGTTTGTAGAATATGCATTATCTAATAGTGCTTGGTTTATTTTTTGTTTAATATGAAGATGTTCTGAATCAGTCAGTTTATCGATCTTATAATTAATGTTCTTGCTACTGATGTAATATGTGACGGATGATGATGTAAGGTAGTATGCAAACATACATTGGTTTGAGTTTCCTTTCTATATACTGTGTGAGAGAGTAAGCCATAATTATTTTTGGATACAAACGCGTCTAGAAATGAAAGTGAGTTGATCTGTTCAATCTCCATATTAAATTTGATTGAGAAATGTACTGAGTGTAAGTGTTCAAGGAACTCATTGAGATTTTCCCTTCTATAGAGCCAAATAGCAAACGTATCATCCGCGTACCTTTTGTAGAAAAATGGTTTATATACTGTGTTTTGAAAAATATTCTTGTTCAAAATACATATAGAAAAATGTCTGCCATCACGGGACTTAAAATGCTGCCTATTGGTGTACGTTTGACCTGTTTGTAGAACGTATTATTGTAGATAAAAAAACGTATAATTTAGACAATGTTAAATTAAGTCGATTATGTAATCTGAAAATTTGTTTATTCTTTATTAGATCTATGGTATCATTAATATAGATATTTGAGACTATTATATATCAAAACTTACTAATAAATTCCATTATTAGCTTAAAAATATATCAAACTAATAAAAGTTAAGTTTAAGGATAGCAAGGTGATGGCACGACTTGAATATTATAGTTAAATTATGACTTAAATACCTCTTTAGGGATGATAGAGAAAAATTACAAGATGAGGTTGTTCTTCATGTTGGATGACGTGTCTCTTAATAGAGAAAAATAACAAGATGAGGTTGTTTTTCATGCTGGATGACGTGTCTCTTAAAAGAGAAAAATAACAAGATGAGGTTGTTCTTTATGCTGGATGACGTGTCTCTTAATAGAGAAAAATAACAAGATGAGGTTGTTTTTCATGCTGGATGACGTGTCTCTTAATAGAGAAAAATAACAAGATGAGGTTGTTTTTCATGCTGGATGACGTGTCTCTCAATAGAAAAAAATAACAAGATGAGGTTGTTCTTCATGTTGGATGACGTGTCTCTTAATAGAGAAAAATAACAAGATGAGGTTGTTTTTCATGCTGGATGACGTGTCTCTCAATAGAGAAAAATAACAAGATGAGGTTGTTCTTCATGTTGGATGACGTGTCTCTTAATAGAGAAAAATAACAAGATGAGGTTGTTTTTCATGCTGGATGACGTGTCTCTCAATAGAGAAAAATAACAAGATGAGGTTGTTCTTTATGCTGGATGACGTGTCTCTTAATAGAGAAAAATAACAAGATGAGGTTGTTTTTCATGCTGGATGACGTGTCTCTTAATAGAGAAAAATAACAAGATGAGGTTGTTTTTCATGCAGGATGACGTGTCTCTCAATAGAAAAAAATAACAAGATGAGGTTGTTCTTCATGTTGGATGACGTGTCTCTTAATAGAGAAAAATAACAAGATGAGGTTGTTTTTCATGCTGGATGACGTGTCTCTCAATAGAGAAAAATAACAAGATGAGGTTGTTCTTCATGTTGGATGACGTGTCTCTTAATAGAGAAAAATAACAAGATGAGGTTGTTCTTTATGCTGGATGACGTGTCTCTTAATAGAGAAAAATTACAAGATGAGGTTGTTCTTTATGCTGGATGACGTGTCTCTTAATAGAGAAAAATAACAAGATGAGGTTGTTCTTCATGTTGGATGACGTGTCTCTTAATAGAGAAAAATAACAAGATGAGGTTGTTCTTTATGCTGGATGACGTGTCTCTTAATAGAGAAAAATAACAAGATGAGGTTGTTTTTCATGCTGGATGACGTGTCTCTTAATAGAGAAAAATAACAAGATGAGGTTGTTTTTCATGCAGGATGACGTGTCTCTCAATAGAAAAAAATAACAAGATGAGGTTGTTCTTCATGTTGGATGACGTGTCTCTTAATAGAGAAAAATAACAAGATGAGGTTGTTTTTCATGCTGGATGACGTGTCTCTCAATAGAGAAAAATAACAAGATGAGGTTGTTCTTCATGTTGGATGACGTGTCTCTTAATAGAGAAAAATAACAAGATGAGGTTGTTCTTTATGCTGGATGACGTGTCTCTTAATAGAGAAAAATTACAAGATGAGGTTGTTCTTTATGCTGGATGACGTGTCTCTTAATAGAGAAAAATAACAAGATGAGGTTGTTCTTCATGTTGGATGACGTGTCTCTTAATAGAGAAAAATAACAAGATGAGGTTGTTCTTTATGCTGGATGACGTGTCTCTTAATAGAGAAAAATTACAAGATGAGGTTGTTCTTCATGTTGGATGACGTGTCTCTTAATAGAGAAAAATAACAAGATGAGGTTGTTTTTCATGTTGGATGACGTGTCTCTTAAAAGAGAAAAATAACAAGATGAGGTTGTTCTTTATGCTGGATGACGTGTCTCTTAATAGAGAAAAATAACAAGATGAGGTTGTTTTTCATGCTGGATGACGTGTCTCTTAATAGAGAAAAATAACAAGATGAGGTTGTTTTTCATGCTGGATGACGTGTCTCTCAATAGAAAAAAATAACAAGATGAGGTTGTTCTTCATGCTGGATGACGTGTCTCTTAATAGAGAAAAATAACAAGATGAGGTTGTTTTTCATGCTGGATGACGTGTCTCTTAATAGAGAAAAATAACAAGATGAGGTTGTTCTTCATGCTGGATGACGTGTCTCTTAATAGAGAAAAATAACAAGATGAGGTTGTTTTTCATGTTGCATGACGTGTCTCTTAATAGAGAAAAATAACAAGATGAGGCTGTTCTTCATGTTGGATGACGTGTCTCTTAATTTTAGTATAACTAAGAAAAATAAAAAAAAACTAGATTAATGAAGAATTACCTGTCTCATGTTTGAATCATATGTGTGGTGGGTGGTATGCATGATCGTTCTGATTTTTGATACTTTTTTGTATATGATGCTATGCATATAAAATATTTCACATTGTAATACCATAAAATAAAATATACAAAAATAAGAGGAATTGTAGAAGTTGTACGACAAGATGATTGATATGTGTCGAGATAAGAAAGTCTTGCAACTTTGTCCTCTCTGCCCACCCCCACAGGAAAATGACGTGATGTATGTATGTAGGAAACATAAAATATCACAAGAATTTTTACAGTTATCTTAGTGAAAAAAATCGATAACCTAATTTTATAACTAAAAACGCCGACACTCTGTTCTCTCTACCTTTCCCTATATGGAAACGGCGTGATGGTATGTAAGTACGTACAGGACTTCAGAAGGTCGCTGGTCCAGAAATCGTACTGCGGTTCTCTCCTCTTGATTAAGGGGATAAAATTATGTTGTAAATATGATTTTGGTCCTTTTAATTCGACTTTCGCTATCAATAGCGTCAGTTGGTGGGCTTGTGTTTAAACCGACCAGACCAGAAATATGTTAAAGAAACCTTAAGTGACAACTAAACAGGCCCCCTTTTCACAAAACCTAAGTTTCAACAGGTATCGAAGCAGCAAGCCCTGGGGCTAGGAGAAAGCTAGTTTTCCAACTAGGTCATAGAAATTAGCGTATTCTGTGTCGACGTTTATTTTATTTTATCTTTTTTTTGTGAAAAAAGGGGTTCTTTTATGTCGGTGTAGCAGAAACAAAAGTCGTATACACTAATATTATGCAGTAAAGATCGGCCCTTTCTGCCTACCCCTAAAGAGTTATTTTAAAAATAATGAACACTTCGGACTTCTTTAACATACTGGCTGGTCATTAGATATTGCTACATGATATTGTAATGAACCAGTCCGATTTATTGTATAATACAGTACAATATGACAATCTTTTTGGCGTCGTCGATAAAACGTCTTTCTTCCAACTCAATGATTGTGGGCTAGTTTCCCGCTGGAACCCAGGTTTTTTACAAAGAAATTCTTGTTGTGTTTTTACTAAAGGCCTCTTTAATATCATGCTGAATGGCTGGAAGAGAATTCCACATGGTAATATGCCCGCCAGGTTGTACCGTATACAACAAAAATGTAATACAATATATCCTCAACTTAATTGTTTTATTTCATTTCTCTTCCGTTATACGAGTATAATGTACAACCTGGTAGAATTTTTTCAACGTGGTAATCTCTCACAAACAACCAGAAAGTCATCAAAGGTGTCTTAATGAAAACATGACTGGAATCATTAAAAAATAAGGGTTTTTATTTTTGCATTATTTTATTTTTTTCATGCATATTCTATGTCAGTTTTGACATATTTTAATTTTTATTTCATGTCATGATCGAAAGTTGACTGACAACTGTGTTTAATAACAATAATGTTTACGGACAGGGCGAGTTGCAATGAGCTGTTTCATAATAAAATATTAAGGCCCTCAATAACTACATAACTTGGAAAGACGCTTATATTCCACCTCCTTTTTATTTTACTTACAGGTCTTTTTCCATCTAATTTCCTTAGGTCCAAGGCTTTTTTTTATCGAATTCTAACTACAATAAATATCTAACTTGTTATTATTATGTATCAGTTTCTACGTTTTTGTATTGAAGATAGAGTTATATGATTTAATTTTTCAAAAACATAAAGTTACATTTCGTCTGATATTTTTACATGCCAAATTTTACACGTAACATATAATTCATTCCATCTCGTATAAAAAAAAAGTTTAATTTGAACAGTCTTTCGTAAATTAACCTGGCACAGTATTGAACCATTACATAATTGACCCTTAAATGTCTTAGTTTACAAGTACATTCCTCCCAATTATCAGCTGTCTAGATTCGATTAGACACCACATATGGAATACAGCCTTCGTTCTGTTGAAAATAAGAGTTCTTTAAAGTAACATCGTGTGAAGAGGGTGAAAATAAAAATTTTAAGCACGCGTTTCCACTTTGTCAAGGATTGGAGAAGTGAGCATACACTCACCCATTCCCTCCAACTCTTCTCTGCCAGCCTTCAAACGTGACAGGGAAAATCTTACAAATCTACGAAATAGAAAAATAAAAACGCTCCACATTGTGTTTTCACTAACAACAGATGAATGTTTATTAACGTCTATTTCTCAATGCATATTATTCAAGAATAATAATTTCACGTTGTTAAATTTCCTTCTTTTTTTTCTTCTTAAGAATAAATAACCAATCAGTGTTGAGACTGTCGTGGTTCTATGTATCAGTTGTATAAGGACTTTTGGAGCATTGCACTACGTGATTTGGCTTATGATGCTGATGTTTCCAAATGTTGCAGTTTTTTTCTTCAGGGTTTCTTTGTAATTGTTGATCGACTTCGCTGGCAACTTTTCTACAACGTTTAAGAAAATAAATAAGAAACGAAAACTCCACGGCAGTCTCGCATTCCAACTTACGTTCGAATGATGAGGGGATCTTCGACTACGAAGCCGAGCAATGACAACGAAGACGTTTTATTGTAATCTCTCAAGTTATATCATATGAAGAGAAAACCCGATATTAACTTTTGAAAAGAGAGAGGGAAATTTTGATATAATCTGTATCAGCAGCAGAACAGGGCACAGGAACACGCTTTTCATGACAGTTTTTGCAAGAACAAATTATGTTATCACTTTTATTCTTGCGTGATGAATGATAAATGTACCATTAATACTTCCTATCGCCATGTTGTGTAACTTTATGGACTGACAAGAGAGTGACTGTTTCTGAGATAAGCCCGGAGCCTTTCACGTTCCATTCCCGATAGGATAACTCCCCCTCACATGAGCTCCTTGTCGACAATTAAGATAACAACTTGTCGATAAGACCCTGTTTCCTTTTGTAATCCCCTCGCTTTTCTTTGTGCAGTGGTTTTTATTGAACTTTCTCCTTTAACAACAGGGGAGTGCGTCTCCGTTTCTCTCTCACGTTTCGAGGATCCTGTAGTATGGTAGGTTTGATTGAACTGATAAATGTGTTTTGTCTAGAAACATTGTTACTTTATATTTTACGATATATACCTTCTTCACGAAGCTATTGTTTTCGAATAATCTGATTTATTTGGGATGGTATGTTGCGTAAGGTGACGAAGAGCACTCGGAGAAGTTTTAGGCATGTAGAATAAATGAGTAAAGGACTAAAAAAAATATACAGTGCAAATATGAGTTGAAGGCGAAATAAAGAAAGACCAGAAAAAGCATGGTTGGACTAAGTGACTGTTATTTTGAAAGAAATAAACGTTAAAAGTCATAGAAATTGTAGGAGCCATATGAGATTGGTCTGAATAAGATGAAGGATTTGTGACAAGGCGCTCTGTCCCCTCTACTTACTTGACGGGCAAATGACGAGAGGTTATGTGTGTATTTCTTTAAATGTGTTTCAATGATCACATATGAATAAACAAAGATTTAGATTAAGGAACCCGCAAAAACTTACCTAAAGAAGACTAACTACCAAGAAACCCTAGAATACTTTACTGTGCGTAATAATAACACATTTCGCCTTAGATTAACACTGAATAAACCAACATTCACTATATAGCATGAGACTATATATAATTTTTCCAATTTTCTAAATACAAAATCTTCATTTATACATTACTTGAAAATATTCAGTGCTAAAAATAAAAAATGTTTGTAGAAAAACTTTTCGAAATATGCTGAAAATTGTATGTCAAAGTAAAAATTATGTTTCATTCAAAAAAAATTTATTTATAGTAAAAAAAACTAGGATGAAAAATAAAATTGGATGCCGTTTCATATTTTAATCAAGTTTAAACTTCCAAAGACCGTACCCACCTTGCAACATGATAAATTTATCCTTTGACGCAAACGACTCATTCAGTTTGTCAAATTACGTGCAAGTAATAGCATTTGCATCCAAACCAGGCTATGCTCTCTCATCTTGGTAATTATTTCTTTGTTAGCAGCCGGTGGCTCATTAATTATTAGGGGAGTTTGTCATTTCAAACTGCAGTCGCTGACCGCCACTGTTTGGCGTATACGTATCGTCGTGCAAAAGCGCTAACTATTATAGTTTATCTTATTTTTTGAGAAAAACTGATATTCTCTCATTCATCAAAGATAACGATTTTCATTTGTGAAACTCCGTAATATATTTTATAATTACACATTATTTTGTTATTCCATCAATTATGTTAATTCTCGCGACACCTGTTTTCTACTACAAATATTGAAACTCTTTTCAGGCTGAATATTAGGGGATGAACGTAATTAATTTTTTAACAATAAATAAAACAAAGTAGTGTAATGTATCATTAAATTTTTTAATATTTCCTTGTTTATAAATCTGCGCCATTGAAGTTATTGAAAACATCATCGAAGTGACATATAATGTTTTTGAATTTGCTGTTTCAAACTAATCAAAGGGAGGAACGATTATGTGGAAATTCCAAAAGTCGGAGAGAATAGACGCTGAAAATTATTTGCAAAATATTGAGAGACGACGGGAAAATTTAGAATAGTTTATAAAACTAACTAAAAGTGAGTAAAAGTGACTTTTTTATATTATTTAAACCAATGTAGCTTGTTCTGATATAACGTGATGTGATCATATTATATTAGATTGAAAATGTATCTCAAAAATACATTTTATTCTTGCTGAAGTTTTCCTAGTTGTTGCTTGGTTCTTCAAGATAGTATAGTATTGGGAAAACAGATTGCACGAGAAGAAAGCCTTTGGTTTCAAAGGGATTCAGTTTAGTTCTGCAACGCCTTAAAGGATTGAATGCTGAAGAAGATACTACGGGCCACCTCATTTATTTAATCTGTGTGGAATCTAATGTGATTCTAGGAAGTGTGGAAATTAATGTGATTCTAACGTTTTTCAATGTTTCACTTATTTAATTGTGAAACTGACTATTATTATTGTAAGTAGAGCGTCAGCGTCAAATTTATTTGCTTAAATGGTTTAAATCATTTGAGACTTAAAATTGATAGCTTAGTCATGTTCCTTATCATGTGAAGTCGGAGACCAATATTAAAATTTTCGAATTAATTAAAAAAATTGACTTTGAATATATTAAATATTACTTGAAGTTTGAATAAATATTTAAAGAAAATAACTAATATTTTATATATTCTTTAGTGTTGGCTCAAATTGAGATGAACTATTTGGCATTTTGCACGATGGTATATATTATGATATGCGCTTTGTTTTGGTCGTTTTACGGTACAGTCATGACGAAACTTGAAACTAAAGTTAGAATTTTTTACACATACAAGCAAACCATCAAACGATTACCCTGTAGGGGAAGGCAGGAAGGATAGAATGTCAAACGTTATTACGACGTACTTTTTTGCTCAATCTAAACTAATCAACTAGTTCTGATTTGTCATTATTTACTTAAATATCTCATTCACTTTTCCGTTTACTTCTTTCAATAACCATCTATTTGGATTTTGCAACATTCACTCTCAGGTCTTTTTTACCTTACCTGGCCCGCTCGCTACGGGATGACTTACCGGCGGGTAATCTTTGGACTTGAATTTACTTTGGACTGTCTATTTAAATTTGTCGAGGAATGCGGATCTCATCGGTCATTGACCGTATGTATGCGACAATATTCCGCGACGAACGCCACACCTATTTCAATCCCTTATCCATAAAGGTTTAGTGCTCTTAACATCGTTTGTATCTTTTTTATTTAAATCGATCTATTTTAACCAACCGGAAAGATAATCGACATGCATTAAAACTGGAATCCTATTTCAAAAGATGTTTATCAACGAGAATCAAACCAAAGACGCAACACAAGTGCCTTACTAAATTTAACTACAAATGTATCAAATTGCATTGTATTATTCTTTCACTGTAAACAAAACAAACTTACGAGATTATAGCCATAAAGAAATATTTAACAACCAAACAAAAAAATATTGAACAATCCCCAATCGAAAAAATGCGGGCATCATTTTTTTAACAAAAAATTGTGTTACATCGGGCATTAAAGCTGCAATCCCTTGATTTGCACAAGCATCCATCAACTAGGCCATAACAATTGTATTTATCAATCCACAGAGACAACTGAGTAGAGGACTCATCGAATTTCTCCACAAACCAGAAAAAAAAAATTATATCTAACCTCACAGATAACCTCGAACAAATGAATGTTCTCAGAATAAAGTGAAGGCATTTATGAGATGAGATATTTTGAAACAATGATTTTTCTTTTCTGACATTCAAATTTAGAAGTTTTACACGCAATATTTTTTTCCAAAATAGGTTATATGTATTTTCAATGATTTCCATTTGTTTCAGTCCATTCATTTACATGGAATATATGTGAATAATTAATTAAGCATGATACTTGGAACCAATGGGCGTTGGATTGGGATATAACTGAGGGGTCTAGATATAAATCAATCCAATAATCTATCCCTTTAAAACCATGGTTTTATATTATAAGAATGAATAAGATGGAAGTGTCTGTCATTTGTCGTTTACGGGCGGGCCACTGCGTGGTGGCTAGTCAACTTTCAGAATGGGTACTGTAGAGAACCCCTGCTGCGAGTGTGGTATGGATGATGAAACTGTGTGTGGTATGGATGATGCCATGTATTTTTCGGTTATGCTTTGCGAGATAGATTTTATTTACTAAAAATCATATCTTTGCCACGTTCAATGAATGTTGCGTTTCTTTATTGTTCGAGGAACTTTTCCATTAATATAGATCGATTGTTAATTTTTTAAGCCTAATCAGTTGAAACTTTGAATTATCTAGAACTTAATATTTTTTTATTGGTTTTATATATCGATTCATAATATATAAATGTCTTTATTTCGGTGGCACAAATTATTTTAGTTTGGGTGGATAGCCTTTAAAAAAAAGGTAATAAACTATAAGAATAGTATTGATTGATTAATAATTTATGATTTATTTGCCTTGTTGGTAAGACGTGTGCCCGGGGATACGATTTCAAACCTGTATCCGATACCTAAAAAAAATTGTAAATTTGTCTCCAAAGACCACAAGTTCCATGCCTACTCAAATGGGCTTAAAATCATGAATGCTTGATTAAAAGAGCCGAATACAATGTTGTCTCCCAGCTACGCTCTTTAACATGAAAATATTATCAATTTGAGTATGTTACGTTATAATATACGAGTACTTATCGAATAAATAGTGTGTAACAAATCAACAAAATTTAATTATTTTAATTGATTTAGCACTGGAGTCAAAGGAATACTTCCGTCACAAATACTTTTACTTGAACTTAATTTAATCATAAAATTGGATTATCGTTGAAAATGATCATATATTAATGTTTTATACGTGATATTAACATTTTTATACATTATGTTAACAAGTGTTTTTACATTTATTCATTAATTAATGTTAACTGTCAAATGACCTTTTTTAATATTGATACTCCTATAACAGCCGAATAAAACAAGAAAGCAAATCCATACAATTCAATCAGTTCATTCCGGTAATAAAAACTTTTTTTACTTGACTCATGTTAGTAATCCAAGCCTTATGAAAATCCGTACAATGTCCATATTGGTTACCCTTTCTGTGCAATTTTGTTATTCGAGAATTGTCGAAATATTTGGTTGCAACCACTTTACTGTGGCAAAAACCTTTTGCCGAGCGGCCCTAAAAGGAAATATACTTATTCCAGATAAACAAAAACATTTATTTCAATAAAAACATTTATACTATAACTTTCATTGTATACAGTACGACTTGATGGACTAATTGCTATATGGCACAATCTTCCAGCCATCTAGAAATATATTAAACAGCCCTAAGGGAAAACCAGATTGGCATCCTTTTTGAAAAAATCTAGGTTCAAATGGGATTCAAACCCACAACCTCCTGGTTGGGTGATAAGCGTCTTACCAACTGGGCCGCGGAGGTTGTCTATATCTTTTTTCTATACCCCTAGAGTTAAATCTCAAATCACATGTTAAAGCTGTCATTATCTAGCCCCGAAGTGTTTTTGGCCTTTAAAACATATTTTACTAAATATTCTGCTGTTTTAGGTCAATCGCCCCAAGGTTAATTAAAAAATATCAACACTGACATACTAACAGGCACCAGTGAGTTAAGTGGAAGGTCAGTTACCCACATCTGTCCTTTGTAAACTTTAATATATGTGGCAAATACATGTGGAGAGTTAAACTAGACTAAATAGATAAGTAAATTATGAAAAAACTTTATAAACGTTTAAAAATATTGGGGTTTTACGAGTAATATATTGTGTCCGTAACCGAAAAAAATATCATTTTATTGAATTTCAGAATATATCGTCGTGGTAACTGCAATAGGTCAAATGTCAAATATGTTATATCAAACATTACAGGAGAGACAAAAAACATTTGTATTTGCCCCCATCTTCTCGGCTGCTTTTATAAATTAAATATTATCATGATTGATTGCATTCCGGATTCATACTACCGTTAGTTTTTTTTATTGTAAATTGTATTTTTTGGAAGTTATATTGACATACAACCATTTGCGCATCGACGTGAATTTTTTTGACGTACAACCTATTGCAGTTACAACGACCAAATAAATTAATTTATTTTATTTATTTACACTACATTACAAAAAATAATCTGGCGGGCTGATTGCTAGGCGGTAATCTTTTTCAAACCACCAGATAAAAGAAAATAAAGCAAGTTACATCGTCGCA
Organism: Odontocerum albicorne; assembly: GCA_949825065.1. Classification (NCBI taxonomy): domain Eukaryota; kingdom Metazoa; phylum Arthropoda; class Insecta; order Trichoptera; family Odontoceridae; genus Odontocerum; species Odontocerum albicorne. Next base: position 13,006,135 of record OX463854.1, on the reverse strand, counting down.
AAAAAATATTTAAATGATTATTCATATTGATCATATTTATTAACAATATACTCTTAGTAAAAGTAAGAATGAGATATCATCAATCGAAACATGTTAAGTTACTGACTAGAAATTATGAGTTTTTCAGTTGATTCTTAAAGCATGCTAAGGATGGAGCAAGTCTAACATTGGTTTGTAACTGGTTCCAGAGTCTCACTGCATGGACAGTAAAGGACGACGTGAAGAAAGCAGAGTGGCGAACTGGAAAGGCCAATAAATATTCTCTGTTTGAGCGTAGCGCAAGTCCATAATTTGAAAGACGATAAAAATTTCGGCGAGAAAAGAGGAGGTGGTGGGACAATTGAGCTGCGTGATGAGTTGTACATGTAGAACAAATTAATGACGAGAAACTGACTAAGCAAAAATATAACTCGAAAATGTGAGGTATGCCTGAAATATTGTACGTAGAACGATGAAAATATGACTGGGTCAAATGTACCAGGTATTGAAAGAAGATAGGGAAAACTATGAATAATATAATATTGTGTATGACAAGATGTATGAATGTGTAGGAGGCAAAAATTGTGCACTCGGATAGAAAAATTAAGATCCATTTTCCCTGTCTTTCTCCCGCAAGGGACATGGCGTGATGATATGTACTTATTAGTTATTAAGTTTTTTTTTCTATTTATTAGTTATTAAGTTTTTTTTTTCAAATCTTATTGATGTGAAAAATGAAAGGAAAAAATCTAAAGAGATAAGGAATGCCGCCATTTAAATACTCGTATTTTCTTGTATCATCCAGAATTTATTTTAACTTTTTTTTTATCAAACAAAGTAAAATATTGTACAAACATTTGTCAAGGCTATACATATGTATAGTATATACAAATTTATTACTTAACTAATCCTAATAATATGTTATAATTTATGAACTAACTTAATTATTTTCCTACATATCATTTTATTTTATTTTTTACAATCTTAATATATGATTTCTTAGAAATAATTAACACCTACATACTACTTATAACTAGATAACAATTCTTACAATAATTATTTAGCAAAAACAAGTCCACTCGTTCAGGCTTCTTGTATTGCATCACATTCACTCAGACCTTGGTCGTCCCAGCTAATAATATAGGTGGACTAGTCAGGCAAAAGATAATGCTTCGGGAGTTTGTACTTATAACGGAAGGGTAGGTCGGATTTACTCTCGTAAGCCCCCAGGGCAGCGACTAAAGAATTGCTGTGATTTTGTTGACTTTTATAGAACTTCACGGTCCAAGCGAGGATGTGAAGTTGTAGGGTTTCTTCTCGCTGTTCGGCGTGAAGTCGGGTAAGATTTGTTCTGGGATGGGTGTTAAAAGATATCTTGAATGCCTTGTTCTGCACTCTCTGGAGTTTTAGGTGATCCGTGTTGCTCATATTACCCTAAACGGGTGCAGCATAGGTCAAGATAGGACGAATAAGGGTTTTTATAGAAGAGGAGCTTATTTTTGGGTGAAAGAAAGCAACGTCGATGAAATATCAAACTGATGGCCCCTATGCCCTTGTGACCCTTCTGTCTGATGGTATTCAAATGGGTTTTCCATGTCAGTCGCCGGTCAAGGTGCAGGCCGGGGTATTTAACCACGTCCTGACATATTTGCGTATCAGTGTTTATTAAATAATTAAATATGTACAATTTTCTCACTTGTCTCAAAACTTTTTTTGAATTTGTAAATTGGATCCTTTATGCATGAGTGCAATACAATTGAAGAACTTGGAATATCAGTTTCTTGGAATAAAACATGAAGAACTAAAGTTTCCACGTTGAAAACACCACTTTGGCAGAAAATTTGAGAATTTTAAGAAAATCAATATAAAGGGCAAAAATATCTCTATTGCGTAATGCAAAATTTGAATAATTCCATAAAGGAAAGGCCAAATTTATCGCGAAGTGGAAGTAAATCAGGATCAGATGGGGTTTCCACGTCAGTCACCGGTCGAGGTGCAGGCCGAGGTATTTAACCACGTCTTGCCACTCAACCAGGCAACCACCGATGAATAAGGGCATCGACGGCACTATTTCCTTGATTTTGCGGGAGAACATGATGGCCTCAGTTTTGGCGTCATTGATTTTGAGCCTCCAGTCCTGGTAGTATTTCTCAAGGATCTCAAGAGCAATCTGAAGACGGCGACCAGTTCGATCCCCCTTGAGTGACGATGTGTAGCATGCCGCATCGTCAGCAAAGAGTGCGAGCTTACAGTTTGCGTATTAATGTGGTTTCTTAGATCTTCTCATCACATGTTTAAAATAAAAAAAAACCACATCATTATTCACTTCAACAGTATAAATGTATTATTATTCAAGAATTATTTTTTAGACTTCCAATTTATAAGAAATCGCATGTATTTAAACTAGTTGAAACGTTTCCTTTTTAAATAAAAAAATTCATTTTTATTGAACAAAACATGACTAAAAAACATCAAATAAATCTTAAAAAATATCAGTATTTAAAAACAAACATACAAACCAACACTCTTTTTTCTGTTGAAGTAGCCAGAATAGCCAGAGCTCTTTCCTATCACGACATTCTTCGTTTGGCTCTCCACGTCCTTACATCTTCTTATGCAGCTTTTTCTGTTTCTCTCACTCCTTACCTTTCCTTCTTTTAATATTCATTGACTTAGTTCAAGCATATTATGTTTTGGTATTTCTTTACAAAGATTACTATTTTAGCTTGCATATTACATATTTTTAGTAGGTTTTTCATCACCTTCCTGGCTAGAAATGTATATCTCAGATTCACTGCTTTTCGTTCAATGCGCTCAAACCACCCCAATTCGTAATTATTTTGTTTCAGCCTACTTATACTCGTAACTTTATATTATTTAGGGATATTTGAACATATAAGCAAAACAGTTCCATTCTTTTTCACTTCCATTGAGTCCAATGCCAGCCTCTATATATACAGATAACCGCTTCAGCTACTCTAGCGCCCGCCAAAGTTCTATTCTTTTCCACTTCCAGTTAGTCCAATGCTAGCCTCTGTATATATAGGTAACCGCTACAGCTACTCTAGGACCTGCAAAAGTTCCATTCTTTTCCACTTCCATTTAGTCCATTGCCAGCCTCTGTATATACAAATAACCGCTTCAGATACTCTAACACCGGCAAAACGTTCCATTCTTTTTTTCACTACCATTTAGTTCAATATATATAAAGATAACCGCTTCAGCTAATCTAGCACCTGCAAAAAGGATACTTAATAAACGTTTTAATTTCTTAAAAAAAAGTTAATTTTTTTAGAAATTAAAACAATGATCTGAAAAACTCCACGATCTTTGATATACTCGTATACCATTTGATATTATGGCGAGAATCCAATTTTTTTTATTTTCATATATAAACCTTTTGTACAAAATATCTTCTAAATATTTGGTTGAAAACATTACATCTACAAAGTGATCGGCAATTATTGAGACAAAACCCATAAAATGTATGAATTCATGAATGAATTAGTAGGTTTATTATTTCATGAATATTTCGTGTTCCACTTGAATTATAGAAAATAATGAATGAACCATTTCTTCGGCAAGTTACAATTTCTTGCGTAGAAGGAAAAAATAAAACCGTGGATGTTAAAATTTAAAAAAAATCGGTAACTCGAATCGATTCAGTTTCAAATATTTATAAAAATGATTTGTTTCTATGAACCAACAAGTCCCAATTATTTTTTACATTAATTATTACTGAAGATTTTTTCTCAAATTAAACGACATAATTTTTTATTTCGGTTCAACTTTATTAATCAATTTGATTAAAACAATTTTTATATATTTAATCTCAATTTTCAAAACATAGTCAAGTTATTTTGATTTACCACATAATTATAAACCATTTGTTAAATTTGCATTCGAAATTAAATCTTGTCAAACATCTTAATATTTTAAAGTGAAAAATAATGAACGCGATTGAAAGTTCAATTTTCTTTGCAGAATGACGGAAAGCTGTAACCAATAAGCAGATACTTAATAGTAAAGGAAAATGCAGGCAAGCTACAAAACCTGTGCGTTTCATATTCTGAATAATATAGGAAGTTTAGCCTATCACTAATTGGCTTGCATATTCATATCCGATGGGCGCCTGCTACAAATAATAAATTGGTGCCTCCCCTCTTAAGTTATATATTTAATTTATTTATAACTTTTTATAAGGATTTTATAATGGTTTTAATGCCATCATTCAACTCAACATTGGCAATAAAAAAACAATATAATTCTTATAAATAATAACAAGCATCCGAAGATTTTAATTCCATCTTACTAAATCCGAAAATGTATTTTTTCAAACAGTTTTAAATCTAACTGGGTATTGTTACGAGTTACAAGGCATTGGCGTACTTCTATTTCCAACATAAAATGGAGAAAATAGAAGAAAAACAATATTTTACTATTTTCGTGCCTGTATGTTTTTTTTTTAAGTTTTAAATTTCATGTATTCTTTATGTAATACTTTATTTGTTATGGCTTGTGTTGCATTGCACCATTCTACACATTTAAATAAAAAAAATATTATAATAACTAGAAATAGTAAAAAAAATCTAGTAATGTTTATTAATGTGTAAAAATTGAGTCGTAAATGATCTTATGATTTTGAAATAGTTAATTTTGTGAATTTCAAAAAGAGTAATTTATAAGAAGTGTTGTTTTACATTTTACATGTTTTCTTAACAAATGCTGTTTTTAATCACATGTCAAGGAATATTTATCTAAAAATAAGTTTAATTACCAGATAGATTCTTCATTTTAGGTCTGGAACTCTCCACTAATACGGGGATAGTTAAAATGAAGTTTATGACTGATTTACAATAATATAAAATTCAATAATAATTTTATTAAATCTCCCACTCAATGCATTTACTTCTCAATTTTAAAACGTTAATTTGTCAGCAACACAATTGTTATAATAAAATTAAATGTATAGCTTTAAGAGAATACTTTCGTCTGGTACTTTTTAATTCGGAATTTGAAACCATATTTAGTAGACAGGTGAAAAAAACAGTTGAGTGTAAACATATGAAGGAGTGGCTGCGGACCTTAGATGAGGAACTTCCCTGCATCTGCGCATGTTAAAAAAAACAGTTTTGGTAAGAAAACCGAAAAAACCTTAACAAGGTAAGACGAACTATAAAGAAACCTTTATGGATCTTCCAAAATGTGATAGACGCACGTTCGGTTTTAGGTGGAGGGAAGTGTATGCGTCTTAAGTCCATGCATCATCGTAGAAAAGACACATTTTTAATACGCATGAAGAAAAACAAAACATGACATGAAAACCCATAACGTTGGAGAGTTCTGAACAATGAACAGATTCGGTTGTATTCAGCATTGCTGTGCTTGCTTACAAATTGCTTTTTGTTACCACTCCGTCACTTTTGATCAGACGCAGCGGTGTAAAAAATAAATTGTTCACGAAACAAGTTTCGTTCAACTCTAAAAGTAATTTGAAACCGTTTTTTTTTCCGAATTCATTTTTTCAGCTCGTTATTTATCGATTCATTTTATTTTTAAATAATTTATGCAGGTAAATAATACTACGATTAAAATATGGTGTAATCTAACAAACATTTAATTGTAATTTGTTTTTATCAAACACTATTTATTCCACTTTTTATAACGGTATAACCCTACTGGTTTCAAGGCTTTCTTTTCATCATTAGGGGAGCACAAACAAGACTTTGTGATCCCCTGATGATGAGGTGAAAGACTTGAAACCGGTAGGCTTAAACCATTATAAAAGTGTTTGATAAAAACAAATTACAATGTATTTAAACCTTCACAATGTTAATGCCTTAACTCTAAATAATGTATAAAAATCGAATTGTTGTAATTTCTTTAATCCAACACTGTTTATTTCACTTTATACAGCAGTATAACCCTGCCGATTTCAAGGTTTTCACTGCATCATCATGAGGCGAAAATCTTGAAACCGATCGGGTTATACCATTATATAAAGAAACTAAATGAATTTCAATGTGTTTAAGCCTCTGCAGTGTTAATGTCTTAACTATGAATAACAAAAAAATTAAATGTATATGGGTATGCGTTTTTTTTTGCAATATGCATATATGTGGGTATGAATGCGTGTCTATGTATTTGGTGTGTCTTTTTTTTTATTTAATAAATTAATCTTTTGTACAAAAATTTGCTACGTGTAAACTTATATCTTTATAACTAAACTTTATAAAGTATAAATATGAACTAACTTAGTTTTAATTTCCTACATGTAATTTTATTTTAAATAATCTTAATATTTAATTTCTTAGAAATAGTTAACACCTACATACTAATTTAACACTTGAAAACGATTCTTACACTCATTCAGGCTACTTGCATTTCATCATATTCACTCTTATTTTGGTCCTTCCTTCTAATACTGTAGATGGACTAGTCAGACAACAGATGATGCTTCGGAAGTCTGTGCATATAACGGAAAGGTAGGTCGGACTTACTCTCGTATGCCCTCAGGACAGCATTTAGAGGATTGTTGTGGTCCCGTTGGCTTTTATGGAACTTTACTGTCCATGCAAGGATATGGTGCTGGAGGGTTTCTTTACGCTATTCGGCGTGAAGCTAGGAGAGGTTTTTCTGGGATGGGTATTGAAAGAAATCTTAAATGCCTTGCACTCGTTGAAGTTTCAGGTGATCCATGTAATACTACCCCAAACGGGTGCAGCATAGATCAAAATGGGGCGGACAATGGTTTTATAAAGGAGGATATTATTTTTGGGTGAAAGCAAGCTGCGTCGGGGGAATATCGAACTGATAGCCCCGATGCCCTTTTAACTAATTGGGTTTACACGTCAGTTGCTGGTCGAGGTAGTTTCTGCGTCTACCATATGTCTATGAATGTATTAATCTGCATAAATCAGTTCTGGCATTTGATTGGTGCATACATAGTTTGTAAAAATATTTTTAAGAAGAATCATCGTATCTCTGGGATGTTACATCTCTGGGGGGGGGGGGGCTGATGATCCCAGACTTTTTGATAACATCTAAGCAAAATGATATTTTTGTGAAACACAAGAAACTTATAATAATATTATTATTTTCTTACATTGCTTTATTTTTGATAATTATAAACGAGAGCATTATTATTTAACATATATTAAAACAATATTTAAAAATTATAATGATTATTTTGGGTACTTGACCATACTTCAATGATTGCGTGCAATTTTCCAAACAACGTGTAAGTGTTTATTTATTTGATGCAGGTGTAACCTTATTATATTAAAGAACAAACAAAATAAATGATCTAAACAATGTTACTCAGGCTTCCGTGTGAAGTGACTCAGTTATAGCTACAAAGTTTACTCGAGAGTTTTTTTCCTTAATTTATCCACTCAAAATAATTCAAACTTAAAGTTATATTGTAAATAAACAGTCACTTCTTAGCCAATGTTAAAAAAATGTAGACCAGACACAATTAGACGTAGTTTTAATAGATATTGTTCCAAAAATTACATATTTGGATTCATAAAAGATAATGAATCCAAATATGTAATTATTGGAACAGCATAAACAAATTCAGCAAAGACCAGATTGGTAAACCAGTTTTTAAAACCAATGACCTAATGGGATTAATTTGCAAAATGGCTACAAAAATGGCCAACATGGAAGGTGAATTAAGAGCCTACAAGGAAATTGTCAAGACTTAGCCGAGCATTCAAGCAGTATCTGAAAATATTTATGAAACCGTCACTGAAATAAACGAACGAAATGTAAGAATGAAAAATTAAATTTTGCGAAATATTCCGAAAAAGCACCCTTAACTACCAAGTTGACAAAATGACCGCTGCTGCAATTAAAAATAAATAAGAACATAGTTGCCCTCACTTTAGAATAAACAATCGATTTTTCCAACATTGAAATACTTTTGTTTTTTTATAAGGAGACGTTTATAAAAAAAATATTCTTTTTATCTTTAACTTTTTTAAATTGTTGTGAAAGGGTTACTCAGATGTATTCCATAGTAAGTTTTTGTCGTTATACGAGGATATTTTTTCAAGTATTTCTTAGCAAAGAAAAAATAACAAGTAATCACCGTTTTAACCGTCATTTCCAAGAAAATCGTACATTCACAAACTTTTCAAACCAAAAGCATGACACATTTTCTTCTATTTATACAATCCTTTTGACAATGTTTCCGGAAACAAAGTAAATGGAGAAATTCCTTTGAAGATGAATATCACATTTATACAACGATATTTAAATAGGAAAATAAAAGTGAGAATTCCTTGAATATTGTCTGATGTAAAGACCGAGAAGTGGCAACACGACTGATCCTTTAACTCCATTGCTTTTGCTTTATACTTGGGCGAAGAAAACGATTTCTACTTCCTAGGGATAACGTTAATAGGCGTTGGCACGTCATAAATCTCAATAAAAATTTTCATAGCGATACGAATCTCTGCTTGAGTATAACACACTCTCGCGGGAAAAATACAATTAATTTATTTATTCCCTTGTTCGCTTTTCATATTATGATTTTCTACGGAATAAATTGTTAAAATAAACAATGTGACGTGTAAATTCTGATTTATTTTTATTAATGGCCAATAGGCGGAAAATTTGTTTTAAATTGTTATTCAAGGCGGTAACAACATCATCTCATTTTAAGTATTTTTTTCTGGTGTATGCTGAGATTATGTAATGTAAACTCTTTTATCATAAAAAAATATATTTGGCACTGGCCGCGAGAATCGAGTAGATTTTATATACATGTGAAAAAGAAGAGATTTTTCACGTTTCATGGTTCCGTGTATGCACTCTACCATTTTATCGGATAAAATGCATTCATTTTGGAAATATTTCATTATACTCGGTAATAAATTAACACAGATATACACTTTTTTACTAAGGTTTATTTAGGAGGTTCCTGGTCATGATAGAATATAGTACATTGAAATTTACTGAAAGTTGCAACGTAAGATCCTTCTTCTTCTGGTAGTATTTCTTTTGAAATCCACCTAAAATATATGTTTTGCACTTTGTGGCTTCATTTGAATTTATTATTTATAGTTAAGATATTAATGTTCTGGAAGTTTAAAGACATAGTAATTTGTTTTATCAAACACTGTTCATTCAACATTTTTTTACGGTGTAACCCTACCGGTTTGAAGGTTTTTGCGTCATCATCAGGAGAGAACAACCCGAAACCGGTAGAGTTATACCGTTATAAAAAGTGGAATAAACAGTGTTTGATAAAAAAAATTACAATTTAAGAAAATATTTATAATTTGATTTCTCTGTTGTCACTTGTCAGAATAATTTATTTGTTTCTTTAAGGAGCATTGAGTTGGAGTTTATTCAAGTTTGTAAAATAAAGATTAACAAACGAGACTAAATTCTGTTTGAACAAGTACCGACATACACATTTTTAACGGTAAACATTGGGGTTGGGGACTGTGAGGTTGTCTCCTCCCTCGCTACACCCACAGTTCCCAACCCGAATGTTTACAGAAACTAGTAATATCGGTAGTAACGGAAATAAATTAGATGCCCTAGAAAGGTGTAAGTCAGTACATCGGGGTGAGCATCTGGCAAACACGTATATTCCAAGAATCTCGCCGCTGCTCGCTGAGGTTGTCTCCTCCCTCCACCCACAGTTCCCAACCCGAATATTTACCGTTAGAAATGTGTATATCGGTACTAGTTCGAACATAATTCAGTCTTGTTTGTACTTCCCTGATGATGAGGTGTGCACCTTGAAACCGGTAGGGTTATACTGTTACAATAAGTGGAATAAACAGTGTTTGATAAAACAAATTATAAAATCATTTTAATTATTTGCAATAATACAGTTGCATCATTATTGGCACGGATTATTCATATGTTTGTATTTTTTTAAATATTTAAACAAATATGTATTTGCTGTTCAATCTATAATGGATCAAAATGTTTCATACATCCAAGATGAGCCAGTTGGTTGAGAGAAATATCTACATATCAATAAGCCCCTCAAATGTGCTATTTAACCATATAACATGTATTATGTGTACACAAAAAAAAATAAACACTTCAAACGATTTTTTCTTTGTATTAATTAGTAGGTACTCTTCAGCATCTCCGAATTTGTGATTCAAACCCTTGAAAAACGTGGCCGGTTGGCAGTATTGTTTTCAGCTCCGTTCATCGAGCCTTCGGGCTTAGCATAAAACTTGCAGTTTGCAATAGCTCGTGTTGGAAATGCTACAGTACAGTAAACCTGAAGAGGCAACGTCAATAGCATACGTTTATGGATTGTTAGTTTTATTACTAGATAAACTCTTTTACCAAAATGGGATCCTTTGGAAATTTAATCCGAAGCCCCCAGGTAGAAGTCAAGCATCTTACCAACTTGCCCAGTTTAAGTTATTTTACAGAAGAGGATTTACAATATTTTCTTTTTGAGATAGAAGTTTCAAGTTGCTTTTTCAAATGAATATTAAAATAACGTGCTTTAAGCCATTTTTTTTCAGTTTTTTTGGTGATATATGCATTAACACATTTTTGTTGAATTAACTTAAAATACGTTTACATTTCTATTGACCTATGTTTTATTCGTGATTTGACAATTGCTTTCAACGATTCCATTTTATTTGCCATATTAGGAGTACGTACTAAATGGAAATGGATGAAATTTGTTTTTGGAAAGAATAAACAGTTTTTTTCATAAATGTTAAATAATGCGTTTTGAGACATTTCCTTTTTTGGCAATATAAACTCGATTACAACGATGTCAAAAAACAGTAATTAAAACTTTTTTGCCCAAAATTGAGATGATTTTGTTTATACTTTTTTACGACGATATGATGCTTTTCTTTTAGTAAAACTAATATTTTTTTAAGATATCAAGGCGGATAAAAATAGTATGGCTTTTAATTTTTTTCATGGTAAAAATTCAAAGCAAAACTATTTAAAACTCTTATGTTTATAAAATAATGTTTCCACATAGTTTTAAAACATTCTTGTGAAAGTGTTTAATGAAATGAAGATATTAAACTCTGATTTGATAAACGTGTTATTACAAGTTCAGATATCGAGAGCTTCCTGTGTTTCTACTGCTAGAACGTAACTCGTATTCTCAATAAACGTAATATGATTTACTCATCATTGCTCATTGGCATAGAAAACACAAATATGGGTAAAAAGCCTTTTTTTACTATATCAGTTATAATGAGTTAACTGGAGAGCGTTTTAAAGATTCTCTATATATTTAAATAACAGTCACAAAAAGTATATAATATGAAATAAATCAATGTTTGGAGACATTCACAACCGATTTTGGAAGGAATTTTATTCTAAAGAATTTCGAGATGCAATTGTTTAAACCAGTTAAATTAAAGTTCCTTAAGTGAGGCATATCATCGCGGGGTCGCAGAAAAGAGAAAACTACATTTTTCTTTACGGAAAATATCACCTTTCCCTTTTTCAGGTAGTCTTTCAGGTAGCCAGTAAGATATATATATATATATATATATATATATATATATATATATATATATATATATATATATATATATATATATATATATATATATATATATATATATATATATATATATATATATATATATATGATATTTATAAATAAGACTCCAAGATGAGTCGTTTCGAGTCAGTAGGGTTAATCTCCCTACGCTCTTCAAATAACCTATTACAATAGCAATAGATCGCCTGGAAACTGGTTTGGACACGACTTGATAGTGCTTTAAATGTCTAGCTGTAGATATGGTAGATCTAGATGGAGGCTTTTCATTGCATCCCAGTGCTGATTTGACATTTAGGATAAAAATAATAATGAATTTAGAATAAGTCAGTATTACATATTATAAAACATTATTTTTTCATTCTGTACACTTCAACTCGGTGGTTTTATTTCAAAATGGCATTTTCTTCCAATCAACTATAAAAATGTTATAGAGATTTTACATGTAAACCAAACTAGGGTTTTTTTTAAATAGTGTTTTTTGTTCAATAATAAAGGGTTTTAGTTGATATTTTTTTAAAATGAACGAAGATTTTTTAAATGGCACTCTCCATTTGTTAAGTCATCTAAACACAAGGGTTTAAACATGTTAGTTCAATTATTTAGACACCTTTTACAAAATACACGAATTTTTAAGTTAATTGCTGCATCGAAACCAGATAATCTTCTCAATATTTTTGTATGGTGCTGTAACTTGGACCTTGGGAGAATCGGAAAATCGGCAGATCGATGCTTTTGAAATATAGTGTTGGCTCATAATTTTCCCGATACCATGGATAGCCATGAGGAAAAATGTGTCCATCTTACCCAATTTAAAAAAATATATCGCTTCTCGTCATGGTGTATGCGACGTGTCCTGCAATATTTCGGCCACATCATGAGAAGAGACCCAAATAGCCTGGAGAAACTTGTGGTCGTCGGAAGCGTCGATGAAACGTGATCTCGAGGAAGACCTCCAGCCAAATGGAGTGACCTGATTAGAACTATGATGGAATCTTCAATATTAGATGCTCTCCAAACGACTCGAGACAGTCGAGACAGATCCAGTTGGAAGGAGATCATTAAAAGGGTCATCGACGGCTGCCGCCATACTTAATGAAGGACATAACGATGGAGAACCAGATAAGACTTCCGAAGATAAGTGCTGAATAAAAGCTAACAACGATATTTTAAGAAAGGAAAAAACAAGTATATTTATGACATTCAAGACAATCGAAAAAAAAACAGTACTACAGATTATTTGCAAATCTCACAAACGGGAAAAGATAAGGGTGATATAATGAACAAGAAAGAAGGAGCTATGAAGAAACAAATTTCTTCATTGAATAGAGATGTAATATTTTTAAGTCGCTGTTTGAAGCAAACCATCGCGGGGGAGCATGACACCATGCACAGTAAATGACGATGGGAAGGAAGAGGAGCGATTAGCTGTAAATGCCAGAAGACAATCTCACATTGAGCATAAAGTTAGTCGATGATCAGACTTAAATAAAATATTTTTCTGTTGTCAAATGAAGCAGTATTTTTTTTTTCAATCAGTTAAATTCATATTACTTTTTGTACTATGTTATATACGAGTACATTACAGAGAAACTTTTACTTGGTTGAATTATTCGTAATGAATATTTTCCAATAATTACTATTTCCTAAAGTAATTTATTTTTTGCTTCCATTTTCTCATTTTATCCCTGATCTTATCAGATTGATCTTAATTCAATTATTTTTTATCCGTCTCTTAATTCCTTGAGCCTAATTATTTTGGGTCGAAAGTTTTAAAATCAAGAAGGCCCCCGGTATGATTAAATTATGTGTTTTTGATCAACAAGATGAGGCAGATGAGAAGACCTGAGTTTATTATTCAATTTAATCCTAAATTCTTAAGGTAGAAACACTACTGATACAAATTTATGTCGACTACTGCGTAGTCTAATATCAAAGAAAATAAGGATCAATATCAAATTTAATGATGTTTAAATTATTTTTTTATTTGTCTCAAAACTGTTATTCGAAGTACATGTAAAACAAATTGAACCGGGCATCATTTCCCAATCAATACGGAGTAAGAAATTATACAAAAAGTGATTGAAAATCCATTCCATGCTAAAAATAATAATTTTAGTTGTTTAGGTTTTGAATTTTTAAGATCCATAATCAACCCCTTTAGAAAAAAATAGAAGTGATATAAGACAGCAAAAAAACCTTCCAGTTCTTTGACATTATTTTTCGTGCGTAAAAAATCCAATACGTCTTCTTATATTCCTGAAAAATTTCACTTTCTTTCAGCACACTGATCGGGATCAGGTGATCAAGAGATTTATTTGCGTACATCACGACTAATTTAACACTTCATTTGTGGTCCACTCGGCATGAATGCGAAACGAACTGTCAAAAGTTATCAGATGTTCAATATCCTTAATCATATTCTTGAAGAAAATTATAAAAAAAGATGTTACCCATTATACACTTTCATCTTGATTTTGAGACGCTGCTGTAACTGCCAGACATGGTTTATTATTCTCTTATAGAATTTTTTAAGTAAATTTCGACTTATAAGTACTAGATTTTTGGATTTGTGTATTCCGGAAGTTATGCACAATACGTGACCCCATTATATTTATAGTCTATTTAATAATTGGTTTGAACCAAAAATACAGCTTAATCGATTAAAGACGATAATAGTGTATTTTTTGTCACTTCAAGGAACTTATTTTGCTATTGCAATAGTTATATTATTGTTGCGTGATATTTATTGAATAAATATTTTTTTTTGAGTAATGTTTGTTTTTTTGAATAATATTTCAATCAGTTAGATTTTTTATTGTTGTCAAATATCACACAATCTAAATCACATCGTTTCATTAATTATTAAAAAAAAACGAGTTATCGTGATATCATTTCAGTAAATATACCTATATTTTATACATCAAAGTGTTAGAGGAATGTGTTACTTAATAACATATCCGAAAATCTACAAACAATAATTTGTAATTCGCCTTACATTGATAAGTTTTCTAAACAATTATGTTTTTCTAAACATATGAAGATGAAGGAACTTTCTAAATTAATGACACTTAATTTCTTATTATTTTTTCTAATATGTTTTTATCTCTTAATAATAACGGGTAATCCCAAGTTAAAGCGCCCTTGAGAAGAGTATGTTCTATAAACGGTCCTTTATTTTATAAATTTACACTTGTACACATTATGTTGCTATCAAAGAACCTATATTTGTTTGTTTAAGTTAATCTGAGGTAGTATTCGTGGATTTACTTTTTTTCTGCCATCCATTTAATTTATATTCTTTTTCTTCTTAATCTACATGTACAAGGGTGTGGGCAGAAAAAAAAACATCTAGTGTCCTCGCAGCTATTGGTGGGGTGTATCTTGACCAGGGGGATGCTATGAGATGAACCCATACCTTTAGATAGCTCCTCTCTCAAATTTATTTTCTGCTATTCATGTGTTTTTGGAATGATTTTGAATATATTATATACATACTTTGTTGCTATCAATAAACCTATATTTTGTATTATTTATTATTATTATTATTATATAAGTTGTTCTTTTATTATTGTTATTAATTTTGCTTCGTCTTGTGTATCCTTGAACAAGTTTCTTGCGTGTAGTTTTACAATTATTAGTAAATTTAAATATTTAAAAACAAAATAAATAGTCAGAAAAGCTCTCTTTGTCAGATGGCTTTAGAAGGCTCCATATCGTAGTCAACTTGTTATGTTTACATCATTCCGTAAGCTAGAGTCTGGCGCTGGTAGGCAGAGTTAGAAAAGCATCTCTATGTCAGATGGCTTTAGAAGGCTCCATATCGGAGTCAACTTGTTATGTTTACATCATTCCGTAAGCTAGAGTCTGGCGCTGGTAGGCAGAGTTAGAAAAGCATCTCTATGTCAGATGGCTTTAGAAGGCTCCATATCGGAGTCAACTTGTTATGTTTACATCATTCCGTGAGCTAGAGTCTGGCGCTGGTAGGCAGAGTTAGAAAAACATCTCTATGTCAGATGGCTTTAGAAGACTTTAAAATACTACTCGTTGACATGTAACATAATATACTCTCATACGTCTAGCGCGCGAGTATTGTTACCAGACAAACTTTTTAACTAGACTGAAACCTTTTCTTGGGTACCTTCACCAATCAAACCCAAAACCCCCGGATGAAAAACAAGCATCTTATCGAGTAAGCCGCAGAGGTCGTCAGTAGACGAATGATTCAATGTTGACTGAACACGTGTGTGGCGCGCTTGATCATGTCGTAATTTTGACCACTTAAATTTTGGCAAGTAATATCTAAAAGAAACATTTTCATTCGCACGCTAGTAACATCCATTGGCGTGATTCGCTGATTAGCAGACCTAGCGACGCAGGTTCGGCGAAAGTGTAGCGGGATTTTTTTTTATCATTTCGGGAAATCCATCCATCCTAGGACGATTTGCGCCAATACATTAAAACGAAAAATCGTACTTATTATAAGTACTTACATGAAATTTAAAAAAATGCCCAAATTTTAGACTATCAAAAGCTTCAACTCGTTATACTACATACATTTTACAATCTATCTTTTAGTTGAAAAGTTCTTCGAAGAAAGAGGAAACACAACATTCATTGGGCAAGGCAAAGATATTGTATTAAGTTAATCTAATCTGTCACGTAAAATATAACCGAAAAATATAAGATCTTGTCCGAAAAGATAAGACGCTTGGCTTCCTCCTGAGGTTTCATTTCTTTTCCCGATGGTACCTGACAAAAAAAAATAAAGGTCTGGTAAAAATATTTCATTTAGTAAAAATAATTGGGCACGCTAGACATATACGATAATGTTTACACCTCTTCACGGGCGGTAGTATTGTGAACACGTGAAGTGACGAACTGAAATACTCGTACATTTCTGCGTACGCTAACCTTAGGATTTACAGCGACTGAAGTAAGCGCGGAACTCGTTTTTCGTAATCGTACGTGTTTGAAATACGTAAAAAGGCACCAACACTCACACACGTACGCCACGTGTGAATATATTTACAAGACAATTTCTTTTACTAGACTTGGATCCTATTTTTTGGAGCCCATAAACCTTCTTGTGAAAGATAAGCGTCTTACTTACTAGACCAAGGAGGTTATCAAACAAGGTATATTCGAGTATACTATATGTCAACAAACACATAAACTAGGAAGCGCTATTTTACTTAACAGAGTACTCCGCCTTCTTATAACCAAGTATGGGATTAGGGAATTTGGAGTTGGTTTTTGTACCCTTTCTTTTATATAATAGAACAATCGCTGTACTACTCCAGAATTTCAGTAGGTTTGTATTCATTTACTTAACATTTGTTGAAAAATTGTTTCAGCCATTCGATAATTTACTCACCTCAACTCACAATCAGGTTTATGCTTATTTAAATAACAACCTGACGCTTTACCTTTTTTCATGTTTTTTTAGTCATTCGTAGTTCTTCTTAGTTAATTGCTTTCATATTTTCAAGACGCTCGCCATTCTTACTTCTATCAGACACACCGTTACCTCTACTAGCACCATTCTCGTACAATTCTTCAAAATATTCCTTCCGTGTCGATCGGACCATTCCTCTTTTGAAAATTACCCCATTTTTAATTTTTGTTCCACTCATAATCCCCAATATTTTTCCGCCACATTTGAATTAATTCTTTCCAAAATATTTATTTCATTTCCTTCTTCTTTTTCTCAACTAATCTTTTGGTTTTAATCTTTCTTTCTTTATAGTCGTACCTTACCTTAAGTTTCATTATTTCATCCCTTTTTCCCTGTTCTTGCTTCAATAAATATTTACAATGCTTTATTTTTCTCCTCCAATTCATTATACTACCATACATCGCCTTTTTTACTTCCAACTTTCGCAGTGCCACATATATTTTTGCAGGGGCCACCAATATATTTTTCATACTCATTCACTCTTCGTCAACATTTAACCCATGACTTATTCTCATTCTTCCTTCAATACTTTTCCTAAGCTAATCTTTCTCCGCATTATCTTATAATTTCTCACATCTGATACTCACGGCCAACATTTTTTGACGTACAGTAGATCTCCGTTCACAAAAAAAAATATTCTACTAACTATTCGACAATTATCTGAGCCAATATCTACACTTCTAAACATTCTTATTTCATGAACGTTTTTTTTTTTGCTGTGAAGAATGCACGCACACATAGAAAATTAATGATTGTTCATCTTCTTTTTTCCACGTACATATGTGTTTAATTTGATATAATAATTGTTTTATATTGTATAACACTTTTGTTGTATACAGTACAGCCTGGCGGATTTGTTGCAATATGGTAAACTCTTAAATAATTGTTTTATATTGTATAACACTTTTGTTGTATACAGTACAGCCTGGCGGATTTGTTGCAATATGGTAAACTCTTAAAAAATATATGTTTAAAAGGCAAAATTAGAGAGTAATTATTAAAAAGGAGTAATTTAAGAGCTTTTATAAAAACAATGGATATCAATGGGAATCAAACCCGCAACCTTTGGGTTGAAAGACAGGAATCTTATCAGCACGGAGGTCGTTAATTATTATAAGAAAATATAAATCTTGAAATTGTATGTTTCATGAGGTATACAGATTGTATGTTTCATGAGGCGTAAATATTACGCCCCAACTCATAATCCTTGAGAAAATATGGAAATTTTGGGATAAACATACTATTATTGCTATGTAGTAATAGGACAAGCAGCTGTCGAAGTACAGGGTTTGGCAATTTTTCTATGAAATCACATTTGGTCCTTTACATTAAGCCATTATCCCATATTTTTTGAGGAAATAACCATTCCTGATCCCTATGTGCTGTGTTTGTGGGATCACATTTTGTTTTTATTTCGGAACTTTTATCGTTTCTCCGAAAATGCCTAAATATATTTCGTTTCTTTAGAATTTTTATTTTAAGATCTTTATTGTTTTTTTTTACTTTTCCGAATGTGGTTGCTGTGAATAATGTTGATGAAATAGTATTATTTTGAAGAACATATTTACCAATTGGGAGGGTTTCCTAAGATTTGTGGATATTTTTTTTTTCTATTGTATACTTATATTATTTATAGTAAAGGCATTACCATTGTGGAGATTTAAAGACATTGTAATTTGTTTTATCGAACACTGTTTATTCCACTTTTTGTAACGGTATAACTCAGCCGGTTTCAAAGCTTTCATCTCATCATCAAGGGAGCACAAACCAGAGTCTTGTTTGTGCTCCCCTGATGATGAGGTAAAAGCCTTGAAACCGGTTGAGTTATACCGTTACAAAAAGTGGAATAAACAATGTTTGATAAAACAAATTACAATGTTGTATACTTATACTATATATGGTGTTGAACAAGTAAATATATATGCCTTCTCAATATCTTGTGTTTTAGAGCCACTTGTATCATCGTTAAGTTCACATTCATCTCTAATCGAAATGTTAGCGCTAAGTTTACATATATCTATAATGATTCTTTGTCATAAATTATAACCTTACGTTTTTTACTCAATGCGCGCATTTCTACAAAGTTTATAAAATGCTTCTTAAAATTACAAGCATCCTTTAAAAATGTGTACTTTCAAATATTTTTATGTAAGTTATTACATTTAATCCGTAGAATAGAAAATAAAGAACCACTCGTTACAGTACAGGATTTTTAAAACTTTCATACCATGAGGTTGAGCAGCTGTCATTCACAGCTGTCAACCGACTAGCAATATCGACGCTCCAATGCATGGAAAAGGTGGGAAAATCATTTGAAAAGTGACGTCTCCTATAGGAAGAGAGTGCTTCAAAAAATCAATTTGATTGAAATATTGAAATGTAAGCACTCAACTTCTCCATAAATTTTATACATTAAGCATATCAATATAGTCGAATAGTATAATAATATTTACTGGCCCACGGGTGGTATTGTTTCAGATGATGAAAGAGTTACAAGAGATACCGGAGGGCGTGTAGTGAAACGAAACACAGGCAATGGGGCACAATAAAATATATTATCGAACTGGATAAAATTAAAATCAGCCAAAACAGTATTTAACTACCAACTTTGATGTATGGATGTGAAACGTGAATATTGAAAAACATTGAAATAAGCCTAATAAATGCGTGCACTTATAAAAATACAATTTGCAACAGAATACGTAATGAAGTGATTAGGGGATGAATGTGAACTTAAGGGTGATGTGTTGAGTGAGATGAAGAACAGTGCTTTGGGATGGGTCTTGCACGTTTAACGATTTAATGAAGAAAGACTAACAAAACCAACATGCTGTTCGAATGTCAGCAGAGGGTTTGGTTGAGGTAGATCAAATAATGTATGGTTGGATCAAATGAATAATATTTTGGAAAAAAATAAATCTAAGAAGTTAAAGAAATCGTAGGAACTATAGAAGGGGAATATATATAGTGATGGCGTAATATATATGTTGAAGTATGAAAATCTTCTTGGCCTATATTGACAGGAAAAGTGCGTGATGGTATGAATATATGTATTTGCTCACTGATTATATAATAGGTGGTATAAGTGCACTAATATTTTTTTCAATATTAATACGCTAATTCGTAACGACTTCATTAAGTTTTGACCATTAACAAACATTTATACATTAGACCAGGGATGGCGAACCTATGGCACGCGTGCCACAGGTGGCACGCGAGACGATTTTGCGTGGCACGCAAATGAGGAGAAAAAATAAAAGTGTATAAGAAAAAATAAAAAAAAAGTTATAGAAATAGTATTAAAAAAATATTTAAATAGCTACGTGTATTTTCTTCGTTCATAAATAATTTCAGAAACGAAGGATATGACGACATTCATGCATAAATAAATCGCATTGTTTAATGCTTCCCGCGCGGTGCTAGTCCCTTGAGGTGTATTTTTTTTTGTAATGAACTTCGCTCCCGGCACGAGCCGTTCCGAAGTGTTTGATTTATCCACGACATACGTCGCACTGCGCGCTCTCGATGCGCATTAGATCATCAGCTCTCTTGTGGTTTAGGTGTATAATTGCTACTCTTGTGGATGAATATGATTTATCGACAATTTAAATTCGACGATTTGATGTTTCAGTGACAAAATAACTCTTTACCTGATCGGAGCAGTTTTGTTATCAATTTGTGCTATAAAAACAATCTAATTAATACAAAAACAAACTTTATTGGCACCCACAAAGATGGCTGTACCATATAAGAAACAAAAACTTGGTGAAGCCAGCAGTAAAAATTCTGGCAGACAATTTCAAAATTGGTGGACTGAAATGTACGGTGTAATTGAAAGAAGTGACAAAGCAATATGTGTTATATGTTCTGTGTCAGTGGTATCTAGAACATCATCTGTAAAAAGACACTATGAAACAATTCATAAGGAACTTCTTGGCAAAAGCAGAGATGAACAAAAATAATATATTTTAAGAGCAATCAAAAACAAAAATCTACAATCGAGTGCTTTAAATAAGTTTGTTAATAGTAATTCCAATTATGTTGCTGCTAGCTTTGAAATAGCCAAAATAATTGCCAAAAATGGAAAACCATTCAGCGATGGAGACTACATCAAGAATGCATTTTTAGAATGCGCACCATTTCTTTTTGAGGATTTTGGAAATAAAGAAAAAATATTCGAACGAATAAAAGAATTGCCTATCGCTCGAAATACAATAAAATACAGAATCATGAAGATGGGTAAAAATGTAACATATCAACAAAAAACAGATATAAAATTATGTGATTGGATTTCTATTTGTCTTGATGAAAGCACTGATGTCACTCTCTCGGCTCGATTAGCTATTTTTGTTCGATATTTTGTTGGCAATAAAATAATGGAAGAATTAATAAGTTTGGTATCTTTACCAGAAACTACTAAAGGCACAGATGTTTGCAAAGCAGTTGTAGAGGCTCTTTCTAGAGCAGAAATAAATTTGTCGAAAATCGTTTCAGTAAGTACAGATGGTGCACCCAGTATGATTGGCCAAACAGCAGGATTCGTCAATTTATTTACAAAGTTTGTTGGCCATCCACTGTTAGCATTTCATTGTATAATACACCAGGAAGCGCTGTGTGCAAAGGATGGTCTTAAATCTTTTGAAGATGTGATGAAACTTGTGACTAAGATAGTCAATTATATTGCTGCGCATCCTTTATGCAAAAGAAAATTTGAATCATTATTAAATGAGGTCAATTCGATGTATAATGGATTAACGATGTATAATAACGTTCGTTGGCTTAGTCGCGGCAAAGTACTTCAGCGTTTCGTCGAGTGCTTTGATGAAATTTATATGTTTTTAAGTAACCAGAAAATAATTCAGTATGAAGAATTATCAGATGTTGAGTGGATTTCGAGATTGATGTTCTTTACTGATTTTCGCTCCCATTTGAATGATCTAAATATAAAATGACAAGGCCGTGGCAAAATAATAACTGTTATGTTTGATAATATAAAAGCATTTGAAGCTAAGTTACAAATATTTAAGCGTGATATAATGACCAGAAATTTTAAGTACTTTCCCAACCTAAAAAAATACATGATGGATCTGGAAATCCATGAAAAGCCAGACGTAGGATAATTAATAGAATCATTTGAAAATGCTTTAGACGCAACAATAGAACAATTTTCAAGAAGGTTTGTTCAGTTTCGACAACTTGAAGAAACTACAAAATTTATTACCCATCCAGACACATATAAGTATCAACAATTAAACTTAACAATGTTTGAATACATGGAATTAGATGATTTTGAAATGGAATTGGTAGATTTTCAGTCGAGTTCGATATGGACACAAAAATTTAAAGACTTAAGAATTGTTTTGGAAGAAATTGAGCGAGATCGATTCGTTGGACCAGTCCAGAGGAATGCCGAAAATGAGGTACTTACAACTTGGCAATCCATCCCGGAAACTTTTTCTTGTCTTAAAAAAATAGCAATGGGCATATTAACAATTTTTTGGTCGACGTATTCCTGTGAATCATTATTTTCTTCAATGAACTTTATTAAATCAGACATAAGAAGTAGACTTACAGACGAAAGTACTACTGCTTGTATTTTATTAAAAGCTACCAGCTATTAACCCGATATAAAATATTTGGCATCTAGCATCCAACAACAAAAATCTCACTAATAAGTTTTGAGGTTCACAATTTTTTCAAGTCTATTTTTTTATTTATTTCTCTTAGTTCGCCATTAATAAGTACTTAATTATTTTCCTCGGTGTATTAATTTTTGTTTTTATTAAAAATCTGAAGTTACACAAACATTTGATGCATTTTTATTTCCATGGCATGTGGCACGCGACATATTATTTTATTGAAAAAAAAATTTTTTTGGCACTCAGTCTCAAAAAGGTTCGCCATCCCTGCATTAGACCATTAACAAACATGCATACATTTGACCAACATACAAAAGCTAATGCGTAACGACTTCATTAAGTTTTGACCATTAACAAGCACATATGCATTTGACCATTAACAAACATAAATACGTTAATGCGTAACGACTTCATCAAGTTTTGACCATTAACAAACATACATACATTGGATACATATAGTACATTACCAAACATACATAAGCTAATGCGTAACGACTTTATTAAGTTTTGAGCATTAACAAACATATATACATTTGACCATTAACAAACATACATAACATACGAGTACATTAATGCGTAACGACTTCATCAAGTTTTGCCCATTAACAAACATACATACATTTGACCGTTAACAAACATATAAACGCTAATACGTAACGACTTCATTAAGTTTTGCCCATTAACAAACATACGAGTACATACATAACATACTATTAAGTTTGGCCCATTAACAAACATACATTAACAAACATACATACATAACATACTAGCATCACGCTGTTTTCCTTGACGGGATAAGTAAAGTGAACTTTCCTATCGCAACTCACGTAATTTACCCTCTCTTTATTCAAATACCACCTCATTCAATTTTCTGCAATTTCTATAGACTTATCTTTTGATATGTCATTCACTAGATCGAACATTCCTTTTTTTGATCTCCGTTGACCACGGTCCCACTTACATTAGCATTAGCACTGTACTGTTTTGTTAGTCTTTCTTTATTTATTCGTTCTACATATCATCTCAGAGGGCTTATTTCATCTTATTTTAGTTGGTTTTAAATACAAATAACTGTATTATGTAATTTATTGTCACGCCTAATATTATGTTCAGTGCTAGCATTTCTATAGCATATATTCGATTCCTTTCTAACATTCACATTTTATCCCCTGACATCAAAGTTCATTCTTAAATACTGTTATGGACTTCCATCTTGGCAGATTTTGATACGTTTGATTCGAGTTTATATAAATCAGTTGACTTTGTTTGCTATCGCTACATACCTTTAAATCGTACCGCTTTCACCCTGAGCATCTTACATTTTTATTCAGTCTATATTCTCTATTTCTACCATTTACCATCAATCTTGTTTTAGAAAGTTACCGTGGCCTGGTGGTAAGACACTTGTCTGCCGATCCGGAGGTTGCGGGTTCGATCCCCGCTGGAACCCAGATTTTTTTAAATACGATTCCAGTCTGGTTAACACTTAGGGCCTATAAAACACATTTCTGGTTGGTTGGAAGAGATTGCCACATGGCAATAAACTCGCCAGGTTAAAAAAAAGTTAATTTAAAAGTTATTGAACAATAATTATACGTCAATTATCATAATTGTCTTCGTTTAAATCAATATGTAACCTATTAAATAGGCTAAGTGCAAAAAGTAATCGTTATCAAAACTATTAAAAAAAGATATTTTCTCGTAGTTGGAGGCGTAAAATAACGTATTTGATACATGCATAATTCAAATGACTCGATTTACATAATTCAATATATAATCATATAGAGAAATAATGAGCCTTCTCATACTAAACATTACTCTAGCAATATTTATTCTTATAAAACCAACATTTTTTATATATTTATTGTTTACCCATTATTTAAGGCGTAGAATAACATTTTAGTACAAACAGTATTTAAATAACTGTTGATTTAATAAGAAATATACGCATATCCTTAAAATATCAGTTAGCCGCCTAAGAATAAATATTGCTCTAGCAGTATTTGTTCTTAAGGGCCATCAAAACTATAAGAAGAGAGAGATTTGGCCATTATTTGAGGCATTAAATAATACATACATTATTCAACAAACTGTTGATTCAATAAGGTTCGAAAAAGATTTTAACAACCTAACGAAGATTAAATTTTAGTTCAATCATAAAAATGGGATTAGCAAATTTTATGTTACTTATTTGTTTTCTCTAATACCTATCCCATATGGCTGATAGTTCCAAATTAATACTGTTTAAAATATAATATATTTTTTTCTATTATTCTTTTTATGAGTTTGATATCTTTGTGAAATTCTAAATATTGATAATATATTACAAGACTTGATATCCACTTGACCACGTGCATCATGCACAAACTTCTCAATAATCAAACATTACATTAAAAAGCACAAAAATTACATAAATAATATATAGACTTGTGCTTTTTGTTTTTTTCTATTAATTTTAATATATGAATTGAAACGAAGTAATGTTCACATAGCAAAAGTAAATTTTCTTCTTAGATTAAGCGCGTTAGAAAGCACTCATCAACATACTTAAGTGACTGAATATATATGTAACATACGTTTGTGTGTAAAAACTCGTTTGTATACATATGCATTATTTTTTACTTTATATAATTAAAAAAAAAAAAATTTTCCCTGTAATTTTTCTTCTTTTTTAATGTCTTGTATTTTTCAATGTAATTGGGCTAAGCCTGTTTTGAAAAAATAAATAAATAAATAAATAAATGATATATGATAAAATACCATTGTTTTGCCAGATTGGTTCTCGATAGCCCCAAGGTCAGAATCTATTTTCTGTGTTTTCTTTTATAACCGATAGTACGCCTTTTTTTCCATTACTTCCGTTTCCTTTTTTCTATCATAAATCAAATATTGTTGATGGATACATTTTATTATTTTCTTTCCAGATATATTAATATATGCTTTAAGTGTTTTTATTTATTTATGTATTTAATTAACGACACAACAGTGTCTTTGTATACAAATGAACATGTGACAGGTTATACAAGTACTTAAAATTATTGACAAAAAATACAAAACTTTATCTTAAACTAACATGAAGATACAAAAAGCAGTTGTAATAATAAATTATAGTCATTGTTTTAGAATTATTTAATAATTATATGTATATTTAAGTTCTATATATGTTATGTATGTATACCACAAAATATTACCAAACTTTACCAAGCAGCCTTACGTAATTGTAGAAGACTTATTTTATAAAGGTAGAGAACTCAGATATGTTTTAGTGGAATAACGCTTACATAGAACAAAAATAGGATTTTTTGAGAATTTTTCGAGAATCTTTATATAAGAACTGTTTATAAAAATAGTAAACCACACAAATGACATTTTGCATATATCTTTTAAAGTTGAAGTTTTCGGAAAAGTAAGAACTGTTAATATGCAGACATTGTTGTTTTTGGATTGACGGTGAGCACAATGTTCTTATAATTCTACACTTTTTAGTCGTCGTAGCCTCTGATGACCTTATAGCGTGTTGCTTATCTTAGTATGCCATGATGATCTTGATTGGTATTTGTTTATTTACAAATACTCAGGAATGCGGATAAAAAATGGAAGTGACAGCGGGTAAATAATAACAGTCTTGACAGCTGAGTGAATGACAATACTAATATGTTTATTTCTCGGCGCGCAGGTATTTTATACAAATGAGTGAACCAGTTCGCGCTACATGCTCCGTCTCACTCTGGCACGTGAATTGGCGGTAGCTTATTTATTTGTATTTGGAGATGGCTAGACAAATCGCGGGTACTACAAAAATAGTAAACATTGTCGCTGTTCTTGACGTGTAGCAATCTATGAATACTTTATCGGTCATTGACCCTGTATGTTTATTATTTCAACAATAATTAATTCAATTTAATTATGTTTAACAATTCATTTATCCATTTTGACCATTATTTATTTATTTATTCACTAGGTAGGTATCCTACAACCTGATCACTATGCGTCGTGAGTTACTCGGAAGCTGATTTTATATAGACCCACAAAGGCATCGCATTTTATATCAGTAGCCACAGGATATCAACAATAGGTTCGAAATTAAATGGTTTTTAAAATTTTCTTTCCCGTGCTAAAAAAATCCGTGCGTTTGAGTACTGTGTTTGCAATACACATCAATACACATGTAAAAATGAGCGATTTAAAATCGGAAAAATAAGAATATTCATAGCCAATCGCTTAAATAAATTAAATTTGAAGTCAAAAGTGATAATGGAAATTTAATTGCTGAAAACATGAAATAAACCATCGGCCGACATTCACAAAACGGGCGAAGCGACCACCTCAAACAAAAGCCCGCGAGCTACTGAAGCGAGAGAAGCATGCGAACTGAGATTCTATTTCTTGCGTTCCCATATACCGTAGTGGAGTGAGAGTGAGACGTGAATGGCGTCGCTTCCTCACCCATAGCAGTTTTTTTTAGAATGAATATACATACGTCACACACTGGCACATGTTTGATTGTATTGGTGAATTTATTCCCGATTTTCACAAAATATCTCTGATGTGGCCAATAAGTGCTAATTATTATTAATATTATTTTTTCATTCAATGCGTAAATGTATGACAAAGTAATACCTAAAATCTGAACCCAGTATTTATTATATTATAGAGATATTAAAGTTTTTAGAAGCAAATGTGTACTAGTTACACATCACAGATCACTCTACGAATCGAATACTATTTCATGTAGAATTTACATAACAAGGTCATGAAGTTTCCACTCAAGGATATAAAGAAGGTCTTTTTTTTGCATCAATTTAACTGTTTCCCAAGGCAGTGCTTCAGCGGACTTGACAAGGATAAATCGATTATTTGCATAAGTGGAATTGGTCTTTAATCAATTAGCTACCCTAGTTTAATCGTTTAGTCCACTTTCTTACTGCGGAACATGGTGGAGAAGATTTTCCGTCTACAACATCGAAACGTAGTTTAATTTCTGCCGGAATTTTCCCTTGATAACTTATATCGGCTCTTTTTGATAACTTATATCGGCTCTATTTGACATACTACTAACGGCAGAGATATTAAATTTTAACTTTAATATCTGACCGTGGTCAACTCACGATGTTATCTATTCACGCTCTAGCTTGGCTGGAAACTTTTCGACATTAGTGGTATATCGCTTCTATGACATACCGTATTTTTTCGTTTTCCTTACTTAATCATCGGTTTCGGTAAAGAATGTTTGGTCTTATATGTTCCCTTATTAGTTTTCAAGTTGAGTATGCTAATTGGTTTATATAACTATTTTTCCTAATTTAGGTTTGAATTCCAATTGACCTAGCAATTGGTACAATTCTTCACAACTCTTGCCTGGTTGATTGAAAAATATTGTCGGATAACAATGAACTCACAATATAGAAAATTTGGCAATGAATATAAAAATTTAAAATATTTTCTATTATTTTCTAATATAGTATGTATACAATAAAAACCACCTTCTATTTGAAAAGCAATTTATATGGAGAGTTTGATTTATTGATTTCTTAATAAAATTAAAGATGGCCAATGGTAATCTTGTGATATATTGCATCTCATTCATCACGAATCACATTGCCAAACACTCTGTCATTATAAAACTCAAATCTCCATCTCTTCCATTTTTCGTTATCTTATTTTGTGTAAACTCCGTGTCACTTATCATAAACCGTGGTCTAGTTGGTAAGACATCTGTCACCTGACGGAAAGGTTGCGGATTCGATTCATGTTGCAGCCTCGTTATTTTTAAAAAGGAAAAAAAATCTACACCATAAAATATACTTATGTGTGCATCAAATATTAGTATAATGAGAAAAAAATTGTGTAACTTGTTTGTGCATCAAATGTCAGTGTTATGAGAAAAAATGTTGCAATTCAATAACAAGATGCAACAAAAAACAATAGGGTTTGCAAGAAATACGCATAACACTACATGTTATGATAACAAGATTTATCGACCGATAAATGTTTTCATAATGTTATAGGAAATATTATAAATAAAACGTCCTAAAAACGAGAAGTGTACTATTTGCCACGGAGTGGATATTTTGGATATTTTGACGACACGACAATGCGGTGCGTTTTTTATACTTTTTGAAATATCAAAACTGATTTAATAGAAAAATCAGAAATAGTTTTGATTAGTAAATGAAAAAAAAAAGAGATAAGAATTGTTTTTCAATTTATAAGATAAACTCAACCTATTTCACATTTGGGATGTATTCAACACTATGATATTTGTCCGTAAACTTAAAATACTCTGTATGTATTTAACTTTGATATAAATACTTCAGGTGAAACTCCTATATACTGAAAATACTCCATATTATTTTTGTGCTTTAAAGGCAACCCACTGTATCTTTTTACTTTTATGCCATTAAAACACAAAGAACGTCAAATTAATGATTTAGTATTTTGTCTGATTGTATGTCAACATTAATAAAAAATGGTATTTGATTACGTAATGAGAAAACATAAAAAAAAAAAAAATTAAAACAATTAAAAAAAACCCAACCTCAGTTGAACTTTAATTTAATACAAAACAAAAAAAATATCCATCTCGTAAATAAGTCGGTGTCATAAAAAACCCCGTTGATAAACGAAAAAATGTTTATAATAATTAACTTTTGACTGTTTAGATTGTGGTTATCATCATTAACTCTTTAATCAAAGTAAACATTTATAATTACAGAAATAAAATATTGCTTCAATCAGTTTATCTGAAAAAAAAAACACGATACATTAACTATATATTTAGGTAGCGTATGATACTTTATATAACTTGTCTCCAACATCATAATTTGCTACCCCAGCTTAAAATTTCCAAACCATAAGATAGTCGAAGGCTGGTAACATAAGCCACCTGCAAAAAAAATATTGTATCGTATTTTTGAGATAAGACACTCAGCGTTATATTTCTCGTATTATAAAGAATTTATCTTATTTTTTATTATTGTAATTTTTTATTTAAAAAGCAATGTCTTTTGTTTATTTTGGAAATAACATTTTATTTTTTCTTTTTAAATGGTAACTTTACATCTTTACGCAATTTTTATTTACCTTATTTTTCTTAACTTCATTTTTCTAGCATTTTAAGTTCTTTCATACCTTATAATACATAGAATTAGAAAATAGAGGATATTTTAGTTTTGAAAAATTACATCCTCCATCCTCGTTCAGGACGAAATGTGCTAACTAAGAATAATATTCTGCAAAAGCGCTCACTGGCAGAATCCACTCCATAAATCAAGCATTTTAGTAGAGCTAATCAACATAAACCACTTATAATATGACGTAGAATTAGTACCTGTTGTCAAAGTTCCACATTACTTAACGACTTTTTGGGAAGAGTGTAACATGAAAGATAAGCCACGTATCATCTTCTAAATGAGGTGTGACAAATTAAAGAATCACATTCACGAAGTAACAAAGATACCTGTCGATGTTGTCAGTGGCAGTTCACGTAAGGATATGATTTTGACATTTTTATAAAGGGGGTTTTACTTGAAAGATTTCTTGAACCCTCGAGGCTAAGGGGTGAGTATGTGCTATTGGATAAATGGGGTTGTCGTGAAACACGAAGTGAGATATTCGGCTTACAGGGTGTGTCATGTAAAGAGCGATATGTGAATGCAGGGCTGTTTTAATAGTTTTTGATAACCCGAGATTTTATTTTAAAACGCATACCTTTTTTTTTTTTTTTTCTTATTAGTCTATCCTAGAACTTTTCCATTCCAGGAATGTCTTGTTATTACTAAAGAATCAACTATCTGATATCTGTCTATTATTTCGACTGTCTGCTAGTTGTCTGCTAAGAAGAAAGTAAGTAAGTAAGTCAAAACAATCAGTTGATGAAAAAGTTCTAGTTTAATTCATTGATTTGTTTGAATGCTGTTTTCAGTGATTTTTTTTTCAATTTAGTGATAACATCATCTCTGTAATCTAAGTAAAATATTATCATCATCACTATCATGTCGCCCCTTAGGGTTGGGTAAAGATAAAGTATCTTTACCTTATTCTACCTTGACACATTAACATGCTCTTCTATTCATTAACATGCTCTCCTATTACAAACGCTTTTACTTTTCCCTCTTTCAGAATTTGATTCAAATGGTTGTGCTACGTTTTTCTAGGGTTTATAATAGCATTTATACCATCTATGTTACACTTGTGATGGTTTTTTTTTAAAGCAGTTTCTAAGTTTAATTTCAATTATTTAGGGTAGGATCCCTTGTAGTGGTTGAGGTTGTAATTGTTCTAAATTATATTTCATGTGTCATGATGAATACTGTATGTGAATTTCCCCATGTTATTATGTATACTCATAAAAAGTTACTTGAATTCTTCTTACATTTTCAGTCAATATGTATAACATATATTGTTTACATAATAATGGTTTAGATACTTTTTATGTAATGATCTGAAACTTGTACTATCTACAAAAGAAAATTAAATGTTCGAAAAGTTTCACAAAAGATTCGACGGCAATATCTATACAATATAGTTGTAAGACAAGGGTATACATCTAAGTAATCTTGTTGAGACAAAGACAACAAGCATATAAGGAATGTAAATATAACAACCACACAGGATGGACACATTACATGCAAGAATCTCGAATAACTTAGTAATTATTTTTTTCTAGCCTTAAATAATGGAAAAGAAAACAGGGAAACAGAATAGAAAAGCAGCCTTAAATTTGGGCTTATGCTAGGATTGACTAGACAAGGAATCCTTATGATTCAGAAATGATGTCAGAAGATTGCCTAACTGATGAGACGCATGTCGTACATGTGGTTCAATTTCCGTTGACACCCGATAAAAAAAAATCAATCTGGGTTTTGGTCAAGGTCTCTTTGACAACCCCACGTCATAAATCTATCAGATTGTACTTTATACAGTGAACTTCTAATATATAAAAGATGCGACAGTATCTTGACGACTGAACAGGATAGTATCATACATAACCATGGTGAGGATGATCGTCAAAGTTGAAGAGGTGACCAAGAAGATGACATTACAAAAACAAATTAAATTAATAAATCAAATAAGGTAACATGAGAGTAAACAAGAAGTATCGCTTTATAAAAATATATATAAAAAATGTAATCACATATGTGACGATTTCCATGACCTAGTTTATAAGAATATGACTTCCAGCCAGGGTTTCGGGTTCGATTCCTGATGGTATCTAAAAAAAAATAATAGGATGATAAAAGTGTTTGTTCGTTAACAATATTATCACGCGCTAGATAGGTGTAAGTATTGTTATATTTTAGCGCACAGGGTAGAATTCCAAATATGTACTATGAAGGTTCGATTAATGGAGCCGAATACTATGTTAACTTCCAGTCACGCTCTACAATATGTTCGAATCACCAATTCGGTATGTTAAAGTTTAACTGTTGTTTATAGTTAAGTCTTGTTTGCCCTCCCCTGAAGATGAGGTGAAAGCCTTGAAACCGGTAGGGTTATACCGTCACAAATAAGTGGAATAAACAGTGTTTGTTAAAAATAAATTACAATATAAAGTTTAACTCTAGGAATGATGGAATGAATGAATCACATTCGTGTACAGGCTTTAAAATTGTATAAATAAAAGGAAGATGTAATAATGTTTGAATGATACATCAAAAAATTCTTATATTTATTGTACTTTAAAAAAATAAAATAAAGGATTGTTAAAACATTTTTTTCTTTCAATAATTTGTTTTTTTATCATTAACACGCAATTTCTGTTGTGATCCAATTTATTTGATTACAGAAAAATATTTCTTACTTCAAATAAAAAAAAAAGTTTTTTTGCAGGTTTCAGACACCCTAAAAATTAACGCATCCCTTAATACAATTTATATATGAGTATATACATAAGCATATCACGGAAGCATGTCCGGTAGCATGTTGATTGCGCGGCAAAACATCCTGTTTTCGCTGCGTCAAAGGAAATGGCTCGCGCTTAAGAAGCCCAGCGATTATATTTACTTGTTAAGTAAAACTGAGTTGGTTTTTGCCTTGAAATAGTCGTATCATGTTTTCAGAAGACATTCCGATTTTTCCAATTTCAAATAAGAATTTCGTTCGTTTTGGTAAAATGTAATGTAAACTACAGATTAATGTGTGTATCATGTGTTCAAAAGACATTCCGATTTCAAATAAGAATTTCGTTCGTTTTGGTAAAATGTAATGTAAACTACAGATTAATGTGTGTATCTTGTGTTCAGAAGACATTCCGATTTTTCCAATTTCAAATAAGAATTTCGTTCGTTTTGGTGAAATGTAATGTAAACTACAGATTAATGTGTGTATCGTGTGTTCAGAAGACATTCCGATTTTTCCAATTTCAAATAAGAATTTCGTTCGATTTGGGATGGATATATATGTAAACTACATATTAATGTGTGTATCATGTGTTCAGAAGACATTCCGATTTTTTCAATTTCAAATAAGAATTTCGTTTGATCTGGGATGAATATGAACTTAAGATTAATATGTGTATCATGTGTTCAGAAGACATTCTGATTTTTCCAATTTCAAATAAGAATTTCGTTTGATCTGGGATGAATATGAACTTAAGATTAATGTGTGTATCATGTGTTCAGAAGACATTCCGATTTTCCCAATTTTAAATAAGAATTTCGTTTGATCTGGGATGAATACGAACTTAAGATTAATGTGTATATCATGTGTTTAGAAGGTATTCCGATTTTTCCAATTTCAAATAAGAATTTTATTTAATTTGGGATGAATATGAACTTAAGATTATTGTGTATATCCATGAATTCAGAAGATATTACGATTTTTTCCATCTCAAATAGTAATTTCATTTGATTTGGGATGAATATGAACATAAGAAGAATGTGTATATCAAGTGTTCAGAAAATATTCCGATTTGTCTCATTTCAAAGAAGAAGTGAGATGAATAAGAGTACGTAGAGATGATTTGGGCATGTAGAACGAATGAATGAAGAAATACCAACAAAACAGATTATAGTAGAAGGCGTATGAGTTAAAGACCAAGGAAAGCACGGTTGAATCAAGGTGCATATGGTATATTCTGACAGAAGGAAAACTAAAAAGTTAGAGAAATCGTGGAGGCTGTATGACAAAGTACAAGTACATGGACGTGGAAGAGGCAAAATATGCCTGTCGAGTTATGAAAGTATGGAGCTCTATCGTCTCTGTATACCTCGACATGGAAACGCGTGATGGTATGTATGTAAACGAAATATATGATTTTAAATTATTTTATATAATAAAACCACATAAAGCAACCTCTTCAAACCAAACAGAAAGCTTTTCAAGTGGTATTGAGTGAAAACCGACTGGAAATCTTATAACACCAACTATTATATAAATAAAGCGGTAATTTTTTTAAATTTTCTACCGATTGTATTATCTCTTTCGTTACACATTGTGTATTATTAGTTTTTATTCGTATACAGTTGTCGTCGTTGCTGATCCTCCTAGTCAAGGATCCTTCGCCTTTCCAACGTCAATACGGTTGGAAAGCGAAGTTGTGCCGTGGAGATTTCATTTATTTGTTTCTTTTTTCTCCCTAGGCGAGTGAGCTTTTGCACCCCAGCAAACTCACCGGCCACACCTGTGTACTGGATCCACACACACCGACATGTTTTTTCCCCTTTTTAAAACAAAAAAGTAGTTTACAGTACAACCTGATAGATGGCTTATTGCCTTGTCAAAATCTCTTCAAACCAACCAAAACTATGTTAAATAATTCTTAAGTGTAAATAAGACCTGGACCCTGTTTTAAAAAAGAGGGTGCCAACGGGAATCTCACCTTGACACGCGTGTTATCTACAATGTAATGGTGGTCATCAAAGTAGTTTAAATTAGTTAAGTGTTAGTAAATTGTATAAAGCTATAGGGAATAAAAACAAAGTTTGTAATTTTTCCTTGCAAATCAATTACCATCGTTTTTACCTAAAACAAATTAAATAATTTATAAGTTAATGTTTCCTTAAAATGGTATATTTTATTTTCCGTTAAAATTATCCAGCACCCAATGTTTCAAATAAGAATCTATACCAGGTCCAATGAAATAAAAAAATGTGTCAAAGGAAGTATTAAAAATCAAATAAAAATATATGATTCCGATATTCTGTCATAAGAACAGAACTGTATTTTTAGGGAAATTAAATTTAATGCTCGTGATGACAGTTGTGTGTATTTTATATGAAGTTATTGCTAACAGTTTAACCTATAGGTGAAGCATAGTAATGTGACTATATAAACTAAAATTATTTACAATGTATATTGTATTTAAGAAAAAAATATCGTAATTTGTTTTATCGAACACTGTTAATTGCACTTTTCGTAACAATTATTTTTAATTTTTATTCACAACTGTTTTATTTGAATTCATTACCGGTTTTAATGACCTCCGTCTTCCTTCTCAGGTGAAGATGAACTAAATTACGTCTAAAATATATTTTTTATAACTGTAGAAGGTACAGGCAAGGGGGAGGGGAGTATTAGCTAATTAGAGCAGGGTAGTAGATAGGCGTGAAAAGGATGACTTTTGAACGGGAACATATTAACCAGAGAACTATTATCGAAAGAGGTACTCCATACATATATCCCACATACTCCCCTTCCCTTTATAGCCACTTGGCGAACTTATTGCCATGTGGCTCAAATAAATGGTTCAAATAAAATAATACGTGCAATTTGGTTAGAATCCAAGATTTTGACAATTTGGTTCGAATCCAAGATTTTGACAATTTGGTTCGAATCCAAGATTTTAACAATTTGATTCGAATCCAAGATTTTGACAATGATTGGAACATCAACCTTCAAGCAAAACTTTCGACTCTATGATACCAACCAACCAACATCCGTGGCCTACATGATAAGACGCTTGTCTTCCGACTCGGAGGTTGGGGTTTCGATTTCTGTCAAGCTCATTTTTTAACAAAAAAAAACCTGGTCTAGTTTTCATTAAAGGTATTTTAACATCTCTCTGGATGGCTGGAAGATATTGCCACATGGCAATAAGTTCGCCAAGCTTTAATGTATACAACGAAATTGTACTACAATACAAC
The DNA here is from genome assembly GCA_949825065.1 of Odontocerum albicorne. NCBI lineage: Eukaryota > Metazoa > Arthropoda > Insecta > Trichoptera > Odontoceridae > Odontocerum > Odontocerum albicorne. The sequence goes on along the minus strand of OX463854.1, from coordinate 12,970,453 downwards.
TATTTTATTATTCACGCCTTATCAAAAGATATAGTAAACATTTATAAAATCCTAAACAACATCAAAAGAGATGACGAAATTAATCTTAAACCTGTATGGCCTCCGATTTTGGAAAGGTGCAGACAACACATTTAGATAACTTCGAAATTGGCATGTAGGGAGTGCGCGCGATGCACTTACAGGATAGTGTGAAACCCTCCACAAGGGTGCTAGAATATTTAATCCACAAAGGTGCTAGAATTAGGATGTGTATCCTAGAGGGAAGAGATGCTGATGATTTGTTGATAAATAAAACACGTTTTGGTTCGCAATGCGGAAGAAGAGTTTTTATTAGTAAACGTAGGTATTTATTCTATTTCCGCGTGTGTGCGGGAATGCGAGCAAGATATCCTTCGTCTCGTTTCTGCATTAGCGAAACGATTAATGTTGTATGTAGGTATCATTCAAATACAGAACTGGCGAGACAGCGTGGTGCGTTTTCGCTCTAGTATGGAATGCGGTCCGCTCCGGGCTATGGGTTGAATGGCCGGCGTGTGAACTTCGGACTTGTTTATTTATATTTGTCGAGGAATGCAAATGTCACTTCATCGGTCATTGGCCGTATGTATGAACGCCCACAGTGTTCCGAGTGGGCGACCGCCACAAATCGTTCGTGGATCACCGCGATCATATTCACGATTCGAAGGTCAAAGCGAGGGGCTATGCATGATACACACTTACAAGAGTGCGGGTGTAAATCGATGTCTTTTGCGTGCTTACCATAATTTGGCAGTGTTTTTTTTTAAATCTTCTTGATAATGAAGACTACACTACCTTAAAAACATCAACCAACTCATTACAACTCCGAAAAAAACATTTAAAACAGTGGAAAACATCCGTGAAATTTTTGACAATATGAAGTCCTTACAATAATAAAATACGTAACGGTATAACCCTACCAGTTTCAAGGTTTTCAAATCATCATTAGAGAAGCACAAACAAGTCTTGTTACATAAAGTGGAATCAACAACGTTTGATAAAACAAATTACAATAAATTAAAATAGTCACGAGTATCAATTCAGTTCCCGAAAAAAAGTAATGAAATAACACGATTTTTCATGAAAAAAATCAGTTGCGTTAAATTGGAGGTGTTGTAAATATGGAAACATTCGATTTCTTAAGCATTATTTTATATTAAGTCGAGTGGAAACGATGAATTTGAGGATCTCTTATTTGAGGAGAAAATCTTGAGATTATAGGTAAGCTCCTCTCTGAAAATGTATCTTTTATGATATACGAAGGCTTACATCGAAATATTTTCTACTCCGGATAAGGAAGTAAGTATCCTACAAGAGAAAATCAGAATATTAATTTATTTTTGTAATTTCTTCCAATCTATGACACTGTTTCTTAGTCTTTTTGAGCCGTGATCTACAATAGATAAGATTTAAGATTCGCAACTCAAGTTATGCTTTATAAAATATGTTACACACGCATTAAAAATTTAATTCATTTTACATTTTAATAACACTAAAACATTACTCATTTGACGTTGGCAACATTAATAAATCTTTTTATTTTGAGCAAATTACACTTCCACTACTTCGCTACTTTAATAAGATACAAAGTGTACGAAACTTTATAATATTTTAGGATTACATTAATATCGTTTAGGGTTGCATTAATAAGGGTTACATTAATTTCGTAAAGACAACAATGTGACTGATTTACGAGCTTATCATCATTTTTAAAGTGCCCAGGGCTTTTATAAGGTAAGCATTGGCTTATCTACAGTTCCTGGAGCATTTGATTGTTCCCATGTTTTAAATAAATGCGTTAGGAATGCATATGTGACACCAACAGGAATTGAACCTGCAACCCCAGGTATGAATACCCATGAAAGCGTCTTACCAACTAGGCCACGGAGGACGTTCGAAACTGCCATTTTAAAATAAACGTCACAAAGTAAAATGCTGATAATCATGGGAAAATGTATACTTCATTAATATGTTACATTTCCCTGTTGGCTGATTCTTAGTTAGTTACTTTCAAGAGCCGCACGCTAGTACGAGTATATTTTATGTAACAGATTGTCAATAGGCACAGGATCACATAAGTTTTAGTCAGTAAATTAATTAACTTTTCTTAGAAGCTAGTAAGTTATTCAGTTATTATATCTATTTTATTATAACATCTTGATAAAAGCTCTTATTTATTATATATTCGACGAGTATTCTAATAAAATAAACCCTGCATTTACACGTCAAAGGTAAGAGAAATAAGTAACATGGGAGTGGCGTAAATGAAATAGACTATCCTTATTAAACCACATATATTAGAATCCCACAAAGAAATATAGGCACAAGAATACCAGAACATAAATGTTATCCATCTTTTAAATTTTTTTCAGAATTTACTCGCCATATAAATCATAATTTTAAAGAAAGTAAATTTGAAGTTCAACATATGTCCTAAAAAACTTAACACAACAATAAATTAATAAACATTACACTATAAGCAAAAAGAAAACCTTATTATTAACAAATATCGCCAAACTTCTCACCCCTCATCCAACATTGTTTTTTTTTTTTTTTAGTTAATAGATCAAACACACTTCCGATGTAACATGACCCCAGTCTGATCTAAAAACTGTTCCCCTAAAAACCCAGGATCATTTGGCATGAAAAAGCTTTGGAATTAGACACAGGAACTCGTGAAACAGTTATATAGACCAAATGATAAAGTTATTTATGGTAAAATATTCCTTAATACCCTTTTTTAGGATTGTTAATGGTTTTCAGTCATTTTCACGATTTCCGTTCTTATCCCTTTGCTCCTTGAATTTAATCCTTCATTTGAAATGTTACTAATTTTTATTTTACGTCAATTGTTTTAAAACATCATTTTTATATGCTAAGTTTAAGACACTGTCATGGATACCGATAGTTATATGTTAGGAAACAAAAGCTATTTTATTGTATTAAATTATATTACAATTTCGTTGTACATAGCACAACCTGGAGAGTTTTTCAACGTGCGGTAATCTTTTCTAATTTATCAGAAATATATCAAAGAGACTTTTACTCAAAATCCCTTCTAAAAATAAATTGGCTTTCAACAAAAATCGAACACGTTTGCCACGGGTTGAAAGATAGGCGTATTACATTGATTAAAAACAATCAATTCAAAAGATGTATGTCAATGAAAGTGTTAAATAAATAAATGTGAATTAATGATTTACCATTTTCTGTCACTCAAACTTTATTCTCCCTCAATTGTTCATGAGGGTATTCAAAAGACTGCAAATACTAATTCTTGAACTGTCAAATTCTCAAACTGTATTTAAAAAAAAACATCTTCCTCAATCGCGTTAAAAAGAAATCGTGTAAATCGAGGGATATGTGAATAATTCTTAAGTGTGATAAATTGGCCTTACACAATTTTTCTTCTCCACGAATATCGTTGCTAACTGATTGGAAACAACCAAATTTAGATGAATAGCCATAAACAAAAAAAATATCCTTTTCTGGATATTTAAACGTTCGAATTTTTTTCTTGAAGCAATTCACTTTATTTATAGTGTTTTTGTTCTTGAATGGATAATTTCACAAATACAGGATTCTCATTTTTTTTTAAATTTAAAATGATATATAAGATTTAATTAATTATTTTAAACTGTTAACAAATTAACAGCCGTAATTTTAAAATATTTCAAAGCACCGTATTTTAAAGTAATATTAAATAACTTAGTCTTTGCGTATTATTAATTTAAACTGGATTTATTATTTGAAGAATTTTCATCCGTTAATTGTTGAGTAAATTTTTAGTCGCCTCTGTTTTTATCCGCCCGAATAGTTGATCCTTCAACAGTTTTGATTTCGTTTTTTGTACGGAAGTTTAGGGACACAAATTTTAGATTAAATTGATGAAATAACGAAACAAGCTCACGACAAAATACATAATCGTAAATAATACGAACTCTTGAAATTTCATATATTTGAAGTGTCGAAATAATTTGGTTTAAATTTGTTGTTAAATATTTTTAACCCATGCCAAAAAGGACATAAAATTCAATTTACTGTACTTTCACTGAATATAAAACACTCTAATTAATTATTGTTTAATAGTTTGTCAACTAACATAATTAGAACAATCAGAAATAAGGCAAATATTCTTACATCAATTAAGTTAAGGAAGTTGTTTTTATAGAACATCTTAAAATCAAATTAATGTGTAGTACATATTATTAATAATATAAATTATCAAATCCAGGGTAATTCATGTCAGACTAAAGGATGTTTTTAATATTATTTCTTTTTCATTACAAAATATATTACATTGATTTTTTAACATATATAAATAAAAATTATATTATCTCTCAAGTAACCACCCTTTTAAAGCTGTCATAGTCCAGCTCTTTTCAGAGCTGTTTCCATCACTAATCGCAATGTTTTGGAATTCGTATATTTTATTTTAGCCCGAATGTTTGTTCGGATTGTGTTTACACATACCCGCTTCTTTAAATATCACAAAAAAATCTACAATTTTGACCCGTTTGTGAACATTCACGGTTTCAAATTTTATTAAGTGTACCAGTATTAAGAATATGGAAAAGGCAAAAGTAAAAACAATTAAAAAATTAAATAAAAGTTCAGTATTTTTCAAAGAACTTTGACTTTCTTAGCCCATCTCCATAACACATTTAAAGAACATTGATAATTGAAGAAAGCATATGGAAAGTTTTTTTAATATACAAAAGAAATGTCACAAATGCCAACAAAAATATTCTATAAGGTCTGAAAGTAAGATATAAAAAAAACGGTATTCATTACAAGTAAAAAATAAATAGTACGTCCACTTTCCACTCAATCATTGGCATTTCCAATGCAGCGTTCGACGTATGAACAGTTATGCATTGTTATATAACCATAGACAAAGTAAGTTGTGTACACTGCATCGCCATAGAAAATACACCAAAGTAGTGTTTCTATGGAATCTAAAGGAATTGTCTGCATTTTCTAAAATCATATTACTTTGGGCGAAATAAAAAGTGTACACTGTATTGCTAGCAAGAAAAAACATCGAAGCAGCATTTCATAATAATAAGTATTACGTATATTCTTGTATATAAGTATTACGTAATAATCGTACGTAATACTTATATACAAGAAAGTTGATACTAAAATTCATTGTGCGTTGTCATCTCAGCAGATTTTGATATCGTCTGATTTGAGTATATATGTAAGAGTGCTATATTAACTTTGGTTCTTATCGATACACTCTATTCAATTAACTTATTATCTCTTCTATCATCTGATAAAATACTTTCCAAAAAGCAGATTTTTTTAACCTGTTCCAAACTTTTATTTTTCACCCATACATTACATTAACTTTAGTGAAAGACAAAAACCAATTAAAAAAACAGAATATAAAATTGGGAGTTTGAGGATAGCAAAGCATCTTCACATTATGTTTAATTTTGTTTTTATTTTTATGGTTTTGTATATTATGGGATGAATATTTTTGGTCTTTCTGGAGTGATGAAGTGTGAGGAGTTTGATTTCGCATGATATTTCCAGTTGTAATTAAGTGTCACTGTGTGTCAGGTTGATGAAAATGTGAAACGGGATTTTTTTGTGTAATCAAAAATCGGAAAGAAGTATCGATTTATTTTTTCATGCTAAATATCCTCAGTGACATACAGGCAAAAGCCGAGTTTACTGGGGATACGACAAATGAAAGGCAATAAACCCAGATCCATCAAAATTGTATGTCCAAATTAAATTACCTGTTTTTTTTTCGCAAATTATGTATACTATATTTCTTGTCACGTGTAATAATAAATAAATAAAAAAATAAATAAATAAAATTATAATTACACTTCTGAATGAACCCAATGAAAAATGTTTGGAACCAACTCTTATAAAAACTTTTTGTGTGGCGAGTTTAAATTAAGTTGCGTTTGTGCGGTGTTCGTGATTTTGAAATTGGTTCCCAAAACCATATCAAATTATGAAAACCTGATTTTTGGCTAAGAAAATACGTAATTTAAAAGCAATATATGATATATACGAGACTATAAAGGGTTACTGAAATACTAAACAAGAACAATTCTGATGAACGAATTATGAGTAGCGCTGGGAATATTTTTACGTTCGAAATGTTGTCAGCTTGCGTACATTTCTTCCTTTAACATATGAATATTAATTTTCTACACATAGGTGAAAGTTTTGATTAGTTAAAAACTAATGAATGTTTTGATTTCTAGGTTACGGAGAAAGTTCTCAAAACAGCACAATTAAATGAGTTTTCTTTGCCTCCATAAAGTTGATACGATGAAACGAATTTTCGTTGAATAGTTTAAAATAATTTCGCCAAACGAGGAATAGTAGAACCCTGAACTAAAGTTATTTATTTTTGTTAAATATTTTTTTTAAATTATTGTAAATACTTCGTGAAAAATATACATTAATTATTACGACAATTCACAAATCGTACATATTATCTTTTATATGTGTAATTTTTTTATGTTCGAAAATTTAAACGGATAAAAACGGATATTTACATTTCTTACTTTTACACAAAAAAAAAATGAAGATCCTCTAGTGTGTTAAAAGGAGTCAACTGGAAATGACACTTGCATGCGCTAGACGTGCACGAGTGTCGTTGCCTGCCTACGTGCGGTATTAATTACAACACATACAATGACGAACTGTGAGTGGTTTGTCTATTCCTGAAAAGGATACAGGCAAAAGTCTAGTTTACTGGGAACACGACAAATTAAAGGTTATAAACCCATATCCATAAAATTATGACCACATTTAATTACATTTTGTTTTTTTCATAATTTATATATTAATAACATTTCTTATCATGTATAATAAATAAATAAAAATATATGAAATAAAAATGATTAAAACCCCACGGTTCGATTAGTGGGCTGAAATTAATGGTATCTCTCAGCCATGCTCTTCGACATGTTCGCATAATCAAATCGGAAAGTTGAGTGGGATCATACGAATTGTGTGTGCGGTATATTATAAGATGAACATTTTTGGTTTTATTTCATTTTGGATTCATTTTTGATTTTACTTTTGTTTTTATTTTTATTCTTATGATTGTGTGCGGTATATTATGGAATGAACATTTTTGATCTTTCTGTAGTATTGATGTGTGAAGAGTTTGATTCAGTATGATGTTTCCAGTCGTAATTGAGTGTCACTGTTTGTCAGGTTGATGAGAACGTGCAACGGGGTTTTGTTTTTGTGTAATCAAAAATCGAGAAGAAGTATCGATTTATTTTTTCAGTCTTAATATCCTCAGTGAGATACAGGCAAAAGCCTAGTTTACTGGGGATACGACAAATGAAAGGCGACAAACCCAGATCCATTAAAATCATGTATGTCCAAATTAAATTACCTGTTGTTTTTTCGCAAATTATGTATATTTCTTGTCATGTGTAATATCTATATAAATAAAAATGTAAATGTTCGTATATAGAAAATGACTAATCTCCGAAAGTTCTCTACCGATCGCTTTGAAATTTTGACAAAAGTTGACATTCGTATACAGAAATGTTTACATATTTTTATTTATATATCAGTGTATATAAACAAGTTTATAAATCAGAAAAAATAACGTTTGCACCTCCTGCAGCGGACACGGACGAACTAAACTGACAGTTATGTCACATTGCATTTTCGACGTTTCGGAATTAATATTAAATAATTAAATCTATATAAATACAATATTAAATACTTTAATGTTTAATTATAAATAATATTTTTTTCCTTTTGAACAATAATTCTACGATACATTTATTACAGACGAAAAATAGGTTAGAATCCGAGATGCGTCAAAATAACATTTGTGTTAATAAAAATTAGTTCCCTTGTGTCATAGCAGCTTTAAAAAATCTTCATATGGCTGAATCTAGACTTTATATCTCAAGCGCAGGAAATATATTTGTGCAGAACTAATACTTAATTTGTAAAAAATATCCAACTAACATTCTATCTGTTTTGAAATATTTCGAGTATTGTTAAAATAAATATAATCTCTAAAACAAATATAGCTTATATGTATAAAAAGATCTAAAATAAATATAACTTATATGCATAAAAAGATCGAGGATCGCTAAAATAAATATAACTTATATGTATAAAAAAACAGATGCGTGATACTCTCGCGTGGTAGAAGTGAAACTTCTTAGCTCCTAGGAAAAGTTGATTTTATGCATTGCTTTCTTTCCATTTGTTAACGATTTGTTTTAGGATTAGGAAATGGTTCTGTGGAATTTAATTCAAGAAAGTCTCTTTTAATTAAATAAAAAAATATAATTTTTTTATTTTTAATAATAAACAATAATAAATAATAATTTTAATAATAATATAATTAATACACTTAATAAAATTAAATTTATATTTTTAAATGTTTAATATATTAATATTTTTTAATAATTATTAAATTATTTATAGCTTTATTATTTTAATTATATTATTAATAATATATTATTAAAAAAGTTATTTTGTTATTTAATTTTTTTTGTATAGCGCCATCTGCGCTAATTTATCCGCCATTTTCATTTCGTAATGTGCATTGTTGACATATCTACCTCTAAGAATATCTTTTATACTTAGTTTTTTTAGTTTATTTTTATATTTTTCTGTTCAATTAGCGGTAAAATTTAATTAAGTTGATCGATTTTCGTTTGAATTCAAATCATATCGTGAATTAATCTCTTGGAGTGACGCGATCATTTGCTTCACAGAGACAACGTGATGCTGGTATGTACATTTTCGACAAACGTCATATTTATTTTAAACGAACTGACAAATTTTTAACAAGATGTATTAATTTGTCATTATTGTTTGTTTTTTGTAATGTACGAGTATTTACCTAAATAACTTGCTATTTATTAGAATCAATATTTATTGTTCATTAATGACGCGTCCAAACATGTCATATCCAAATTTAATTCGTGCGTAGTTTGCAATGTTTGCAATGTCTTTCCTTAACATTTAGTTAATTCCAATAATCTCTCTCTTTGCTTAACATTTAATAAGTTCCAATTATCTCTGTATTTCCTTAACAATACTCCTATTGGACAAATATTTGACAAATGCATGTCCAGCTGCAAAACAATCGATCAGCTGAGATATTCTCACAACAATTGCTGGAAGTTGGGAACGGAAAGGTGCAAGTGGATATGACCTCAGGATGAATTTCATTGTCTCATAACTTAATGTTTCACAATTTCAGTCATTTTTTAAATTTCACAATTCAATATGTTTTTGATATAACTTTCATTCTTCTTTTTCATTGCAATCGATCTGCTTTAGTTCATTAAAATGTCGAGGAAGCAGCAGAACAACGTGTAGCCAGACTTGAGGATGCACGGTGGCGAGCACGGCGATCGCGTCCTGCAGATTGAGAACTGCTTCGTTCTCAACAGAATGTACGCGACAGGCTGATAGTGGCTGAAATAGGTCAGTGGAAATATCAAAAGTATCTTTTTTATATAGAATTTAATTTTATCTCTATGTTAATATTTCAAAATCTATCAAATTGTATGTAGAAATGTTTTTTTTTTTAATTAGTTTGATATTTATCTGTTTGAATCAGACCAAGCTTTGCTCTGAAGGATACGTTCATTTGCGAGATGCAGTTGTCAATGGCGGTAATACAACTAACTTTGGAAGACTAACGATTTGGCCATCTTCATATACAGGCAGTCCACGTCATATGCATCAGTACGCTCAAGGTGCAACTGCGTATGTTCGTCACTACGGGTGTCCAGATCTATTCACTATATCCACATGCAATCCAGCTTGGGACGATATACAACAGCTCATGGTAAAACATGAAGTGTTTGGGTCTGTGCGCTGCTGGATGTACTCAGTGGAATGACAAAAGAGAGGATTGCCACATGCTCATATGTAGTACTAATCTGGCTCTATAACAAAATCACTTCAAACGAAATCGACAATGTAATATGCGCTGAAATACCCGATGCCGACGACGATTAGGATTTGCATGAAGTTGTGATGAAAAATAAGATACATGGACCTTGTGGTACACTGAATCCAAATTCACCATGCATGATAAACGGAATATGCTCTAAGCGATATCCTCGAGCATCCATATACTATCCAACACAGTTACAGGAAACGATGGATATATTTTATACAGAAAGAGATCAACAGAAAATGGCGGTAATTTAGCAACCATACAAATGCGAAACAGTGACATCGAAGTAGACAACCATTGGGTTGTTCCATATTCGCCTTTGTTATCAAAAACATACAAAGTGCACATAAACGTGGAATACTGCTTTCTTCACTTTATGGCAAATGACGCGTTTGCGAAAACACTGCTGTATCACTGATTGTGACGTCAAAAGAAGAATTGGTTGAAAAAGTATTTCCTTATATTCAAATCAATTATAAGAATCACGATTGGCATAGTGAACGAGCTATCGTTGCCGCCAAGAACAATGACGTCTACAAACTTAACAATATTATTCAGTTCCTTTTTTAATGTTTCGCAATTTTATATGTTTTTGTTATAACCTTCTTTCTTCTTTTTCAGTAAAATCGGTATTTCATTTTAATTTAAATCATATCGTGCATTGACCTCTTGGAATGATGCGATCATTTGCGAGCAAGGCGATGAACGCGACATACTGAGAAAGGCTGAAATACATAAAAAATTTTGTATACCCACAAGCATTGTGAAATTAAACATATAAGAAACGTGTGCTTTCTCTTTTCTTTCTTTCCCATTTAACTAGACTGAGCCACAGCAGCGCGTGGCCGGGTACAGCTAGTTAGTAATAAAATAATAATAAAAATTAATGATAAATTGTGATTCATTTAGTATAAAGAAATACCTTTTATATTTTTTATTACTGATACTACTTGGTTATTATATTTTTGCACATTCAAAGATAAGTACATATGTACATGCGACATTAATTATTTAGTGTCAGTCGTAATCGCTTTTACAATCGATATTTAATAACGAATGGCATATACACAATAAAGAGATTCACAACTCCTGGTCCATTCCAAATTTTTTCAATTGACTCGTTTGAAAGTAGGGGGATGTTGTTTATTTAAGGTGTCCCAAAACAATGTTTATTCATATATTATTTATAATTAAGGCATTTACATTGTAGAGGTTTAAAGACATCGTAATTTGTTTTTATCAAACACTGTTTATTCCACTTTTTATAATGGTAAACCCTACCGGTTTCAAGGCTTTCATCTCATCATCAGGGAAGCACAAACAATACTAAATTCCGTACGAACTGGTATCGATATACACGCTTCTAACGGTAAACATTTGGGTTGGGGACTGTTGGTGAAGGGAGGGAGGAGACAATCATATTCACCATAAATGATTACACATTTTCTATCGTTGATGCCAAATTCTTATATAGCATATCAGTAGTAACGGAAATAAATTGGACAGATTAGAGCCCCTAGAAATTTCTAAGTCAGTGCATCGGGATGCACATCTGGCAAACACATATATTCTATGAATCTCGCCGAGGTTGTCTCCTCCCTCCCTTCACCAACAGTCCCCAACCCGAATGTTTACCATTAGAAGCGTGTTTGTTGGTTCGTTCGGTTCGAATAGGATTCAGTTTGGTTTGTGCTCCCCTGATGATGAGGTGAACGCCTTGTTACGAAAAGTGGAATAAACAGTTCTTGATAAAAACAAATTACAAAGAATATTCACTTTTACACCGTAGAATTTGCTTGAACTTGTTGCAGGAATTTGTCATATCTTAGTGATAAAACAAAACTTTTATTTCTAGCAAGATGATGCCAATTTTAATAAAAACTTGCCGAAAAGATGTTTTAGACATAGAGGTATCATTGAATACCCCCCATACCTCATGGCAATGAACTTTTTTATGAAAGTTTATTATCGTTATCAAAGACAAAGATAATGGCAGGAAATCAGCCACAGTGAATTAATGAAGAGTAGCCGTTGAAAGACGATGTAACCAAAACGAATTATGTCATATTTGCGATTCCACACTATCAGCAGTGCGTAGACTAGAGCAGCCATCAATTTGGGCGTTTGTGCTGATCAAACAAATCTAGGCGTATGTTATCATAGATACACCATTATTAATATTGAATTTTAAGTAAAATAAACATGTTTTTGGACACCTTTATTTATCGTGTTTATTTGTGAACTAAGAAGAATATGACCTCGTGATAAGAGGCACGTATAAGTATGTATTCGTGTATTCTGCACTCATATTACAGTACACACATACCCATACATATTATACACACATACTCATACTTCTTTACGGCGTGAGACGAAATAACTGATTTCCATACTTTTCTATCAAAGCACAGGACGCTTTCTTAACATTTAACATATACATCTCATATTGCACAATATTCTATTAATCATACTTGTTTCATACTGGTTTTGCTTTCAAAATCTAGTACAATTGATTCAGCCACGTTTTTCTCTTCTAATTTTCTTCAAATGTCCAAAGCATCTTAATATTCCTTTTTTCATCTTAAATAAAACGTCCATTTATCCATATATTATTTTTTATGTCTTTATTATTCCTTCTTTCATACATTGACACTTTAATTTTTTTCTAAGTGTATGCATTTCTACACTTTATCTTACTTTTATTATCGTCTGTCTAAGTCCAAATTTCAATTCCATACGTCAAGGTTAGCACCAATATAGTAATTTCTTGCTACTTTCAGTATAGCGTGGTTGTTCTAAACTTATTTAATAATGACTTAAATTTTCATTTCCTGTAAAAGTTTTTACTATAAACAATTTTTTTGATATTTATTGCAAATGTATAATTTATTATATCGTCGCTATTTATTTGATGTTGCAGCTGCTATGGTGATAAGACAATTGTCAATTCATAGACCACTCGGCGGGAATCAGATCTGTGTCTAGAAAACAAATTTAAGATATTGAGTTTAACTCAATGCAATCATCAAACACTCCTAGTCGTTTGATTTCTCATAGGTTGAAATTTGTAATTACTTCAGACCGTAATTAAAACTGAAGCATTTAGTTTAAATCCTAATCTGTTTTTTAAACCTGGAAAGGATATTCTAACAAGCCGAAATAGTCATCTTAAGGACTAAATATAATAAATGAAATAGAGCTTTATTATTTAAAACTGTGATTTACATTTCAAATTTTTTTTATTAATTTGAATAAGCGATTTTTTTTAAAACGGTGCTTTTTCATTTAAAGTCGTAATTTTTAGTTTGGAAATAAATTAAACAAGTTTTGTTACATTTTTAAAGAATAAATATTCTTGTAATTATTTAAACAAATAGTTTTAAGACTTTTTTAATATACTACGAATAAACTTTGAAGTGAATTTAATTTCGTGTAGTTAAATATTTTATTTTGTTTTATTTAAACATCTCATTTATGTGCTTTTGAATAATTTAACACTAGTCCATAACGACCCGAGACATCATTTAAGACAAAAAAACAATTCCCAAGTGGCAATTTATAAATCCTTTTAAATCCACTTGAGGCTTTTTCACAACGCTTTAAGATCAACATTCAAATTAATATTTAGCATTTCAAATTTTATTTCCTCTTTTTTGGTTTTAGAAAATCTCCTCTTAGTATGGAAATTTTCATGAATGAATGATAAAACAAGTTGTATTGTAAAATGGAGTAGAAATTTACTTTGTTATTTAAATATCGTGGAGGATTTACAGAAAAAAGGCAATACATATTTTTTTTTATTTTCCTTCAAAATATTTTCCTTATATATGTAAACTAATAAATTAACTTCCAAAATTCACTGAAAATGTATTTTTTGGTATAATATGAAACGCAACTTCATATTCTTCAAAAGATGTTCCAGAAGTGCTTTTAATTTAAAAGATTTTTAAAATTCATTTTTCTTCATGCATTCTTCCATCTTATTCGTTAAATTTAATTTTACTCCATTAATTTATGAATTAATCATTTGTATAATACATTACAAATTTCTCTTATTAGTAGAACGAAAACAAAATATGTATACACAAGTAAAATTCAAGTTGACAAAAAAATAAGAATAATAACGATAAAAAAATTATGAAAAATACGTTTTTGAATTGTAAGTAAAATTAAATTATTACCATCTTTCATTACAAGTAAGAGGTGTAATAAGATTATATTTAAAAACAATTAATAATATTAAGATATGAGAATAAATGTAAAAAAAAAAACAGAATGTTCAACGTGTGTGTAAAAATATTTAAACAATGCAGTGTTCTTAAAATGCAAAATAAATTTCAATTGTTTTCATGTAATTTTTTTAAACTGTTATCATTTCTCGGATTTACGAACATTAAAACTGCTATACTGCTCTTTAGTACGTAGTCGCCTTGACTACAACTCATCAATATGGTCTCCTCATTACGCCGCCCATGCACTAACTTTAGAACGTGTACAAAACAAATTTCTAAGATTCATAAATTTTAAACTTGGAATACCGCATGAAGAAAGAAATTATCCCAACTTATTAAATGCAGTGAAACTCTTGAAGCTGTGTGACAGAAGAAAAACAGCCGATATAGTACTGCTATACAAAATCATTCACTCAGTGATTGATGCACCTCACTTACTCGCAAGTATTTCATTTCGTATCCCCACTAGATCCACAAGACAGCTCAATCCCTTTTATACCGAAAATTGTTATACTAACTATAAAATCAACTCCTCTGTAATTCGCATGCAAAGACTTGGAAACGAGTTTTGCAACAATTTAGATATTTTTAATATAAGTATATATAGTATTCGCCAGAATATTACAACAATATTTAGAAATAGCTACTAACTTTGTGCTCTCCTTTATTAATATAAATAACGTAATACAAACCAAATATTAAGGACAATATTTTACCTCTGGAGTTAAGTAACCCTGCGAAGCTTTTAATTCTGCAAAGCAACTTGCATCTCGTTCCACTAAAGAGGCCATGTGTTTTTTATATCTCAATATATATCCATAAAATTCCCACAAAATTCTCAAAGATTTTTAAATAATTTTAAAACGATGACTGTAACTTATTCTACTGCTTTTTGTATCTTCATGTTAGTTTAAGATAAAGTTGTATTATTTGTCAATAATTTTAAGTATTTGTATAACCTGTCACATGTTCATTTGTATATAAAGACACTGTTGTGTCGTTAATTAAATAAATAAATAAATATTTCTCCATTTGTATATCAGCTCTCAATATGACTCAACCACTATAACATTATTTTTTTATATATTTATGCTTGAAAATTTTCAATCTCGTATTTTTCATTTTCCTAATTTTATGTCGTTTTTTTCCCGGTTCTCCTTTCGTTCTAGCTCCAAATTTGACGGTCTTAAATTGTTTCTAGATCACTTGATTTTCTTTTGAGTTCGTTCGTTTCTTTACACCACCACATTGCCGATGAATGCCCTATTTCCATATTTTTTTCATATTCAAGTTATTAAAATGCGTTAAAAAAATTACAAAATTTACTTTACCGTATCTAAAAAAGTGTAATATTTTCAGGTCTATGAAAGTTTTCTGTTCCTTCAGTTTTCAAATCCCCACATACATACACGTATGATATATTTAATTATTGAGTGAGTTCATTACCCTTTGGCAATAGTTTCCAGACAACGATCTTATCGTTTTGCAATACCAAATAATTAATGCAAAAAACAATTTTAAAAAGTTGTACAAATTTAAAAAGATCATCAATATTCAAGAGAAGCAAATAAATATTGTAAAGAAATATATAACTACCTTTGGAGTTGTGTATTATTATATAAAAAAATATCTATTATTTTGATAACTAATACAACAGATGTCCTGTATTTTGCTTTTTAGTATAATGGATTTATTTTTAATATATTATATACTCGTATATACAAAGGTGATTTAATTTGGACACACAGTTTTAATGGATCTGGCTTTGTTGTCTTTCATTTGTCGTGTCGGCAGTAAACTAGGTTTTGGACTGTATCTCACTGAGGACATATAGTGTGAAAAAATAAATCGATACTTCTTTCTGATTTTTGAATATATTAAATCCCGTTGCATATTATCATCAACCTGACAAACAGTGACACTCAATCACACATGTATACATCACGCGAAATCAAACTCCTCACACTTCTTCACTCCAGACATACCAAAATGTTCATCCCACAATATACCACACATAATCATAAAAAAATAACAAAAAATACCACACTCAAGAGTTCACACAAACCTTTGCTACAAGCCATTCCTCTTGCAAGCCCAAGTATTCAACTCCTGTCGCATTAACAACCACGCTCTGCTCGATTGCCTTAATTGTTTTCTTCCTTTTACCTTTATTGAATTCGACACCCTATTGTATATCATGAGGCTGGTTATTGAAAACCTTCAGCAATTTTTAGCGTCGACGCTTTAGATAAAAACGAAGACATGAATGGTTGTTTTAAGTAAAATGAAGGAAGGAGCTATACAATTGTTTAGATATGTGAAGAAAATGAATAACGCTTTTGTCATTGACTAAGCAAGTACAAAAGTTATAAGTACAAAGTGTGCATGGAATAAGAAGACCGAAGAAAACAAAGCTGGATTGATTGAACTAGTTTTTGAAAGAAAATTAAGTAAGAAGTATGAATAATAGAATATTGTGCATGAGGAAAAGTATTAATGGGAAGGAGTCGAAGGTGGGGTGTTTGAATAAAAAACGTTAAGACATTTTCTCTCTACTTACCTGCCAAAAAGACACGACCGTATGGTATGTGTATGAAAAATATTAAAGAAAAACTAAAAACGTTTAAAAAATGTTCATTAAAAGTTTCTGTACATAAAATATGGAAAAAATATTTGTAATTAAACTTTCACGCGCGGATAGACAAATCAAAGTTAAAGAAAAATATTGTTAGAAGTTTCGATAGGACATATATCCAAACATTTATATCTGATAAAAGTTTTCTTTTTTTGTTTTATGGCGGCAAAGTTTCTCATTTTATTCGGATACTTTTATACGCTCAAATAATACAGCAAGAAAAAATCTGAAGAAAAGAAGGAATGACAGATATTAGATTTTTTTATTGTACTGTACAAGAAACAGTTATACTTAGATAAGAAAAACATAGTATTTTGAAACATGGTATTGCTAATTTGCTGTTATATTTTCAGGATCCAGCAAAATAGATAATAAATTACACGTTACGTGTTGGACATCGTTATATCAATATATTTATTTCAAATATATGGTTTTGGTCTAAATTTTTTAACATAATAAAAAAGTCTGAAAATACCGAAAGAAGCCGAATAAGTACACTAAAAAACCATGTAGGTTAACAATGTATGACAGAATACCGAATGCAATGATTAAGGATGAATGTGAGCTAAAGGTTGACGAATTGAGGAAGATTAATATTAAAACTTTACATATGGTTTGGGTGTGGAAAAAAATAATGAATTAAGATTAACACGTCGGAATCATTCTGCATGAAGAAAGTCTCGACGTAGGATGTAGAAACACCTGTCGGTGATTAATGTAATTTATGGTATCACAAAGTAATATTTTACAAAAAATATTTAAAAGTTTATTATGTAGTGTATAATATTTTCAAAGTTTGAATTATATTTTACTGTATTTTTTCTGTTTAAAGTGCCTTTTTTTTTTTTCAAATATATGGTATGTATACTGTATACGTACCGATAACATTTACAATAAGTGGCCATTCTGATTCACACTTCGCAGCTGAAAACTTACTCATTGTGAAACAGAGTCGTTACTGTCTAATAACATATACGAGTATACTTACTAATTTTTTACTGTCTAATTTATTCTCAGAACTTTATGTGAAATAAATTAAGATGGAAATGTATATGATTCATTAGTGTTGTATTTCATTTTCAATGCATTTAAAAAAGAGTATTTCACCATATCTGTTTAATTCTAAACTCAACAAAGAAAAATTATTTTTAATTATATGTAATTAAAATGTTTTTTTTTTAAATTATTTTGAAGTGCGTGGCCGAGTGGTAATGCGCTGAACTCTTGCAAAAAATATTGGTTCAAAATCCGCACTATGTCACTATTTTTATTATCTCTCTCTCCGTCATCCTTTTTCTCGTGTCTGAGGATGGCGGCTGCCGTCGATGACCCTCTTAATGGTCTTCTTCCATCTAGATCTGTCCCGGATCGATTGGAGAGCATCTGATATTGAACGTCCCGTCGCAGTCTTGATTACTTCACTCCATCTGGTTAAGAGTCATCCTCGAGATCTCATTCCTTCGATACTTCCGTTTAATATAAGTTTCTCCAAGCTATTTGGCTCTCTTCTTATGATGTGGCCAAAATACTACAGATCACGTCGCATACACAATGATGAAAATCGATCCTTTCTTTTGAGCTCGGCTAGCATGGATTCATTTTTTCTAATGGCTATCTATGGTATCCGAAGCATTCTATGCCAACACCACATTTCAATGGCATCAATTCATCGTCTTTAAGATTCTCCCAAGGTCAACGTTTCAAACCATATAAAACTATTGAGAAGAACAGTGTTTCGACGAGCCTTATTTTCGTGTTTTTGTAATGGTGTGGTCATTCCATATTTTCACAAGACGTCCCATAGCATGTTTGTCCATTCCGATTCTTCTTACAACCTCCGCCTCGCAATCTCCTCTGTCACTCAGGCTGGAACCTATGTATAAAAATTCTCGCACTGTCTCAAGATGGTTTAGTGAACTGGTTCTCGTGAATTTTCCAGCTCGGTTGATCAGTAAGAGTTTGGTTTTATTTTGATTTATGGTTGGACGTACAGCCAGACTTTCTCAACACGTCTAAGGGGCTCTTTCATCTCCGACTCAGTGGTTACCACCAGAGTAGTGTCATCTGCAAAACGTAGGTTCGATATTCGTCTGTCACCAATGGTGAACCCAGCTTCTCAGCCATCTAGAAATCTTCGCATGATGTACTCTGCGTAGATATTGAAGAGTCCTGGGGACAAAATACACTCCTGCCGCCCTCTTTTTGTACTGAGAAGTTATCTGATAGACTATTGTCCAATATGACCATTGCGGTATTGTATTCGTAGACGTTACGCATTATACACATAAACGTAAGACGTACTAGGACTCTCATCTCTTTGAGGGCCATCGAGAGCTTACTCCACTTAACACAGTCGAAGGATTTTGCCATAGTCAATCGACTATTCTCATTATGAAGGGATTTTCTTGTAAAGTTTTCAACATTGGTCTTATCTTTTTCACAAATATTATATTTATTTCAATAATACCTTTGACATCGGTCATGTCTATTTATAAAAATAATACATTTGATATAGGTCTCACCTGTTTAAACAAATAAAAGCTTTGACATTGGTCTTTTATTTATTTATACTAATAATACCTTTGACATTGGTCTTATCTATTTATACAACTAATATCTTTAGAATCGGCTTTATATATTTAAACAAATAAAACATGGTGGAGAAAGTGGAAAGATAGCGAATTTCTACCTCTCAGGAATAAGTTTTGCAACATTCAAGATCCAACACCTGTACCAATAACATTTTTTTAATTATTTTACCTACTCTTTGTAAATTCATATACATCTTATCATCTTTATCTTAAATAGTGTTTGAATATAAATCAAACTGTTGTTTTTTTAAATTTAACTTTGTAAAATCTTACGTCCGAACTCATAGTTCCGCCTACATACTTAATACATTTTTGATCTTGAAAATTTCCTGATTTATATTGAGAGTCGGATACCTTACATTTTTAACAAGTTAGTAAAGTAATGAAACCACGTTAATCTTTTTTAAGGAAACTTCGACAAATTTGTATATTATCAAACTTAAAACACTAATTTCTTCATTCAAAACAATAGTTAAGATTACGTATTAAGTTCGGCTATGAATTTACATGCCTTTGTGTGACACAAATTTGTGTTTATTTAAAGCAACTGAGCTGCTTTATCCGGTTTTATTATCCAACATATGTGACTAAATATTTCCCGCCCAAAACTATACTAGAGCCATATAGTTGGTGGCCGTGGTCCACAATAGGAAATAAATCAAATCCTACAACGCCCATAGGCGACCCACCGAAAATTCAATTTAGAGATTTGACACTTTAAAAGGTTTTATGGAAACCATTTGTTGAACTGAAGGCAGGATCGTGCGGGTTATATTCTTCCATGTAGATTAATGACGAGGCGTCGCTGTAAATGCTGTATGCCGTAAGGGTCAAACGGAAATACGGATATAAAATACTAGTACTGCTCAAAAATAAAATAGGCCAGATAAACCCTCGGACATGTTCAACAGCGCCGCACTCAAGCTGTTCTCAGTGACTAGGCTTATAATATCGTGCGGTGTAGGCTTACCATTTTTTCTTTAATTCAAATGAAACTCATGTTGATAATGTGTAAGATTTGTATAAAAAAATATTTCAATAAATGATTAACTCATGCCATGTACGATTCCTGAGTTTTTCTTCTCAAGTTTCTGAACTGCTATACAATTGTTATGTTATAGAACGGTGCATATATGTGTATAAAATATTTCCGGGATCAAATAGTTAATATGTATTCCTATCGAAACACTTTTATTAATTTTTAAAATAGAATACAGCATTAAACATAACAATATCGCCCCGGACATTACCTGACAGATGAACTATAAAATCTTCACTCGCAACTATTATTTATTTAACAATTATTAAGAAAGTGAAAAGAATATTGCGACATTTCTTATCACAAATCAGAATTGTCTTAGTTATAATAGACAGCAGTGTACTATTTTGGCAACATTTGTTTTCAGAAAAAAATATTTTCCTTTCAGACGAATTTCAGAGCATTTCGGAAAGATCTGGGTAATTATATATTTTTGTAAATTAGACTTCTACCAGTCTTGTGACAGTTTCGTTCTCTTAAAACAAAACTTATATTAATAAAATAAATGATGAAGTTATTCTAACACACTTTTTTTTTCATTATATTTAAATGTATAAAGATGATTGATTTAATCTAAATGGTCTCACGTTTGACTCCATCCTCCGTGTTTCATATTTTCTTTTTGAATCTTCTACTACGGCTTTTAATTATGTTTGAATTATGAATTTGTTTACCAAGTCTTTCGTTAATAATCCGTTAAAAATGTCAGAACCACCTCAATGCACTGTTTTTACCGCATTTTGGTGCATGGGAGTGAATGTGGAAGATTAATTAAATGAACCAAGTAAATGCAATGAAAATGCTTAAACAGAGAAAAAATATGGGGTGTTTTGATATATAACGAAATAAGAAATGTAATTAAAAAATTTGAATTGGAGCTTAAGTCAGATTTCTAAAATAAGAAAAAAAAATCACAGAAGTGGGGATTTAGACTAAATTAAATACATGGATCGGTCTGTCTCAAGGTGTTATAGATATGAGTAGTGTATTAGGACGCACTTGAATGCAACCCTTTTTGAGAGGTTAATTATCATATATGAACACCACATACATACAATAGACTTCATCTAAAGCGAAATGTATTACTATCAAATATCTGAAGATCTATAAAGGTTTTTTTGTATTGCAGTTCGTATTCCCTTAGTAAGTTTCCTACCAAATATGTTTTTTCATAATATGTACTGATGCTTGAACGCACCTAATCTTAAAGTCGCAGCCACCACCTTCCTATTCAAATACTCTATTTTTTTGTTATTTGTTTAATTTGTAAAAATAGTTGGTTCAATTCCCTAGTTAGAGAGCTTTTGAGGGAAGTTTGCTCTCTAAACGACGCTACGTAAATTGTTATTTTATTATTATAATTACGAGTACATACACACATACAAACTTTTTTCTATCGGGGTATCCATAGAGGACAGAATGCCATACTTTCCTTTTGCGATACATCTTTAGCTTCCTCCACATCCATAAATAAAAATTTAAAATTCATTAGTAGTTTCTAAGAAATCTATCAAAGACAATTTGTTAATTTCAAACAACATATTAAAATATTAATTATTTAATCCTTAGAAAACTAGGCGTTATTTGTTATTTAAATGAGGATAAAAAAATGAAAACCACAATAGATAAATACGAAGCAGTCTACTCAATAAACCAAAACAGTGCTTCTCAGATAATTTTTAGCTAAATCGGAGAGAGTTGGCGAGACATACTGAGAAATGAACAAGATCATGGATCATCAAAAAAGAAAATATATCATCAAAAAGGCTTTATCTTTTAATGAGTTTTATGACCATCGGAGCCTAAGATTGGCTATGAAATTGCAATATAGTCAACGATTTATGTTCGTATATAAGCCTAGAACGTGAGGCTTTTTTAAAATTTTATTCCATCTGTATAATTGATTTAGATTTTTGAAAACTTTTAATGGTAAATATACCAACATAAGTATTCCCCGACATAAAACTAATTTAACTCTTTCCCCGCGGGGAGCACAAACGCCTGTGATCTGACGACAATCCAAGTTTCAAATCACAAATACTTAAAAAAAATGACACAAAACCGGAATAAAAATTGAACTAAAATTTAAAATAATCTTTATTCTAGCGACATCTTTGAAAACCTTGTCAAATAATATATTAGTTTATGAGATATTGTTGAATAAACAGAGCGCCGAATTTTTTTTGGTTTCTCAATATTTCCAGCATTAACGACCTGTCGCGCGGATCGAGTCCGCGTGAGTCTCTCTTACGTAAATAAACATTACTAGTGCTATATGCATTTGATTGGGTGAGTGTCATGAAGCATTGATTTGATCGTAGCATTCCTTTGTTTATTTTACGTAATGTTAAGTTTATCTCCTTTATTTAATGAGTCTCCTTAAGAGTAATGACTATTATTTATTATCAGAAAATTACTTAAGTGTCATGTTTACTTGGTTTTGTAATCAAATATCTGTAGTTCTAAACAAAATATGTGTTTAAACTTAGAAATTAAAAAACGCTGAAATTGTGCCGCGCACAGGATTCGTGGAATTTGATTTTTAACGCGGTGAACAGGTTAATTGTTGATGTACTTAGTCACAGGCCATACCTAGTAAAATGGTTCTTTATATCTACTTAATAGAGGATTTATTTAATTATTTTTTAGTTGGGCTCGGCGGATCGACTTTCCATTAAAACGATGTAAATTTAAAATTTTGTTGCAAAATTAAAAAAGAAGAATTTAAAGTTATAGTTCGTATTTTTTTATTTGTTTATTTCCATAAAACGTTTATTTCCATTTGCCTGATTTTCATTCAGATTTAAGCATTACCGAGTCAATTTCAGAAGCACTTAAGTTTTTTCTGCTGCCATATTTTCTTCCCCCTTCCCATATTTTGTAACAACTGGTTCAGGGGTTTGTTTTTGCCAATTTACGAATATTGAAAAAAACGTGACAGCTGTTACCATCCCCTCGATTGAATTGCAACTGCATTGATTGAGACCTATTGTAAAAGTTCTATTGTTACACAGAATAACATTACTATACTTGAATGCTCAAAATGTGCAAATACGTAATTCAAATAAGTTATCATCAACAGACAGAGCGTCACATTAGGTACTTTTTTAATAAGAATTAAAATTACAACCATAAGTATCTTATATCTTATTTTGTCCACCTTATGGTAAAAAGTTGTGATAGCATAAAAATTACTTTAATTAAAATTCCATTGTCTCCTAATATGTATTAAATCGCAAATATAACCTTAATACAAAAACTCAAATTTTAAATTCAATTCAAAATCAATCGAAGAGGTATGGCTACATGAAACTTAAAAATTGTGTTTAAGAAAGAAAAAAAATGTCACACTTTTAGATTTTTCTTCACATTGTCAAGACAATTTTCGCAAAAGTTCTACCGTGAACCTATTCAAATCATAAATTTCTTGACTCTACTGCACAACTTTTTCCCTTATTAACAACTAACTCCTTTGTTTCTTTTTCAGCAATTACGATACTTAAATTTAGTTCAAGAGGCAGAGATCTGTGAAACCAGTAAATTTCAAAAGACAAAACAGTAGTTCATACAAAGAAACAATAAATGTTAAAATTAAAAAAATATCAAACACTATTTAGATATTATACTATGAGATTCCCGTAATAATAAAATACATCATCTTACATCAGGTGGTAGGATCAAAGAAAATTACTTTATTTGAACCATTCGATTGAGGTAAACACTTACTTTATTTGAACCATTCGATTGAGGTAAACACTGAAAAAAGACCTAAAATAATATTTTATTCATAGTAGTAGTAAGGCATTAACGTTGTGGAAGTTTAAAGGCGTTGTAATTTATTTTATCAAACACTGTTTATTCTACTTTATGTAACGGTATAACCCAACCGGTTTCAAGGTGCACACCTTATCATCAGGGGAGCACCCCCTGATGATTAGGTGAAAACCTTGAAACCGGTAGCGGTATACCATTACACAAAGTGGTATAAACTGTGTTAGATAAAATAAATTAAACAATAATTAAAATAATATTATAATAGGTTAGTCAAAAAGTTTTGAAAGTGACATCTATGGAGCAGTAGAAAAACCAAAATTTTTACGCCATTTTAATATTTCATCTTTCTTAAGAACGTACTCAAAATTTCATTTAGAACTGTCAATTCATTCTTTGTTTACAAGCCATTTAAAGTTGACGTGTCAGTGTATTTTTAAACAATGGAAAAATCCGAATATCGTGCAGTGATTAAATTCTTTGTTTTGGAAGGTTTATCGGCTACTGAAATCCATGCAAAGATGGTGAAAGTATTAAAGGAGTCTTTTCCTTCATTTCCAACCGTTCACCGATGGGTTTTGGAGTTTAAGCGTGGCCGTACAAACGTTGAAGACTATTCGCCAGATTTAGCTCTCTCTGACTTCTGGCTGTTCTCACACCTCAAAAAATTCCTTCGTGGAAAGCATTTTTCATCAAACGAAGAGGTTATAGCCGTCGTAGAGGAGTATTTTGCAGGCCTTCCAGAAAGTCACTTCCGTGATGGGACAACAAAGTTGGAAGATCGTTGGACCAAGTGTATTGATCTTATGGGAGACTATACTGAGCAATAAAAGTGATTTCCCCCCAAAAAAAATGTATTTTCATTTCCGCTTTCAAAACGTTTTGACTAACCTAGTATATTACTCGTATATAAAATATAATTTTAATAAGTTCTGTTTAGACGGTAAAATAAAATTTGCTTTTAACGGGAATAAATATCATGGTAAAAAATAAGTTTCAGGAATAATAAGTCAATGTTTTATAATTTCGATTAGATAACTCTTAAATTTCAGGCTGATAACATTGCCCGCCCATCTGTTTCGTGTCCGCATGACATGAAATGTAGTTAGTTACTCAAAATAAAATGCACAGTGAATAATAATTCCTAAAAACTTATCATGTGTAAGGACAACTGTGAAAATCTCAAATCGTTCAATCAAATCCATGCTAACAAAACATACAAATATTTAAAAAAACATTCTATAATAATTGGTCGAGTGTAAGGACAATATAATGACTACGACCAAGAAAGGTATTGGTCGTCGCTATCATATAGAATACTGTTATAAATTTTCATATTTCATATAACGCAACCCACAACATAAGATCACAGAAATAAAATACGCCTTAACTGCTTGTTTAAGAATAAGGTTCATAAAATATATTTATTGAATATGAAAAATAAGTTTTATCCTTTTTTTTCATAATCTTTAGAAGAATTTATTTAACTTTCTTTCATAAATTCAAGAAGCAAAATCTTTTAATTTGATATTTTTCATCGGTGCTGTATCATTCATAAATGGATTAAATGATTTATGTTTCTTGAGACAACTCATTAATTCGTTTGTCACCCTCGACATATCCAAATTAGCGAGACTACACTGTATTAAGCCTTATTACTATAGCCTTCAGGTTTAGAACTACTGGGACAGGCACGGAACACGCAGTGTTTCATTGCACGTATTGATAATTCTATTGCACCTGAAGTAACAAAAACATTCACACACACCTAGCACACGCAAGTACTATTTACAGATGAACACTTTTACAACATTAGGAAAAAAAATTTTTCGGGTCCTTACTCTGTAGAAACACAAGCATCTTATCACACATATCATGGAGATCACAACAAATAGCAATTACTTGATAATTTACAAATTCAATAAAAAATCTTAGATTATATTCTATGTTTTTCTCCAGTTTGATTTACTATACTCGTAAGTTATCAAAAATGGTGTCCCAGTTTTGTGGTACCCAGGTAGGTAATTGTAGAAGTAAGTACGAATACATGGACATACTCGTATCTCTGTGGAGACCCTTTCATATATTATAAGAGTGGCACAGTTTGAATTGAGTATAAAATGGTTTCATATGAGGGTCAAGCGAAATATTTCGCCCGATGGTCACATATTTTTCTCATTCATATTCCAAAATGGTGCATGCCAGTTCTCCTATTCGTCTTTGAAATAATATTATTATTTTAGAGATTTCTTCCTCGGAATTTTACACGCTCCGTTTTAGTACCAACATAAATTTTGTTCTATGAAATGTATTTTTATATAGACTCATACTATCAAGCCGTTACCTGTCGGAATAGGCAAATAACTCAGAGCGTACAACTCTTCGATATCACTTATCGTTCACCTCTTCCTTTTTCATACACCTTGTCTTTGTTATTGGAGTTCTCTAACGTTTAACATTTCCTTCTTTTAAAATAAAACGTAAAGACAAAAAAACAAGATAGAAATTAGCGTGTGAAAACCTAGAATGTGTGTAAAAACAATATATTGAAAGATACAAAATAAAGGCATTGAGAATGAATGGGGGATTATGGTAAAAATGTAATGCTTGAAATAAATTAAAGTTAATAATGAATGATGAAAGTTTTTTTTTTAAATAAAGCTATGAAGGTACGAGTATGAAAAGTTTAGGAAAACCAAGAAAAACTTTATACGACTAAGCGAATCAAATGTTGAAAGAAGTAGATTTACAAGAATTTCTGATGAGATAGTGGCATCATAAGGTCTATAGGAGTGGTAGAAACAATGTTTTTTTCCTGGATATAAAGAAGTGGAGAGATGTTATCTCTGCATACTCGAAAAATAATATAGCGTTATAGTGATTATGATGATAATTATTTTAATATACTGCTTAATTGCTCCAAGTATACAATTCTTGGTCCTCCTCTAGCATGCCTTTCACTTATAGGGTCTTTCAAATTGAGCGTTTTTTTTTATTCTTGGATAAAACACAGATGGCGTCGCGAACTTTCCTTGGTCTTGTGACATTTGAGAAGTGTAATATATGATATTTATAAAAATGGAGTCGTATACAATACAACAACGCGTTCAAATTGTTGAATTATTTTAAGTATTGAAATCTCCGGAAACGGTGTTGTTAATTGGCCACCAAGATCATGTGATCTGACACCGTTGGACTATTTTCTCTGGGGCTACGTGAAAAGCTAGGTCTATAAGAATGACTTCCAATCAATTCCTGAGTTGTAGGACGAAGTTATTCGCGTTATTGGTGAGTT
Source organism: Odontocerum albicorne (assembly GCA_949825065.1). Taxonomy (NCBI): domain Eukaryota; kingdom Metazoa; phylum Arthropoda; class Insecta; order Trichoptera; family Odontoceridae; genus Odontocerum; species Odontocerum albicorne. Next base: position 12,942,941 of record OX463854.1, on the reverse strand, counting down.
AGAACCGCAATTATGCCAAAATGTCATCGAAATTTTTGAGAAAAGAGTGGACATCTGTGGAGCTGCAAGAGGTGGATATTTGGCGGATATTATTTTTTGTGTTTAAATGTTATATATTATACTATGACCAATAAAAAAATTTAAAATCAAAACAAATTGTGTGTTTTATTCAAGAATGTAAAAAAATTGAATAAAAAAACCCGCTCAATTTAAAAAAAACCCTTTATATTCGTATATCCATTTATTTTTTATCAGTTTATCTTAATACATTTCCTTTAACTTTCTGAATCATCTCACATGGCTCTGTTTTTTTTATTTTTTAAAAGAATAGACATGAATATCTATGACCGAAGTCATAAGTATCCTTATACCCTCGAACACTAAGCGGAAAAAATGCCTGTGTCGTTCGAGGGGAGTAGCACAGCGCGGGGTTCGAACCGACGACCTTCCGCACGGAAGTCCAGTGCGTTATCGCGCGGCCATGCACCTCGAGTATCCACCGCTGTATCATTCAACTTTTAACATCAGCCCTTAGTTTACATTAATCTTACATCATATCATTTAACATTCTATTCTGCGCCTTCGCCCATTACATTCTTCTCGGCGTTTGCGTTTCCGAACCATTTATTTGGATCCTTGGAGAGTTTTAAGTGAAATGTAATATTAAAATTCTGATACCGAGGTATTTTTTCAGTGAAGCTGACTGCTTTAATTGGCAATCTGTTCCCGACTTATGTACATGTAAGTGAGACTTGGCATGGCATAAAAACAACGAAAATAAAATAAATGAGATAGAAAAGAGAGCGTTGCATAGAATGTGTAGGAAAATAAATGTAATGATATTAAAATGTATGATTGTGGACAGAATACGCGAATAAACTACCTCTGTGCCTTTCAACCCGAGGGTTGTGAGATCGTTTCCCTTTGGAACCTAGATTTTTAATAAAGAATTCCAGTCTGATTTTCCCCTAAGGCTTATTTACCACCTTTCTGGATGTATATCACAGATTGTTTCGCATCAACGAACCCGCCAGATTGAATTATAAGAAACAAAATATTATAAAAATTATACGAATAATGTGGATTGAAAGTAGACATAAGGATGGAAGAAATATTTTGATGATTAGAGTCGGGTTCAAGTAAAATGTCCTTTTACAATTCATCCATCTATTAGATATAATTAAAGTTCGATTCCTTACATTTTTCTGATCTAAATTTAATGTTTAATTGCCTAAAAAGTCATAATCAAACACTATTTGGTCTGACAACGGCTCGAGAAATTAATTATTTTAAAAACTATCATGAAAGCAAAATATTGTTTCTTTGCTAAATTATCATTAAATTAGGTATTTCTTACTTTAAACAATGATTAAAAATCTTTGAACTGAGTAAAAAAAACTGGTCAAGTTATAGTTTAAATAAAAAAAATTTGACTTAAGGTGGTATTATACTCTGCATTTCGGACGATTTTTCAGACTTAATAAAAAAAAACAAAAAACATTTTTCGTATGCGTTTTTTTACAATTTGTTTATTGATGATTTAAAAATATACAAAAAAATTTAATTCAAGATGTTATTAGTTATATCTTGTAATAAAAAAAGGAGGTGCTGGTCGACATGATTAAAGTCTTTTCATAAATTTGAAACCAAAATTATACACCGTTTCTTTATAAAAAATTATGTTCTTATAGTTGGTACCAAAAAAAGTTGTAAAATGGCGGCTGTCTGAAAATTTTTTCAATATTTTTACCCTTTTTTCAAATATTTTAATTTTTTTAAAATAGTAAAAAGAATATTTTCGAAACTTTTAAGGTAAAGACGATATATATTAATTTATTAAAGTTTTATACAAAATTTAAAGGCAATCAGTTGAATAAAACTTCAGATTTTATGTCAACCAGGTCGAGAAAAGTAGTTTCGAGAAAAACGCGTTTAAAGTTTTGAGATTATTGTCTGAGCCAGTGTAATTGCTGCCTCATTTATAGATATGACTTCGTAAATATTGAGAATTTCATAATTTCTTTTTGAGAATATATTCTTAAAGATCTAAACTTTAAAATATGAAAAAAAAAAATTTTTTTCAAATTTCTAGAGTAGAATACCCCCTTAAGCTATAAACATCAAAACCATGTTCCCGTACATGCTCTTGAATTTTCCAAACAAATTAACAAAAAAAATCTTGTGAATGGTGCGATTAATTTAGTCCTCCCATTTCTTCAACAATTAAAATTGACCAAAATTTTGATGATCACTGTAATTATGTGACCGCAAACAAACGCTAATTATCGAGAATGTTTAAAATAAACTTTGGAAAACACTATCGTGGGTGTAAAACAAAACATTTACAATTTCAAAGTAACCCCCCCTTGGTTTTGGGGTTGTTTTGGTATTTTCCGGTTTTGGGAATCCTTTGTGTGTAAGTACATGATCGTTATGCCGAAATGTATGTCCATTGAGTTTTATGTCGCAAACATATTGTGGCAGGCTCATGTTGATTCTCCGGTATGAGAGTGATTATTTTTAAAGGACTTTAGTTCATAACTGAGATTAAGTCTCTTTAAAACTATAGAGCATGATAAAACAAAAGTTCATTTCTCCACTTTTCATTTAAAATTATGTTTTTTTTTTTGGTTTTATTTCAGATTTAGATTCTGTACTATATTTGAAACAACGTACTTTTATTTAATGCGATATCGTTAAATAAGTAATGCGAATATACAATGTGTGATGATGAGTTTTAAACATGGATTTTGATTTGGCCATTGAGGTTGGGATTGTTTATACGAGTATGACAACATGAGATTTATGCATGCACAGTATGAATGTTAAGCTGGATATTTTTGGTTTAACTAAAAATGTATGAAATGTGTAATTCAGGAATTAGTTCACTTCGTCACAGGCCTTGCTTAGTAGATTGGTTATTTATGTCAACAGAATGGATAGTATTAACAATTTATGTACTTGTACTTTATGATTCAACTAAAACGTTTGTGATCGGTAAAAAAATACATACAAAAAGAAATTAATATAAAATGTTCAAATCTATGACACTTAAGGGGGTACAGCAGTTTATTATTACTGTAAAAAAGGAACTGATGTAATTAGCAAAATGAAAATGAATACTGTCACTTAGAGGATTAGAGTAAAGAAAAAAAAGTGGAAGAGCTTTTAAGGTAAGATATAAAGAGCGAGAAAATAGTATTTATATCATCGTCATCCCATCAACTCTACGATTCAGGATTAGTTTTGGCTGCCCACAGAATTTGCTATCACATAGATCCACTCACCAGCATTCATTCTCCAATTAGTTATACCCTGAAAGCGATATTTCTCTTTCCATCTCAGCTTTGGTTAACCTGTTCTCCGTTGTTCCATCGTATCACTGCTTTTACACTTGATTTACAGGGACAGTGTGTCACACCTCTTTCCTATTTAAAAACAATATTAGGTTGTACACATTTCAATACATAAAGTAGTTATAAAACATTACCATCAAATGGGGTGTGACACTCCCGTTCAGGTCAGCCGGTTTTTTAAAGAGACAGGAACTCTTTAGATCTCTGGGATTTGTTGGGTTCACTTAACTCTGAATAACTCTCTCTCACTTTCAGCAGGACAAGGCGACACAATTAAACAAGTATAATTTTAAATGAAACTGTTTATTATATTATGCAAAAAAAAAAGAAAAAAAAGAAAAAAATATATAAAAAAAACTCGAGCGAATGTCGAGAAAAAAAAAAAGTTTAAAATTGGCAAAAAAAGACTGTGTTGTATTTAGCAAGGGAGATTTCAATAACAATTAGAAATTACTTTACTCGGTGGGTTTTTCGCGTGGCGACGAAATCCACATTAAAATAGAAGGAATAATATTCACCCGTAATTAAGATGGCGTCCTGGGCTTCTGCGATACACGAAGAAAACTAGTCTGGCTATCCTCGGTACAAACTCTATTCCTGGACAGACGTGCTAACCGTGTCGTATCTGAGGGCAGAGAAAAGCTCCTCGTGGAAGTTCGGGCCTTTTATAGCCACTTGCGAGAAAGAGATGCTACATGACTTCCTTCTCACTAAAAAAATACTATGGCCGCCTGGTAGGCCCGAGATTATAAGGAAGGACAATTGACTTCGGCATTTCTATACAGCTCAGCAAAGCAAAAGAAAAAAGGGTCCATGTCTAGACTGTACTTTATCTTTTTAAAAGACAATTGAGATCGGTGTCTCTTCAAATTCATCAAAAGGGTATATCGTCTAGACATAATTTATTGCTTCCTTGAGCAATGGATTTCTTTTTTATGACCCTGTTTTTGTTCTTTTCAGTCGTTTACCGCTGGCCTTACAATTTGCATCTTTCGAAAACAGAATTGAATTTTATTATAGGCCCCTTTTCCTAAACAAACAATAACCATGGGATTCTTTAGAATCCAGGATATAATCTTGTACTGCAAGGCGGTGAGCACTTAAAATAACCTTTTCTTTTATTGGTTTAATCCTAGCGACAGTATTAAAAATATACTAAATTATTTTGTTTCGAGAAGCCTGTTTCAGGAGCATGAAAATAGTGGGAATTTAGTCTTGGGGACGTGAACTATGTAATTTATCAAATACAGTCCTGACAAGTGTCTTGCATGTAGGATAAAAGCTCATACAAGCACAGTTTAGCAATTTTTAATTTTTTTGCTACGCTAGCTTTGCTATATGTTAACCTTTTCGTTATACCTGGATCCACGTTCTATTTACATAAATTGCATCATATATTTTGTGCAGAATATTTCTCTCTAAGGTATCCAAAGCTCTTTTGTCCCGTTTTTAGGTATCCGATGCGTAAGTTAGTACAGGTCTTAGGAGTGTCTTAAAAAATTGACCTTTTATGGCATTGAAGAGCAGGCGAGACTGAAGGAAGGGGATGATGCCAAAAAAGCATCTGTGTGTTTTTTTTAATTATGCTTGGATAAATTAATAAAATTTTCAGAAGCCGGAAATTCTTTAGGTATGTTTATTGATGTTTATTTATTTTTTCTCATTTGTTTAATACTCCGTGACTATAAATTTTAAAATTAAACTTTGTTGTGGACTTCAAGAAGCGACAAAACATTTCTTTTTCTCTAAACATCTTGCCAACTAGATTATAATGTCGTTTGATCTTGAGTCTCAATTAATTTTCAATTACTAACAGTATTCAAGTACCGACTTTGATATGTGAAAGTCAAAACTTGAACGAGGAAAAATATATAAAAGAGTAAAATAAATGCCGTAGAAATTTGTGCACTAGACAAACACACTAGACGATAATGCATGACAGAATACTAAATAAAGTGACTAGGGAGGAATATGGACTTGGTAGGAATATTAAATTAAATCAAGAAGAGCACTTGAGAAAATTTGGACATGTAGAACGAATGAAAGAATAAAAAAACAAATATATTTGACAAATTTGAGTAAAAAGAGTGGTAGAGGAAGACTAAGGATATTATGGTTGAATTAAAGGAATAATATTTAAAAAGAAGGGAATATAAAAGTCAGACAAATCGTAGGAGTTGTATGAGAAGGTGTGTTGATGTAGAAAAGGCGAAAGTTGTTTGTCGTGATAGGAAAATCTGTTTGTCTGTCTTCACAGCGCACCCCAACAGGGAAATGGGTGTGATGTATGTATGTATGTCCAATTTTAAAAAAATAAAATTATTTGTAATCCTTTGTACGAACATATTAAGTCACAATAAAACTTTTATATCTTTTTTGGAGATATAAAAGCTGACGCTGTCCATTTTGGAGATAGAAAAGCTGACGCTGTCCCTTTTGGAGATAGAAAAGCTGACGCTGTCCATTTTCTTGGAGATAGAAAAGCTGACGCTGTCCATTTTCTATCTTCTTGGAGATGAAAAAGCTTCACGCTGTCCATTTTGGAGTCACAAAGAACAGATGACATACGTTACGCAAATTCCTTAATATGGACAATCAAACATATAAGTACTCATTTTTCGGGGGCAAAATTTAAAAGAAAATGCTTTTCGTTTCTTCGTTAATTTCCAAAGAAAAAAAAAATGTTTCTTATTTTGAATAATGCTTAAAATTTATCTACATAACTATCAAAATGGTAAATTATTCAAAATAACTAATTAATATTTGTATAAAAAAGAAAGTCACAATGTTTAAAAGAAATTTTAACTTTTTTACCCGTAAGAAATTTCATCTCGTTTCGTTATTTTTTAAACTCCAATTAGTAAACCATACCCCTTTTTAAACGATTTACTGACATTATATTTAGGGCAATGCTGTGATATTTGTACGCTTTTCGACACATTTTTATAAAAAGGAGGGTTTGATATTAATTTAAAAACGTTTAAAAGTGAATAAAAGCTTTACATATTTGGATACGCAGGCAAATTTTCAACCGTTCTTGGACATATCGTGCCTATTTGATAAATAAATATATTGTAATTGGTTTAGTCACTGTTTATTACACATTTTATAAAAGTATAACGTTACCGGTTTCAAGGTGTTCTCCCCGTCATCAGAGGAACGGTCATAAAACTCAATTATGTCATTCAGTCTTGTTTGTGCTCTCACAGCAGCTTGCTGAAGTTGTCTTCCGCCACCTTCCACCCACGATACCCAACCGATATGTCGGTACCAGTTCGAAAATAATTTAGTCTTGTTTATGCTCCCCTGATTATAAAGCGAACACCTTGAGACTGGTAGGGTTATATCGTGATATAAAGTGGAAAGACAGTGACGGCTCAATCAAATTACAATATACTAGGTAAGTCCAGAAAGTAAGTGTACTGAATTTTTGTAGGTTACAATTTTTTTTATTTAAACAAAAAAATTACGTGGTTACCGTAGTACATATGTAAGCTATTTTTCGACATAGTCGCCATTCCTCTCAATGCAGGTGGTGAAGCGGGGTATTAACTTTTTGATGCCTTCCTCGAAGTAGTTTCCCGCCAACCCCTCCGTCCACTTCTCCACTTCCTCCTTTACCTCCTCGTCGGTTGAAAACCTTTTTCCACTCATGTGCAGCTCCAGGGAGGTAAAGAAATAGTAATCTGAAGGTGCTAGGTCAGGGGAATGCGCGGGATGGTTCAGGATATCCCATTTAAACGAGGCGAGCAGTTCCTTCGTGGCGTTGGCCGTGTGTGGTCTGGCATTGTCGTGCAGCAGGCAGACTCCCTTTGTCAGCATGCCTCTCTTCTTGTTCTGATCACCCCCCGCCATTTGTTTAGGGTCTCACAGTATCTTGCAGAGTTGATGGTCTCCCCTTGAGGCATATATTCAATTAAAATTATGCCTTGACAGTCCCAAAACAATTTCGTCAATTTCGTCAGTCACAATTGAAGGTCTTCCGCTCCTCTGATCATCATGCACAGACGTACGACCGTTTTTAAACTCGCGACACCACTTCCTCGTACGATTCATAGCATTATCACCATATGCAGTTTTCACCTCATTATAAACCTCAACCGGAGGTTTTCCCTTCCAAACGAGATAACGGATGACGCCGCGTATTTCGTACTTGGCGGGAGATTGGTTTGACATTTTTCACGAAACGTGTTGTCGCGTCGACACTTCTCAACGTACTGACCTCGAACCGGTCTCGTTGTGAAGGGGAAGGGTCAGGCTACACGGAAGTGTAGCCAACATGTCGAAAATAAAATCCATCCGGTCGTGAGAGCCTCAGTACACTTACTTTCTGGATACGCCTCGTATTTAAACCTCCACAGTGTTGATGCCTTAACTATAAATAATATGTATGTAAATAAATATTCCTCAAAAATTTAGTACTAATAGTGTAAAAAACTCAATATCTAGGATAAAAACGGTAAAAGTTATTGTAGTTATAATAAGTAAATTTAAAATAGTTTCAAATATTCTGAAATAAACCATGGAAATATTAAGTAAGAGAAACACATTTTTTATTTCTAAATTATTAAGTGTCCAAATTGATTGGAGTTAGGGGAGATATCGAAGTGACACAAAGTCAATGGGTCATTAAAACATATTATTTTTATTCGATAGTTTGAAAATCGGCAAAAACGATAGACAAGTACACAATACTATTTGATTAATAACTTGAGAGTGAAACATGAACTTGAAAATACTATAAGGAGTTAAATAAATGCTTTAGAAATGTTTACACTAAGAACATGATAGGGGATGACAGTATTTATGACAGAATAAAGGGATATGGAATGAATTTGAACTTAACGCTGATGTGTTGAGTAAGAAAAAGAAGACCATTCTGACATGGTTTGGACATGTTGAAAAAATGAATTAATTAAGACTGACAAAACAAATGCATAGTGCAAATGTGAGTGGAAGATGTGGTAGAGAAAGACCAAGGAAAGCATGGTTGGATCAAGTGAATGATATTTTGAAAGAAGAAAATGTTAGAAGTCAGAAAAATGATACTGTATATGGATGTAGATGAGGCGAAGTATTTATATCGAGATATAAAATTTGGTGCTCTGAGAATAAAAAAAAAGATTGTCAGATACATTTTCGATACAATATTAAATTTTATAAAATAATAAATTTTGTAGATCCTTTGATTTAAGTGAACGAGTGACCCCCAAAAATACATTCTACCTTTTGGGGGTAGTTTGCCGAGAACTGGGTTTTATGATTGTTTTTCATGATTTAAACCTTTTTGTTGTAAGACATTTATTTTATGTGAGATCATTTGAATGATATGTCTGTCTAGTTCCAGGTATCTTGTATTTTATGATTTGTGACGTATTCTCCCCGGAAAATACCTAATTTGGATTGATTCGATTTGAAACATCGTGTTACCAATACGAAAATGCTTCATCGAAATCTTTTTTCACGCTAACATTGGCTTGAGTGATTCAGTCTTCTGCTGAATTCATAATTACATCGACATGTCAGCGTTATATGTGTATTTCTGAAAACGTTTTTTTTTATTATCTAACAAAAAAGCATTTATATGTTGAAAAAAATTCATTGACTTTGGGTTTATTTATTTATTTAATTAACATTTTATTGTACAATGATCTGGTGGGTTAATTTCCTTGTGGCAAATTTTTCCGACCGAGCAGACAAAAGTAAATAAATTAATTATATGGCCGTAAAAAGTATACAAATTATTACGATTGTGTAAAAGAGTCATAAAGTATGTAAACAACAATAAATGTGAGATATCATCAATCATAAGAAAAAAGAACTGTTTGAGGGAAAATTAAAATCGGAAGTGAAACTCGTAATAACTGACATAAGCATTCATTAATTACAAGAAAAACTTTTTTTGTGTTGTAATTAATTTATGATAATTAAAAGCTTCACCTTTTTATTGTATGAAATGGCGGCGTAGAGGTGCATGGCCGCGCTGCAAAACATTGGACTTCCGTGCGGAAGACTAATGTTTTACCGCGCGTTTGTCGGTTGTCGGATCGAACGCCGCGCTGTGCTAATCCCCTCAAATAACACAGATGTTTTTTTCGCTTAGTATTCGGGGATATGATGATACCTATGCCTTCAGTCATATATATTCTTCAAAAACAAAATGGAAAAAAAATCATGTCGGTGTGCTTCGACTTCAGGTGTGCTACCGGATCTAGTGCAACGGTATGGTTGGTGAGTTTGCTGGTGCGCAACAACTCACTCATTAAAAAAAAAAACTCCACGGCATAGCTTCGCCTTTCATCTAAATTAACATTGGAATGGCGATGGAATCCTCAATTAAGAGGCCCAACAATGACATGACGATAAATCTTGCGTATGCACTGTAACTGAGATATGTTGGGATACAAAATACAGTGAGACTCTGGAATCAGTTACAAACCAATATAATACTCGCTCCGTCCTTGGCATGCTTTAAGAAGCGACTGAAAAACCTCTTAACTTCTAGTCAGTAAAATAAGGTGTTTCATTCCTGATTTTTTTTTCCTTTCCTCTCCATCATCCCTTCTTTTCCTTTTGATTGATGATATCTCACTTTATATGAAAAATAATGTTCAGGTAACTTTCCATCTTTGTGGGATTCGTGGGCATGTGCTCACGTATATGTTTATGGATTTCGTGGGGATGGATAGTCATTTGAATGATTTATGCGACCACTTGCTTCATTTACTTTTATCTGGTTGGTTGGAAGAGATTGCCGCCTGGCAATAAACCCGCCAGATTGTATTTGCAATAAAAGTGTTAAATAAATAAATGATAAATAAATAAAATATGAGAAAAACCCTTAAATAAAAACCCTTTTTTTTATTTCTTTGAAGTTTTTCTATTTATGTGAACATTTTTCAATACCATATAGTTCTTACAGACAAGGAAGTTTTGTGAAAATCTTATCATTGGTTTGATAAACTTATTTCAACAGTCAGTATAATTATAAAAAAATGATGATTTTTATTTCATATTCATATTTTGCTCTGTCAATAATAATGGGTTTGAATCTCGAGTTTGAGCGCCCTTAAGGAGAGTCTCCCGTCTAAACGTCGCTTTATAAATTGAGTGGTTCAGAAGCCAAGTGAACCAAGTCTAAAAATATTGAATTTAAGATCACTGCATGAAAGGTGTGCGAAAAGCTTTATTTGTTAACTGAAATAGTGACTAGTTTCACCATAGATGGCGGTGATTGTTTGGAGCGGCCATAACAATTGAATTTATTTCCATCTTTGAACCTAGTTTGAACCTAGTTTACTCAAAACTAACCAGAATAGATTTGGTTCACCTGGCTTGTGAACGACTTAATTCTCGTTTTATTTTTATTATTTCCAATAAAATCATGACATATTTGTATTTCACTAAACTTTTGTGACATAAAGTGCAACTTCAAAGTCACATTGCAATTGATTACAATTAACAACAACTGATTTAATAGTTTAAATAATAAAATTGAATTAAAACTTCTTTGAGAACATTCAGATATCCAATTCAAAACCTCAGGCTGAAAAACACACGATTTACCAACTAAGCTACGCAATTCGCCATAAGTCTTTTGAGTTTTAATAAACAATTAAGATATTATGGTATTTACGTATACATACATAAAATTACGCGTGCTACTTATGAGGTAGGATGAGAAAACAATTTTACACACTTTAATACCCAAGTATACAACTTTTGCATCCTCCGAATTTATATGTTTCTTCATGTAAATTCTTCTATTGTTCGTCATTTTTTCATTAATTTTCTTCAAATACGTTAACAATCTAAAAAACCTTTTCTTCGTCTTATTTGAAACATCAATTTTATTCATGCTGTAATTTATGATGTCTTTATTTTTGTCTTTTTTCATACAAAATTTTCATAGTCAACGCATCTTTATCCCAGTATTAACATAATTTTAATCATTTTTCAGTCACATCTAAGTTTTACTGTCATATGAGTGGACACAGTTATGTATTGTCATTATTGCTTCTTTTGACAAAGTGCGGTTATTGTTTGTTAGATTTATGCACTGTTAACCTTGATTGCTCCCACAAATTATTGTGTTTCATTAATTTTAAATGACAGTGTGAGAGATTTTTTTTGAGGTGCTATCTCTTATCGCAACATGTCTACTGTTGTGTCTATTCGCAATATACTCGTATTTACAACTCTGTAGAACTTCACCCAAATTACTCCTGCAAGTTTTAAATTAAAAATGTTGCGTCGTGTTCTGCCAAGTTTGTCATTAATTTTTCCCTAAATTATCAGTTATGTATTAATTTATATTTCATCCATTATTATGTCATTGACTTACTACAAATATTGAAAGTTTTCACTTTTAAACATTTCTCGTTATTTATACTTATGATCAAGCACTTTCACATTTGTAACACGATCTATCCAATGAATCTAAATGATATGTCTGTCTCTCAAGTCTCGATACTTTGTGATGTTTTCTGGTTCACTCTCCGCGGTTCCATCTTAAAAAAATATGCAACAACAACCAACACACGTTTTGAATTTTATGTTTAGCTCAGCTTGTAAAGAGAGGCTTTATTGCGAGAAAAAAGTGGATGACAGTTAACCCTAATAAACCCTTATGTTCATTTTTAAATCAAATCTTCCTCAACAAATTTCAGGTTTGGCCTATCGTGCAAAATGAAGGAACAAGCCGTTGGAGGTTTCCGTTGCAACGGTGACGGATCGTTAGTCGTTACAACATCGCTACGGGCAACAGGGTTAACGGCGGAGTTATTAGCGTCGTTGACAAATAAAACTGCCTTCTCGACAGGCGTCTCGTTAGGGATTTCCAAATCTGCGAGCGCAAACAAAGTTTGATAAGTCCGGAAAAGACGATGTTTATAATGGTACTAATTAGGAATCGAGGGGAAATATAATAATTATTTCAGAACACTTGCGTATGCTTTTATTTAGAGTTTCCGGAAATGGAAATTTGGGAGGCTTAATATTTAAACGGGATTCCAATTGATGTAAAAAATAGTTGAACTTTTTAAATTGAATTTAGTGCTTGAGAATGTCGAGATAAATTTAAAGTGAGTTTATTTGTGTTTTGTTGAGGGAAATCAACGAAACCCTTATCAGATAGAATTGTGCATGGATTGATTTAAAGGAATAAAATGCAAGTCAATTTTTATGGCTGGTAAATGCCTTAGTTCAGTGATGAATATGAATTAAACCTTTCCCTTCTTGTGCTAAAAAATACGCGCGTTCCGGTGCTGTGTATTCAATACACATATAAAAATGAGCGATTTAAATTATTCATAGCCAATCGCTTAAATTAATTCAATTTGAAGTCAAAAGTGATAATAATTGAAATTTTATTGCTGTATATATAAAAAAAAACATCGCCCGACGTTCACAAAACGGGCGAAGCGACCACCTTAAACGAAAACCCGCGAGCTACTGAAGCGAGAGAAGCGAGCGAACTGAGATTCTATTTTTTGCGTTCCCATATACCGAAGTAGAGTGAGAGTTTCCTCGCCCATTGCGGTTTTTTAGAATTAATATACTTACGTCACACACTGACACACGTTTGATTGTATTGGTGAATTTATTCCCGATTTTTACAAAATATCTCTGATATGACCGATAAGTGCTAATTATTATTAATATAACTTTTTCATTCAATCCGTAAATGTATAACGGAGGACTACCTAAAATCTGAACCCAGTATTAATTATATTTATAGAGATATAAGAAGTTTTTAGAAGCAATGTGTACTAGTTACACATCACAGGGAAGGAAGGGGTAAGAATAATGTATAAAGAAGGTTAAAAAAGAGCACCCTAAGAAGGTTTAAGAATATAGAACACGTGAAGAAGAACTTACAAAATAAATAAACAATGCAAATGTGAGTGGAAGGCGAATAAAAAAATTTGTAAAAAAGTATGTTTGAATCAAGTACGAGTACATACGTGATATTTGAAAGAAGAACATGTAAAAGAAGTGAGAGAACCCGTAGGAGTTGAAAGGATATAGAGTGGAAATATGAGTGCCATGGTAAAAAAGTCTGACACTGCCCTTTTTTCATACCCCGACAGGAAAGTGCCTCGATAATACGAGTATGCATTATATTAGGTCCTTACATATGAAATTGGCGTTTTGCCGTACTGGCAACTTTGATCTCAAATATCTTCTCTTTGGTTAAGAATTCCAAATTCAAATTTATACAGCTATTTACTCAAGTATTTGTGTTTCGAAAAGTTTACAAAACAGTTTACAAATCAGTTTACAAATCAGTTTAAAAAAATCAGTTTACAAAATGGAAAACTTGAAATATCGCGTTATTTACGAGTACGAGTTCCACCGTGGCACCAGTGCTGCAGAAACGGCTCGAAGGATTAATGATGTGTATGGCGACGGTATCTTAAGTCAATGGGAAAAGTCCAGAAGTTCGGTGATTGGGTTCCACATGTTTTGAGAGAAAACAACAAAAATCAACAATCGACAATTGAGAATAAATCAATAAAGGGGCTTTAATTCGACTCACGATATTGTATTCCTGGAATTTACGAACTAAATTTGATCAGAAGTATGATTTTGGAAAAATGAAGTAAAGAGTGAAACTTTTGAAAAACGGCGTTAAAAATGATTGAAATAAAAATATCCATTATAAAAATCAAAACTATTGAACATTTTGCAAACTTTTGTCAAGATGTATTCTATTATTTTTAAAGTCGTAAATAATTACGTAATTCGAAATACCACTCAATAATTATTTAACAGTCTTGACTCGAGGTTAGCTGAGCGGTATATAAAATATGAGCAAGGACTCTTTACAAATCAAGGTTCGATGGATAATTCATTTTTCGAAGCTCTCTCGACGCTAGTACCAGGAAGGAATTAGTAATTGATAACACATATAATAGTTTGAAAATTATTATATATTATTAGGTCCTTACATATGAAATTGGCGTTTTGCCGTACTGGCAACTTTGATCTCAAATATCTTCTCTTTGGTTAGGAATTTCAAATTCAAGTTTATACAGCTATTTACTCAAGTATTTGTGTTTCGAAAATTATAATTCATTTGTTTTTTCCTCAATTGTTTTTTTTCTTTGCGTCACTCAGTTTACAAAATGGAAAACTTGAAATATCGCGTTATTTACGAGTACGAGTTCCACCGTGGCACCAGTGCTGCAGAAACGGCTCGAAGGATTAATGATGTGTATGGCGACGGTGCCGCAAAAGAAAACACAGTGCGTTTTTGGTTCCAACGTTTTCGTTCTGGAAATTTCGACCTGCAGAACAAGCCCCGTGGAGAAAGTTGATAATGAAGAATTGAAGGCTATTGTGGAAGCGGATCCATCGCAAACCACGTCCGAGTTAGCTGCAGGCTGCGGTGTTAGTGATAAAACTGTTTTAATCCACTTGAAGCAAATTGGGAAGGTGAAAAAGCTTGAAAGGTGGGTACCTCACGAATTGAGTGAAGCAAATCAACAAACGCGCGTTGACTGCTGCGTTGCATTACTCAACTGGCACAATAATGAAGGGATTTTGAATCGAATCATTACCTGTGATGAAAAGTGGATCCTGTATGATAATCGGAAGCGCTCATCGCAATGGCTGAACCCTGCCGAACCAGCCAAACCATGCCCCAAGCGAAAATTGACTCCAAAAAAGTTACTTGTGAGCGTTTGGTGGACTAGTGCTGGTGTCGTTCACTACAGCTTTCTTAAATCTGGCCAGACGATTACGGCAGATGTTTATTGTCAGCAACTGCAAACCATGATGGAAAAGCTAGCTGCTAAACAACCGAGGCTGGTTAATCGCTCTAGGCCACTGCTGCTTCATGATAACGCTAGACCACACACTGCACAACAGACGGCTACCAAATTAGAAGAGCTTCAATTGGAATGTCTAAGACATCCACCGTACTCTCCGGACCTTGCCCCAACAGATTACTATTTTTTTCGAAATTTGGATAACTTCTTGCAAGGGAAAAAATTCAACTCCGATGGGGCAGTCCAAACCGACTTCAAAGATTTTATTGATTCCCGTCCGAATGGTTTTTTTAGTAAAGGGATCGATGAACTACCTATGAGATGGCAAAAGTGCATAGATAGCAATGGTACATACTTTGATTAAATAAATATATTATACTAAAAAAAAATCAACTTTATGTTTCTCCCAAACAAAACGCCAATTTCATATGTAAGGACCTAATATATACTCGTATATGTACATGTTTGGATTATATATACTCGTATATGTACATGTTTGGATTATATATACTCGTATATGTACATGTTTGGATTATATATACTCGTATATGTACATGTTTGGATTATATATACTCGTATATGTACATGTTTGGATTATATATACTCGTATATGTACATGTTTGGATTATATATACTCGTATATGTACATGTTTGGATTCCAGATAAATTAATTCTAAGTAATATTAGTTGAACTTTTTAATTAATTCGCTGCAAACAGAAAACAAACAAATAATATGAATTGGATCAATCGAAAATTCATTTTTGTCTAAAAACATACAACCCAAAATAATGAAAAGCCATCTTTCAGAGCAATTTATTTCATTTGATTATTTTTTAATATAAAAAAGCCTCGCTTACTATTTCAATCAAATAAATTCCGTTTTGAAAATATATAATAATGAATGGAATAATAATATTCAATAGATTCAAGTTAATCTGTGTTATATAACCGTTTATTTAACCGTTTATTGAAAATAAATTTTACCATAAACATTTCCAAGATTAAAATATATTTTTCTTTACATAAAAAAACATGCTTACAATCATGTTATGTTTCTTTTATAGGTTAACAGAACATATAAAACTCCGCACATTTCTTTACACATAAAAGTTTTGCTCAACATGACTTTTCTGAAGTCGTTCGCTTTCCTGAAAAAGCTTTGATTGTTTTACATTTTCTTTGTTAGTTTATTTATTAAAAATCATTAACTTGCCAACATTCAATTATTTTGCTTGAAATTGTTTGAATTCAGAGTATCGCATCTCAAAGTGCGAGAACCGTAGCAGCGCATGAATATTAATGTACTATAACAAACCGTTCAATAACGACAAATGCTCGAAGTACACTTTCAGAAGTAAATTAAAACAGATATCATTGCGGTACACATTCTCTAATTACTTTAGTGAAAATGTATATTCATTAGTAATAGTTAAAGTGCACAGACCGCTTTCTTCCAATGTAACATATTTATACATCTAATGATATATGTTAATAATTTTCATCGAACTTAGCATTACATAAATATGATATTAAGGCTGATATAAAATGTATAAGTCATCTTGTTATTTTAAGAGCTGTAAAAGCAATACACAATGTTTGTTTAAGTTAAATGCCATTGGTTTTCATTTGAGAAAGTACAAAGTTTAAGCTTTCCGTTTATTAATTGTTCCTTTATTATTTATTCATAAAAAAACCAACAGCAGTCACCTATTGTTTCAGTGTGTTAACTTGCAAAAATCATAACAAAAGTTGTCAAAACATTTGATACACCCTCGAGTTTTAGCATCTGCCACAAATTCATGTCAGATTTAAGAAAAATCAACAGTAGTCACCTATTTTGTCAGGATGTCAACTTGTCACAAACAGCAAAAATTGACAGAATGGTTGATATAACCTTGAGCTGTGGCACTTGTCATGTTTTAATAATTTGAAATATAGAGCAGATTTAGTTTAAGGTTAACAGTTCCCAAAATATATACTTAAAAAAACTAAAAAAATACAGATTAACACGCTTATAAATAAAACACTATTTAAAAATCACGCAGAATACACACTTTTTCACTGTCTGATTCGTAATGAATATACAAAAACATAGCACGACTCACCCAGGCTTAAAAGTAACTGCATTCTACAGCATGCAGCCCTGTTGTTATTACTATTCCTCCTGCATCTACATGTTGATTAGATAAATATTGTATTTCTATAAAATACTAATCTTGAGCATGTATGGCTTACATATATAGACATGCAGGTCAAAATCTGACATTCTTTCTTTTACGTACCACCCTCCCCCTTTTCATGAAATTATTTCTCTGTATATTTGAAGTTTTTTTATAGATATGACAAAAATATCAAAGAAATAAGACACCTTATTCGCTAAAAAATAAATATTTGCTTTATTGGTATACTCAAAAATTTAAAACACTTTCCCATATTATTAGATGGGGCACGCACTGTGAAGGAAAAACGAGGTTTTTTCTGAAACGTCTAGCTAACGGGCGTTTTTGGGAATCAGCGCAAATCAAACCATCACAAACAGAGGCTTCTTTAATGTTTATAAGTTAACCAAATTGTATTATATTATTATTTCAAATAAAAATTTAAAACGTTTATGGTTAATGTACAATGTTTCCATTTACCGCTCACTTTGTAAAACAGTGAAAATATGTGCATCGCAAATTGATCCACCTGCAACATTTTGCAGATGTTAATTGTTTGGTATTACACTTCCATTACACACAACAAAAAAGTGAGTGGCTTTTTAAATCGACTTACCTAAAAGACATTAAGAGGTCTTTATATAAAAACCTGACCTTAAAACCTTATCAAAGACATGCGTTATTTTAACTTAACTACGAAGGAGATTTCTTGAATTGACAAAAACATGCGATTTTATGAAATGTAAAAAAAGATTTTTATCAGACTCCGGAGGCAAAAAAGAGAAGAAAATATCTTGTTCCAAAGTTTTCTTATCTCTGCTTTTAAAAGCAGCTGTTTACTGGCGGAGTAACAACTACACTGTGAACTACAGGGCTAGTCAAGTGTTTAAGAAATTTGTTAAATTTGTTCAAATTCATCTGTTAATCCCTTAACGTTATCCGTTGAGCTACTGATTTTAAATATTGCCCTTAAGCGTGCTACATATTTCACAGATGTTTAATTGATTTTTTTCTTGAGATTCCGTCTCCTGTCAAAGATTGGTGACAGTTGTGGGAATATTTATTTTGTTAATAAAGCGGAATAAGGCAGTCGAACTTTGCGCAAAATGTTTTACACTGGTTCTTAAGCCAAAAAATGATGCGTTTTTGCGTTTAGTAGTGTGAAATAATTTGTTTGTACTTTTCATGTGTTTATTGAATTATGATTTAAAAAACGAGGTGATAATTGTTTTACAGGTTTAATTAAAATTTTCTTGTAAACCTTTTATTTTCTCTTAATGTTTGCTCTCCGATTCCAAAATAAATGATCTATAATCTGAATGTTTCTCTAATAAAAGCCTTATGAGATATATATTCGTACGTATGAAACGAAGATATTTTAGCTTTTGTATTTTATCGATGGTGTTTTGTAATCGATTGGGTTTATTTTATCAATAACCATTGTAGTTTAGTTATACTTTGTATTGATATGTAAATATTGATATAACCTTAATTATTTTTTTCAAGCCAAGTTTCATTATTTATAATGTATTATAGTTAAAACCTTATCTAACATGAAAAAAGACATAAAATAGTTTGTTAATTAAATTTAATGAAATAATACAATAGTAGCTGTTTATTTTCAATATTTATCGATTAACTCGTATTATAAGACACACGAAGAAATGTGACTGAGAAAATTATTTTAAACGAAGGATGTTTTTTTTAGATATTTTGATTAGTTTTAACACTTAACATTTGAATGATTTCTCATGGTACTTATAAGAAATATTACAACTCAAACAGCTTATTACTTTTTTCATTTATACGGATACCACAAAAATATACTATTAAATCCGTATTTACTAGCATAAAGTTTCCTTTCAACGTTCACAAAAATATACATAAATGTATTTTTTTTATATTTAGTGGATACATGTATTAGTAAAACCTTGTATTATAATAAGTTATCTAAAAAGTAAAGTAATTTTGCATGTTTTGGTCAAATCCAAACACAACATTACACAAAATGTTTGTGGATGATATTTTCAGTATTTCATCAATCTCTTGTGTCGTAGAAAACTCAACATAAGTCTTGATTTGGTCGTCATCAGTGGTAATGGTTCTTTCAGAGCGGGAAGTGTATTCGACTGTCGTATCACCATTATGTGACTTTTTCAAACCACATTTGATACACACGATCACTTAGAGCATCGTCGCAATACACTTTACAGATAGTTTTGGTTTCTGTTGGTTTTTTCCTTTACGGTTGTAAAAAAACAGCAAGCAACAAGACACAATGTATTTTGTCCCATATTCAAAATGACGTCAAAAAAATCCCAAAAGCAACGTGGGTAATAATTGTCGAAAATTCATTCATTCCACACATTCAACGCAATGCAAACATTTCTGCGCAATGCTATCATTTCTACGCAATGCAATCATTTCTACGCAATGCGATAATTACCTTACTTTCTTAACACGTCCAGGCATTGCTTACGAACCCTTAGATTCGGAACAGGATTTAAGTACGAGCAGCCAGTTTAAAAATTCTTGAAATGTTCCGATTGGTTAACTCATTTTATCATTCACTATATTGCTGGCTTTTACTTTTCTGTCAATATGAATAGCTTTTCGCGCGGTCGCAATACGTACTCGTATTTGAAAAATAATACAATAATAATAATCGTGAGAATTCAACAATTGAGAAAGTGCATATTTGGTTTTGTAGAAATTTTTATTAAGGATGTTGTTGAGTGTAGAAGATTCGCCTTTCGACATTTCCTCAATCTAAGATTTGAGCTGGAAAATTGGTTGTACCATTTTAACCTAAGATTTTATTTTGTAATTTGCTTCAAAACTTTGTGTACTCGGTACCCTTTCGAAAAAATCAATTTTTCCTTTTTCAAATTTAGTATTGGTGATTAAATTTTAGAGAATATTTTTCATTATTTTTCTTTCACATTAATATTTTCAAGCATCATGTTTTAAAAGAAATATTTATTTTTGTTAGGTGCTTTTTGAGACGTTAATAAGTTATTAGTGGGTATTGTGTTACATAAAGGGTACTAACATGTCGTTTTTTTATGAATAAATATTAATAGCTTAATCATGTATTTTAACGTTATGGACGCAATTAAATAATCTAGTTATAAGAGCAACCGGCTTTTTATGATCTGATATGTATTTTAAGAACTAATTAAATATAATTATATTTATTTCTACCAAGGAATGGAGAACACCTGCTCTTAAGGTAAGTAAATAAGTACACTGTATAATCCTCGATACACCGGACGGCAAAGCTGAACGGGGGATTATCCGAATATATTAGATTAGTGATGACCCATTTTTCACTGCACTGGACGTTTAATCACATTAAAAAATATATTACGTGAGTTAATCAAATTAATCGGTCCTCTCTGCCGAAAGACTCGACAGCATGTCGCCATTTTGTGTCAAGCAAAACACTTAATGTTTGTTGTTGGTTGAGTTATTTTAATACATTCATGTTTATGAAAGGCTGCACAGTGGTTTAAATTTAAAAAAAAAACAAGAGAAACCAAAAAAAGTAAGTGAAACAAAAAAGCAAAATTAACAAAAATCATTCCTTGATTTATTTGTAATAGAGTGGCACAAATATTTTCCTCTGACGTAATTTGAAGTGAAAAAAAGATATTAAAAAAAAACAGTAGATATTTTCCTTTAGATAAATATTTTAAATACATATTTATATTTTGACGTAGTAGCTATTTCTGGTTGAATTAGCTGTTTAGGAAGAAGAGTCTCGTAAAAGCACATTGTTATAATTTGTGAAAAGTGTTTTGGTCACTGTTCCTATTTTTCATACGTCCCCTTTACGGGTGTGGTATAGACAATGACAAACTAGATCATGTTTGTAGTTTCATAAGTAAACAAACATACAAGACCTTACGAAAAGAATATTCAAATATACAATGCAGTCTTTTACCAATAATTTCTCCTTCCTCTTAACAACTTTAGATTCCATCAATTTTTGTTCCAAATTTCAATGACAACAAAAAAAAATATTTTATATTTTTTTTACAGTATTTCGTAAACCGCTTTTTTTCTTTTTATATAAGTGAGAAAGAAGAAATGAAAATTCGTTGATTGGCTTTACGTGCGTGGATTCTTGACTGCACAAGAGTATTCTTGATACAAGAGTGTTTAGTGGACCAGATATTGGCTCAGACCATTATTTAGTATAACTCACTCAAATGTTTTACTATTTGCAGATGATCTTAAATTGTTCCTAAAATATCGAGCGTTGATGACTGTAGGAAAGAAACTCCAATATGACACCAATAATATATATGAATGGATCATCCGTAAAATACTCTTTTTTACCGTATCAAAATGTTTAATTATTTCATTTGCTAGAGCACGAAAAACTTCTTACTTTCGTAATAATATGAATGGTCAACATCTGTGTAGGACGGATAAAACAAAGGACTTAGCAGTTTTATTTGGAAGTGACCTTTCGTTTGATATGTAAATCAAATCAGTTTGCAATAAAACAAATAATTTTCAAATCAGTTTGCAATAAAAACAAATAATTTGGATTTGTAAGTCGTACCACCAAACTATTCTTAGATACCTACGTACTAAGAATATTAAAATATATAATTTTTTGGTCAGAAGTCATTTGAAATATTTGCTCTATGATATGGGCGCCAGTAGGTATTACGTATTCACTCATGCTAGAAAGGGTTCAGAAAATATTTATCTGCTGTCTCTACACGAGCGAGTATGGATATTATCCCTGGCTTTATCCAAGTGTCTTTTTACTGGGGATGCTTAGTTACAGATCATTAAAGAGGGGAAGATCTCTTCGATTGGGTGTCCATTTTGTTTTGTTTGCTCAGGGGCAATTAAGAGTTAACTCATCCGTCCTGAACAGTCATGGTTTGTATTTTCCGGCTAATTATTTAAGATATTGCACACATACTTGTAGATTGTTCTATCAACCTATAAGTCGAACCAACCTACCTTTGGACATATCGGTAGGTAGAGCAATCACATTTTTTGTACATTATGTTATACATTTTTGTACATTATGTACATTATGTTATAGCATGCTACATTTTGTTATAGTGTAACATATACATTTTTAAATTGTTTTTATACGTATTAAAATGCTGAAGTGTTTTATGCATGTTTTTATAATTGTTATGTTTGGTCCTTGTATAAAATAGGGAAACCTGTTATGTGCAAATGATCTGAAAAAAAAAATACTAATTGAGTTTTATAAATTATTTAGCGTTGAGCAGAATAAATATCCTCCACGGATGGCGATTTTGTATACGCAAAAAGTGCGAGCTGTGAGAATCAGATGTAAGAAACTGCAAGATGATGAGAAGAAAGGAGAATTTAGAACGAATTTGGAAAGAAAAATGGAAATTTTAAGTGATGGATTAAGTATTTAAGAAGAATGGATGAGTCTGAAAAATATCCTGGTCGACACAGCCAAAGATGTCTGTTATATGTACACAGGTAAGAGTGCAAAAATGTAGTGTGGAAGTTACAGAGCCATTAGTTTGCTGAGTCTAGTAAGTAAAATGTGCGGAAATATTCTGGTACAAACAGTAAGAAGGATTGAAAAGAAATGGGGATGCTCAGGTGTCTTTATAAGTGAAAGAAGATGCGTGGATCAGATTTTCGCTTTGTGGACGCTTATGGAAAAATATATGACAAAAATTAAACAAATATTTTTTTGGGTTTTTGGACTTGTAAAAAGCCAATGAACGCGTGATAAGTGACAGACTATTCAAAATATTAAATTAATATGCTGATAAACGTAAATGAATACGTGGTATTGCGTTATTATACGCTTAATGGTTTAGTATTTCAATAGGATTAAAGCGAGAATGCGTTTTTATACCCTGGTTGTTCAATATTTCAATATTTACGTCGATTCATGAGTGAATGAAATACAGAGGTCAATTGGTGATACACAATGTTAAATGGGAATGTATGCAGATTGCTGTATGCATGTGACATGGTAGTGTTGGTTAAGAGCGAAGATTTTAATTCACGTTTAAACGAGTTTTGCTTTTTAATGATGTTTTTAAGTAGATGAGTTTTTTACTTACGGCGGTTATTATTAATAAATAAAATTATAAATTAATAAATAAATAAAAAAAAGATTTCATACAATGCATGAATTCATATAAAAACATCTCGTACAATAAAGGAGTACTTTTTTCTTATTAATGTTTAATTATGCATATTTTTTTTCAATTCTCTGTTTTGACTATGAAAAATCTTTATAACTTGATAAGTTATCCTATTGAAATAAAATAATCTTCTGTGCCCACCCCGTAAGGGACAAAATGTTATGGGGTAGAATGTGAGTGGATATAACAATTAACCATAATTATGATATAATTATTCCATCAAATGTGCAAAGGTATACAATGCAGTATATATAAGTCATGTAAAAACCACATATACGAGTATATTAAAAGAAGGCATAACTTTACGTATAAAATAATAAAATAAATCAATTTTAACAATAAAACGAATTTACATAGGAAAAAAAATTATTATTCTGGTTAGAATTTTCGCTTATTTTGACAATAATAATTTATTAAATTGCTAAAAGCCTTCTCCAGTGGCGCAGTATTAAATTGTCAACGTGCAGTTACCTACTTTATTTAGTTAGTTTTTAGTTCGAATAATAAGCTCGTGTATTTTTCGTATACGTTGCGATTTAAATAGTTCAAAACCTGGCGGACGACCCAGGGCAAACATCTGTGAAGCATTACAATTTATTTGCATTCCAAATATTATGTCAAATGTGATAAAATTAAAACGAAAATACTTGTAATTTTTTTTCGATTTTTTTATTCAAATATTTGTGATTTAAGAAAATAAATAAAAACAATTTTTGTGGTGCCCCTCAGTTTTATAATTACTAGGGAAGGTTAATAAATTCGCGGAATGAAGGGGCTAAGGAGGGAACGGTAGTGCGCATGCGCATGTTCCGATAATATGACTCATTATTATAATATTCACCAAGTTTTTGTCTATATTTGACAGTATTGTTCAATATATCGTCGGGAGGATGTTAAACTTTAATTACATCTCAAGTATGGAAAAAAAAAGTATCACGCCATTGTTAAGTTAACATTAACAAGGGAAAACACCGCAAATAATTTTGGAAGAGATGTTAGCGGCTTACAGAGACTGTTGCCCTGAAAACGATGGTTTACAAGTGGCAAAGTGTTTTTAAGAAGGGAAAGAATCGATTGAAGGCGATCTCCGACTAGGACGGCCTGTTGAGGCCACTTTTTCAAACGTCAAAAAAGTAGAAAAGCTTGTGCTAAAAAATGTCCACCTAAACAAACAACAGCTTGTAGAGATGGTTGGAGTATCACATATAACAATTTTAAATATCCTCCATCAGCATCTAGGGATGTCAAAAGTCAGTGCAATGTGGGTACCCAGAATGCTCACGCCACTTCAAAAACACTTCAAATTCAAGATAGTTTTGAAACAAAAAGGATGAGATTTTGAGCCGATTCGTTACTGGAGATGAAACTTTGGTTTATCGATATGAGCCTGAATTGAAGCGGGAGTTCATGCAGTGGTGTAAAAAGGGCACACAGCCCCCTAAGAAGTTCTAAGTGTCGCAATCGGCTGGAAAGATTATGGTTCTTTTAATGCGGAAGTCATACTGCTAATAGATTACAAAGATAAGGGTATCACAATAACTGGAGAGTACTACTCTGGTTTAGTAAAAGAAGCTGTGAAGGTGAAAAGGAGAGGAAAATGGACAAAAGGGGTGCTGCTTTTGCAATAAACCCATGCACAAAACGAATTCTAAATTGACCAAAAAGTAAACCAAATATCATTTTGATAAATATGAAGTTTTTTTTTGTGATACATTGCGATAGGTTCATTCGTTTTTTTTTTCAATTCGAAATAATTTTAATGAAACATTACATTAATGCTTATGTGGATTTGAAGGGTTATAGCAATAAGGTTCCAACGAAGCGAGCTTATTATACGAGTACTTTGCTTCAAAGATTATGTTTGTGTACTAAGTGCAGAAGTTAGCTGCTTTTAAACTTGATGGAAAAATTTTCTTGCAAAATTCTTAACCGTAGGTTAATTTTAAGCATATTTTTTTTAATAGTATAAGATATAATTTTTTTATATCGTTTTATTTTTCAACACAATTTTTGTTTATTAACATATCGTAAAAAATAATGTTCATCGAAAGGCTAAAATAACCTCCATGTACAACATGGTACGATGCTTGTCGTCCAATGGGTGTTGAGGGATCCATTCCCGTTGGAACTCAGATTTTTTAATATCGATTTCCTTCTAGTTTTCATTCAAGGTGTCTTAAAAACCATTCTGATTAGTTGAAAAAGATTGCCAAATGGCAATAAGCTGAACAAGTTGTACTGTTTACAACAAAAGTGTAATACAATACGAGTACATATTACGGTTAGAAACAAGGTTATGAGTGCATTCAGTACTGTATTGACGACTTGCATAGCCAAGTTGGTTTTACATTTAAGGTTATGGGCTTGATACCTGATGGTACATAAAGAAAAATAAGGGGTTTCATTCTGGTTGACGAGTTCATCAAGTTACAATATTAGAATGTGGCGAATGTTGTCGCCTGTTCACGTTCGGTAGTATTTCCAACACGTACAATGGCAAATTGCCAGTTACTTTAGTGAAAAGTCGATTATTGTGACCGAAGACAAAATTATTTCCCGACCACGATCTTCAGCACAATCATAAAATCGAACGTGTTAAGAGATACCACACGAAGGGTTAAAAGTAATTTGTTTGTTTATTTTATTTAACAATTGTACATTACAGCTTATTTACTGTCAATTTTAAATTAAAGTTTTTGGATTCAAGAGTGTGTGCTGAAAAATTGCTGGTATCTTTGCAGCCGAGCTCACCTTCATAATGTTGTGGGATGTACCCGGACCTTTTAGTGATTTCTGTCTTGAAAGTGCTTTATGTTCATTTGCCTTAGCATGTGTGTGTGATTGTATAGTTCTAATTCAAGGTTTCATTGACATCTTTCTGGTTATTTTGAAGAAATTGTCACATATTAATAAAACCGCCAAGTATACAACGAAAATGTAATTCATTGCGTTTCACAATTTTCCATTTAACATATTCTGATACTCTGTGTCTTTTATTCTATTGACTACTTATTTATTTCACTATTTTGTTAAAAACTGACTTTTATTCTATTTTATCTTTTAAAGTTAACAGTGAATCTTGGCTTGTATGTGTGAGTGTATATGTATTTATATTTCAGCAATATTAGTACATTTTTATTATGTTTAAAATTGTATCAAATGCTTCTATCTTATCTTGTTTTTCGAATTTGGTTAACATATTCAAGGATATGAGCTAAAAAATATCTGGCGTCTTCGCAGCCGGGATCTCTTCCAACTAGTGGGAGTATATGTCGATTGTAAAGTTGTTGGTCAGCTATATGTTTTAACCTTTTTTTTATTACTTCATGTAATTAACTTCCACAAACTCTTTATGTTTGACATTTTACCCAAATGTCATTGGGTACTGTCAAGAACTTTCATTATCTCTGATGTGCGAGATACGACTGAGCGCTGCGCGTCTGTAATACTCGTACAAGGCACAGGTGTTCAACCAATTTTTGTGTGGCATCAGGAGCGTGTTTGGGATATCTGTGTTCATCGGAATTTTGTTATTATTTATATATAAAGCTGAAAATAATTCCTAAATTACTTATAGAAATAAATTTGATTAAAAGTGTGTGAATGAAAACTAGAGCAGGTTGGTGAGTTCTGTTATCTGAACAGAATATTTAGTGTAATGGGCGAGTTGAAAACTAGAGCAGGTTGGTGAGTTCTGTTATCTGAACAGAATATTTAGTGTAATGGGCGAGTTGAAAACTAGAGCAGGTTGGTGAGTTATGTTATCTGAACAGAATATTTAGTGTAATGGGCGAGTTGAAAACTAGAGCAGGTTGGTGAGTTCTGTTATCTGAACAGAATATTTTGTGTAATGGGCGAGTTGAAAACTAGAGCAGGTTGGTGAGTTCTGTTATCTGAACAGAATATTTAGTGTAATGGGCGAGTTGAAAACTAGAGCAGGTTGGTGAGTTCTGTTATCTGAACAGAATATTTAGTGTAATGGGCGAGTTGAAAACTAGAGCAGGTTGGTGAGTTCTGTTATCTGAACAGAATATTTAGTGTAATGGGCGAGTTGAAAACTAGAGCAGGTTGGTGAGTTCTGTTATCTGAACAGAATATTTAGTGTAATGGGCGAGTTGAAAACTAGAGCAGGTTGGTGAGTTATGTTATCTGAACAGAATATTTAGTGTAATGGGCGAGTTGAAAACTAGAGCAGGTTGGTGAGTTCTGTTATCTGAACAGAATATTTAGTGTAATGGGCGAGTTGAAAACTAGAGCAGGTTGGTGAGTTCTGTTATCTGAACAGAATATTTACGTGTAATGGGCGAGTTGAAAAGGACATTGAAAGAAGGGTAACAAGGTAAACAAAGTATTTAATGTTATGTAAAAAATGACAAAACATGTAATTATACTTAATGTAAAAAATGACAAAACATAATAGTATGTCAATGCCCACCTTGATGTATGGAAGTGAAACTTGGACTTGGCAGAAATATAAGTCTAAGATTAATATTGTGGAGATGCGAACACTTGAAACAAGGCAGAATAAATACATTGCGTGGATCAAATGGATGTTTTAAGTAAGATGCAGAAAGAAGCTTCGATGTGGTTTCAACATGTGAAAATAATGTAAGATGTAAGAATAACTAAGCGAGTATACTATACACGTCAAAAGTGCAAGGTGTGCGTAAAAGATCTACACCGAAGAAACCGTCACTAGACCAAATGTACAGAATTTTGAAAGAAGGTAAAGTGAGATGTATGAATAACTAAATATTTTGCATGACGAGATATATGCATGTGGACGAGGGTAATGTGTGATTTGATAGTAAAGTTTGAGATCTGTTCTCATTGCCTACCCCGCTAGAAAAGCAAGTACATAACTGTTTTTTTTTATTCGTCACGTCGACACAATGTTCCGTAATTCGAGAGGATATTCTTCCGTTGGTTTTGCCGACGTACGGACGATCACAGCTGAGGCAATTTATTTCGTAGATACATTAGTTTTCGTTTGGTACGAGCATATGGCATTTCAGGCTTCTTAATAGGTTCAATATTTTAAGATGCGTTTTGACGATTTTTTAAACTTTATTTTTCTGTTCCTTTTCGGTCTCTTGTCATTATTATGTATGATATAATGAGGACGTTTTCTTATTTTTCTTTTATTTTTTTTTCTTTTGGTGGTTTTGGAGGATTAAAAACTTTTTTGGTAATGTAACTGATGTATCGGCTTACTTGCAGATGAGGAGTTTAAATTCTTAAGTTTTATTGTTGTTGTCGGCTTCACGGATCTTAGTGCCAATATTTTCGGTACTGAGGCTAACAGTGAAGGTGTGTAGTGAGAATTTGTATTGGGATAACGGTTTGTGTAGGTTTTTTTCCGGTATGCAGTGAAACCAAATGTATTAATGTATTTTCTGGTTATGAGAACATCTAGAAATGGTGATTGTTTATTTAAACTACTTTCCACGGTGAATCAAATATTTTTATTATGTTGATTAAATTTTAGTTAAATGGTTCAGTTCACCTTTTACATGTTCCCGTAAAAAGATTATGTCGTCTACAAATATTTTATAAAAGCGTGGTTTTAACTTGGACGAAGATACAAAAACACTCATACCAAGAAAAAAATCGTCTCTCTTCTAAAAATCTACGATTTACACAAGATACACAAAATATACACAATGTCAATTTTATTGTGTAATACTCGCATGCGTTAAATGTTTGCCGTGTTGTTGCATTTCCTCACGCGGTAGTGTATTGCTTTTACGTGTGATTACGAACAATGAGCTACGTGCCTACTCCAACGGTTCTTAACCGGGACTCTCGATTGATGATCCGACGACAATGTTGTGTCCCGTTTACTCTCCATTATGTCAAAATAACTTATTCTGAAATGTTAAAATGCGTCATAAGAATGATGGAATGAAATGCATAACAATGAAACATACTGATAGGTCTTTTTCACTTGAAAATAATATCACTATGTTTGTAAGGGTTTTAATACACGGTTAGATTGATAACGTATATTTGATTAAATTTCTAAGAATTTTTTTTAAGTTCAGAAATAGAGAATCCAATAATAGTTTTCCTTAGAAATATTCCTTCGAGGACTCGTCTGGCTTCCTTTAATAATGTTGGAAAGTTTCGGAATACAATTTACAGAAGTATCGCATTTGAATTAACTTTCAAAGTGTTGTGGACAAATAACATATTCTGTATTATTTCCAATTCTAACCCATGTGGAGATTTATCGCTTCGAAGCTTTTGAATCCTCATTCGTAGTAAATCATGCAAAAACTCAACAGACATGTCATTGACACTATCGGATGGATTGACTTGGATTTCGATAAAGCTTCATGAATATTTATTTGTATGTTTGTTAGAAAAGAGAAAACTACACTTGCACAAACAATTTTAATATTCAAAACACTGTAATATTCATAGTTATGTGTAAACAACCTCTCGAAGAGAAAAACAACATATTTTTTTATTTTATTTATTCATTTCAGTAGTTATTTTAATTTCATATCTACCTACTATGATATTCGGATTGGTAAATCAGACATATTGATGAGCTTGGCTCGGAGACACTATTGTATTTGGCTCCATTTGGGTTTAGAACTACTAGAGTAATTAATAAACTGGTAGTTTGTCACATGTTATCAACACTGACACATGTTATCAACATTACCTCACATAAAAAGACAACATTCACTAAGTTTTGAGTATTGTGATAAGATATATCCTTTTTTTATTATAACTGGCTCCTTTTTTTTTGAGTACCATCGGGAATCAAACTCAAAACCTCCACGTGAAAGTCAAGAGTCTTACCAACTAGGTCACAGAGGTCACAATTAAAACAGAATATAAAACAATATCTGAAGCAATATTTTATTCATTCATTGTAAATAACACATTTACTCCAGATGTTAAGATAAATAAAGTGTCAACCTATAAAATCCATAAACGAGGCGTGATAAAAAAGGAACGATAATTTTCATTTGTATCAAAATATATTTATTTAATCATTCATTTTAAAATTGTCCCTTTCAAAGAAGACCCCATAGGACAACATACAATTTTTGTCAATATTTTTTCCAAACATTTGTAGAATGCACTTTTTGGGAAAGCTTTCAACTCGCCCAGCGATTTTGCCTTTATTTTCTCTATAGTTGAGAACGTTGTCCTTTCAATGCCTCTTTATTTTCAGGAACCATAAAATATTGCAGGAGGTCATATCTGGTGAAGACTCTGTCTACGGCATCACGACAGTATTGGGTTTCGGCCAAAAAAATATGAATTAATGATAAAGTATGAGCCGGTGGCTTATCGTAGTTTAAACTCCTGGAGTTGTTTGCCCACAATTCTGATAATTTTTTTCGGAATTTTTCACCCAAATGGCATAAAATCTCAAGATTATACAATACTACTTATTGACCGTATGGTCTGGTGTTAAAAAAATATGGCATAAGTAGTAGTAATTGAAGAAAACAGTTATGATAACATTCGCAGTAATGATAACCTTAACAGTAATGATAACCGTGACATTGAACGCGTGCTTTTTTCAGTGTTGGTTAGAAAGCTTGTATTGGTACGATTGGCCATTTGTTTTAATGTCAAAAAAATCCACAAATATAGCTGCCACTTGTTTCATGCCCAAAATATTGGTAAATAACATTTGCTTCGCATAAACCTAATGAAATACCAACTTCCTCAGTAGCATACATTATAGTGATTCGGTGATTACTGAGCACAATACATTATTTTTTTTCACATTTCCATCGGCGGTTGATGTATTAGGACGCCCATCCCTCTTGTTATCTTTAACGTTGTTTATAGTTAAGGCATTAACGTTGTGGAGGTTTAAAGACATTGTAATTTATTTTTAACAAACACTGTTTATTCCACTTTTTTATGACGGTATAACCCTACCGGTTTCAAGGCTTTCACCTCATCTTCAGGGGAGCGCAAACAAGACTTTGCGCTCCCCTGAAGATGAGGTGAAAGCCTTGAAACCGGTAGGGTTATACCGTCATAAAAAAGTGGAATAAACAGTGTTTGTTAAAAATAAATTACAATATCTTTAACGACTTCACGGTCCTCTTGAGAACGTAATAAAAGGGTTTTAAATAAAACAAATATTTTATTCTTTACACGATAATATAAAATAAAAACGGGTTTATCCACATTGTAACATGGTGAATTCAATATTGTTTTGTACTTGTTTTACTGCAGTATTGAAAGGGTTAAAAAAATCGGAGAATAGTTTATTCGACCGTTCGAACCCTTTGGAAAAAAATATTTTCGAAAGGAAACTGGCTCGTTAATCAAGAAGTGAAACTATATAATAAACTGCCATATTTATAGTGCTTTCTGCGCTAGATGGTAGACTCGATCACCCAATATGGCGCACCAAAACTATTCTGATATTGCGTCATTACATTTGATAAATGTTCAGAAGGCGCGAAAACAGAAGTCAATAAATCTCGCTTTGTACTAGGAATTCTGATTTTTGGTCGGATGGAGAGATTGCTACGGGAATTAGACCAATCTCTTACATTTTCATCAGTTCTTTTAACACTGTAAATAATATATCATTTCACATTTTTATTCATACTAACTTGGGTTCGAATGAAACTATTCGGTTCTAATGAAATTAACTTTGTTTTTAACATTAACAAAATTAGCCATACACGATACAGTATAACGAGGTTGATAAAATATTAAAAAAAAAAACACGAATAAAATGTGTGGATATTTCCACAATTTCAACAAACTTTACACTTTTGCGTGGTTTTAATCGGAGAACATGAAACAAATTTTACTGCAGGAATAATCTAATTCAATATGATGCCAATAGGGTTTGCCAAAATAAGAAAGAGAACGGCATTCATATTTTCAGGATGGACCAACTAGGTCTAAGATTGATAGACACCTGTCTTACAAATTCAGTGACTTGAGTGCCGAGCAAGAGCACCCTTGAGGAAAGTTTGCTCTTTAAATGGAGCTACAGTTATTGTCATTATGTTAATATTATTAGTCTTTTATGTATCGAATGAAAATTTAATATTTGCTGTGTTTTTATTTGTTCTAAGACCACTGACTTATTTCACTATTTTACTCACTTTCCACTAGAAAGAAGTTCATCAATTAATGAAAATAAAATCACTATTGATTATACTCGTATTTTAATTATTTTTACTGACAATATAATCATATTGTCAGTATATTTTTTACGATGCTCATTTGTTGAATATAATTTACCTATCCGAAACTATAAATTCCGAGTCGGGTTG
>OX463854.1:12830800-12910000 GCA_949825065.1 Odontocerum albicorne | reverse complement strand
TTCTTCCGCTCTCTTAAATAACATCTCTCAGATTCAGATTTAAAAGATGCAATAAACACATTCCATTTAAATCTTGAATATTAAGAGACACAATCAATCTGTTCACAACAACTGAAATAATGCAGACATTTTGTATTTAATATTGTTTTCAATTGTGACTTTCTTCTCATAAATCATTAATCCTTTTTACCAGCCGTGATTTTTTTTCTCTTATATTATTTATCTTACCAGCCGTAACTTTGTTTCTTAAATTATTAAACCTTGTTGCAAGTTGTGACTTTTTTCGGGAAAAAAATTATTCTGCTTGTCAGCTCTAATGTTTGTTAAAAAAATATATTGTAATATTAGGTCCTTACATATGAAATTGGCGTTTTGTTTGGGAGGAACATAAAGTTGATTTTTTTTTTAATATAATATATTTATTTAATCAAAGTATATACCATTGCTATCTATGCACTTTTGCCATCTCATAGGTAGTTCATCGATCCCTTTACTAAAAAAACCATTCGGACGGGAATCAATAAAATCTTTGAAGTCGGTTTGGACTGCCCCATCGGAGTTGAATTTTTTCCCTTGCAAGAAGTTATCCAAATTTCGAAAAAAATAGTAATCTGTTGGGGCAAGGTCCGGAAAGTACGGTGGATGTCTTAGACATTCCAATTGAAGCTCTTCTAATTTGGTAGCCGTCTGTTGTGCAGTGTGTGGTCTAGCGTTATCATGAAGCAGCAGTGGCCTAGAGCGATTAACCAGCCTCGGTTGTTTAGCAGCTAGCTTTTCCAACATGGTTTGCAGTTGCTGACAATAGACATCTGCCGTAATCGTCTGGCCAGATTTAAGAAAGCTGTAGTGAACGACACCAGCACTAGTCCACCAAACGCTCACAAGTAACTTTTTTGGAGTCAATTTTCGCTTGGGGCATGGTTTGGCTGGTTCGGCAGGGTTCAGCCATTGCGATGAGCGCTTCCGATTATCATACAGGATCCACTTTTTATCACAGGTAATGATTCGATTCAAAATCCCTTCATTATTGTGCCGGTTGAGTAATGCAACGCAGCAGTCAACGCGCGTTTGTTGATTTGCTTCACTCAATTCGTGAGGTACCCACCTTTCAAGCTTTTTCACCTTCCCAATTTGCTTCAAGTGGATTAAAACAGTTTTATCACTAACACCGCAGCCTGCAGCTAACTCGGACGTGGTTTGCGATGGATCCGCTTCCACAATAGCCTTCAATTCTTCATTATCAACTTTCTCCACGGGGCTTGTTCTGCAGGTCGAAATTTCCAGAACGAAAACGTTGGAACCAAAAACGCACTGTGTTTTCTTTTGCGGCACCGTCGCCATACACATCATTAATCCTTCGAGCCGTTTCTGCAGCACTGGTGCCACGGTGGAACTCGTACTCGTAAATAACGCGATATTTCAAGTTTTCCATTTTGTAAACTGAGTGACGCAAAGAAAAAAAACAATTGAGGAAAAACCAATGAATTATAATTTTCAAAATACAAATACTTGAGTAAATAGCTGTATAAATTTGAATTTGGAATTCCTAACCAAAGAGAAGATATTTGAGATCAAAGTTGCCAGTACGGCAAAACGCCAATTTCATATGTAAGGACCTAATATTATATTAAACCTTGCTACCAGCAGTGAATAACTTCTGTTAAAAAAATGATCATACTTGTCAGCTCAAACTTTTGATTAAAAACTATTAAACCTTGTTGCCAGCTGTGACTATCTTCTATTAATTAATTAAGCCCACTTGTCAGCTCTTACTTTTGCTTAAACAATATTAAACCTTGTTACCAACTGTGACTGTCTTTTGTTAAAAAAATTATCCTTCTTGTCAGCTATAACTTTCGATTAACGATTATTAAACCTTGTTATCAGCTGTGACTATCTTCCATAAAATAATTGATCCTACTTGTCAGCTCTAACTTTTGCTTAAAAATTATTATACTTTATGGCCAGCTGTGTCTTTCTTCTCTTTAATTAAAATACTTCCACGCTAGCTATTAAAGGAAGTCATGTTTTTTACTATTTCAATGTAACTATGGATCCTTTATTTAATATTATTTTGTCCCTTTTTCACTTATGACATCTTCACACCATTTTCTGAAACGAATCATTAATTTCTATGGGAATGTCGGGTATCCACACATTACACATTTTTAAAAGTTATTCATTCATGTTAGACTTCTCAACAAATCCACATTGGTAGTGCACATATTTTCCAAAACGTGGCCAGGAGATAACTATTGGAGGTAATATTGTAAATTGTTCCGTTAATAGTGTCGTCGGATAGAAAAGCATTGGAGTAAGCATGCAACGCACTACCCGTAGTCTTACCCATAAGTAATACAGCCCTATGCTAAAACTTCATTTTCATAACCTCCCTTTCAGTGACATAGCGTATTTTTCTGGTTTTCCATTATTCTGTTTTCAACACTCCCTTCGATTATCCATATCATCTGTGACATTTTACTATTAGTACGGTTTATTTGCTTGAGTTTTTTTTAAATTTTATTTTAAGTTTTTTTAACGAAATCCTCCACATTTAGCTCAGAACTTTGTAATACAATAATTTGATAAAAACAATTGTCACTTGACAATAAATCCACACTATTGCGCATTGTGAATAAAGTATTAAACATATAACTAACTGTTTCCAAATAAAATCATGAACTTTTAAAGAAGTATTAACGAGTCTCGTCACCCTATTAAATATTATTCCAGTCTGCGCTCCATTGGGTAGGACGATTATCAGAATCGAATAAAAACTATCAGAACAAAGGACGGAGGGTTAACGAACCGATAACTTTTAATAATCAGACAAAACAAAATTTTGTTGGTCTGATAAAATTAATACATGTTTCCAGATACAATTAAGAAAAAATTATCTTTAATTTAACGTATAGATACAATACAAGTCTATAAACCTAAAGGAATAATTTTGAAATATTACCAAATCATGAGCTTTGACTTAACTTTTTATATAATGACTTTTCCTCGTATATATTTGATCCTACAAGATGTTTGAGCATTTAGAAAGACAAAATATCTTCTCCTAAAAAATCTTTCTAATTTTTATTTGTTTGAACTCTCGCAAGTATATTCACTCAATAACCATTAATGGGTTCGCTGGCTTTAAAATCTATTTTAATTTATCTAGTATCTCGATGCCGCTTTCTAAATCCTTTCAGGATGGTCACAAGTCACAGATAATATTGAAAGATAAAGTGAGGGTAGAATAAGTTTGTCATGCCAAATGCGCCTCGAGTTACGAAGAAATACAAATCTTTTGGAAAAGAAAAAAAAATATTTCTATGGAATATATAAAGGTTCAATTGGCTTCTTCTATTGAAGAATAAATTTGATGTCCCTGGATATGTATTGGTTTTGAATGCGAAAGGAAAATTATTTTATTTATATGATACATATATTTCAAAAAATATAAAAATAAAATGGCGTTATTAGGTTTGTTATCTTCATTTGTGTTTTTTATTTTGATAAACTTAGTTTTTTTTAATGGTACCACAATAAGTGGAGATTATTTTTTTGATTGTTAGATTTTTGCTTGAGTAAAATTTGTAAGGGATCTTGTTTGAAAGTGTTTTATTTTGTGTATAAAGTTTAACAGTAGAGATTTAACGTAATTGAGTTGAAATATGTATCATTGTTTCACTGAATTTTTTTCATAAAAATAAGTAAACAGGACATAAGTGAATGTATATTAAAAATATTTGATACAGTTTATTGAGTACAATTGATGATTTTTCATTGTCTATTGTTAATTGTGATACGAGTAATAACAGAATTCCAATTATAATTTTGATTCCGCATGAATAAAAAATCAACATATTACAAAACGTCAAAGCATTATTAAGACTCATACACAAAAAAAATCAACGGCCTGGGGGACGCAGTCCGGGACAGAAGAGCATACAACCTGAGGACGAGGAGAGCTGACCCCAACAGTCTTCGCAGACAATCAGTTGGGATGGAGCCAGCGAGAAGAAGACACAAAAAAAATCAAAAAGAAGTAGATACATGCTTGCTTTCTACCACACTTATAATACAAACATAAGACAGGCCAAGGCTCAAGAGGCAGTTACATAACAAAAATACTGTTTAGAAAAAAACACAAACAAAAATATATTCGTATAATTCATATACTCGAATACAAAAACACATATTGTTATTTCAATATATTTTTTAGAGACCTTGAAAAGTTTGATAGAGAATGATATGAACAAGATTCACGCCGTGGGGGCAGATTTATGGTTCAAATAAACAAAAACGACCCCTGAGAGAACTTTTAAATGCATTAAATATTCAAATACGTCCGAGACTGCAGCATACTCATAACCCAATCGATGCAATCTGTGTATTCGAGAAACTATGAATTCTACGAGTATAATCGTTAGAAAATTCTGCATTAATCTTGGAAAGAACGCGAACCACATGGTTCGCTTTATAAATATTTAGAAGACAATTATAAATATTTCTACTTTGTTATATTTGTCAAACTTAAAAATTTGAAATTCATTTAAAAA
Source organism: Odontocerum albicorne (assembly GCA_949825065.1). Taxonomy (NCBI): domain Eukaryota; kingdom Metazoa; phylum Arthropoda; class Insecta; order Trichoptera; family Odontoceridae; genus Odontocerum; species Odontocerum albicorne. The sequence continues at coordinate 12,905,447 of OX463854.1, read as the reverse complement.
TTTCATTCTTATAAACATCTAGTATTTAGTATTAAAAAGTAAAGTTTTTATTGAAATAAATAAAACATTTAAACAATGACAGGATTTTCAATAATAATCATCTGCAAAATATGTTTCCCGTTCAAAAGTTCGCCTCATTTTGTCGCTTTCTTATGTACTCCCCTCCCTTTATATGCGATAACTCCCCTCCCCCTCTCTTGTACAAATTACAAATTAAAAAAAAAATTTAAGACTTAATTTAGTTTAACTTTACCTGACGAGAAAGACTGAGGTCTTTGAAACAGGCAGTGAACTCAAATAAAACAGTGGTGAATACAAAATAAAAAAAAGCTTTTTTTTTATTTTATTAACAATTTATAAAAATGAAGCCATAAAGTGATAAGAAAAAAAAGAAAAAAAAGTGAAGATTTCACAAGATGTACAATACATAAATTAGTATTTTAGTAACTACCCCCGTATCCTTATATGGTAGATTATACACTAATCTTGCACTCGCCGAGTTAGGGTTCAATAAAAAGGGTGTCAGTCTGATTATAGAGTTCGCATGGTAACAATACCAGTATGGGTTAAATATGTCTAGTATCCGGCGGTAAGTAATACACATGGCTTTGTAGAGCGTCGTCTCTGTCGCACGATGCGCTAACAGTCCGGTACGCGACGGAACACGTGTATGAATGACAGAGACGATGTTATACAAAAACGAAGTTAGCCTATTATGCCCGACAGTCTCTTTCTTATCCCGATGTGTATTACTTACCGCCGAGTACTTTACAACTATTATTGTTTTTTGATGTTCGATAGAATTTCCAGCACACGCGATGGTGAACTATAAGTGATATGCCTATTTTAGTGGTTCTTAACCCTGATGACTAGGGCTGAAGGGAATATTGTCACCCCAGCCACGTACTTAAATTCGTATGCATCATTCATTTGGATATGTAGAAGGGTACAATGTGAATGAATGAAAAAAATTAAGTTATAAGAATCTTAACACACGAGACGTTGAAACAGTTGGTATACTGCGGTTTGAATATTATTCTATTATGTTTCATCTGCGTAGATAGCGTTCTCTTGATTGTCTTCTTAACAAATGTAACCAAAAAAAAAAAGCGAAACTGATCATTAATTGTATTTGTCTTAAGCACATAAAAAATATTTTTGAAACAGGGAAATGTAAGAAGTAAGAACTGTATGAAAAAGTGCTTGAATATGGAATATGTGAAATACTGTATATGTGTTAAGATAATACCGTTTGGGACACTGACTACCCCAGAAGTGAGGTGTTGGTATGCTTATGTTTGTTACATAAACATACAAAATTCAAGTAAAAAATAATTGAATGATATACCAAAATGATTTATATTTCCTTTCATAAAATTATTAAATTAATAATATCTTGAGTTGATATCCAAAAAAATATTTCCCTCTCTTATTTCTCATCGTTTTTTCTTCTCTCATTTCGTATACTCCTTCATATATAGGAGTTCACGGTCATTATTCAAAGAGAGAGAGAGTATAAAATCTTTATTTAAAAAATCTGTGCTATTTGAAATATTATACCCAAAGAGCATAAGAATATTTGACAACATTTAGATGTTAAAAACATATAAACGTTTTTTTTTTTTCATTTGATTATTCTGTTGTTACTATAATATTGGGAATAGTCAAACTCTTCAATATCAAAATATAGTTGTTAAATTACATAGTAACATATTTACGAAGGGGTTTTTTGAACATGTGAACTGAAAATATGTCAGGATGTTTATATTTTGATTTCAAAACAAATGCAAATATAATATAAAATATATTTGTTTTATTTGAAAATATGCCCTAAGCAAAATAATAAAAGCAACGTGTGCGTAAACTTGGAAAATATAGCCATGTTGTAAATAATTTTTTGCACATAAAATAGGCTAAAATATTGAAAAAGATTCAAATATATTCAATTGTGTTCTAAGTATTGTCGATAATATACCTTTATTTCAAACCGGAAGTTGTGGGTTTGATTTGACTAAAGGCTGCTTGAACATTTGAATATTATTTTAATGGTTCAAAGATTTTATTATGTGCTCATAGAGAACCCTCCCACCGGTCAACGAGAGGATTTTCAATCTGGCACTTCATAAAATGCGCAAGAGCCGCATTCAAACCCCAAATCTCAAATGCATTAATTATTTGCTTGTTGCACACATGGTGTATACAGATATCCGTATTAAATTTAAAAAATATATATATAACGAGGATTTAAACCAATCGGGTCTTGGCTTTTTTAAGGATACCTCAATCCTTTCGCCTATAGGTGACTCACCGCTACCTTAGTAATCTGGATTCTTTGCACTATTTTTTTCATTTTTACAATGTACGGTCGATTTTCATTTTTGAAATAATACAAATATAAAACTAAAAATTTAAATGAATAGTGCTCATAAGTAAAAAAATGCAAGATATTACAAAGTATCAACATTAGAACATGAATCGTACAAAATTATAATCAGAAGTACAGACGTACTACCACATAGTAGACCAATGTTTAGAATGCCTAGGGCCGTATCCCGTTGTTAGCTTGGAATAATCAAACAATTTTATTATTTAATGGAAAGATTTATGAATATTTTATTAGGTATTTTTAGGTAAAAGGTGTTTAACAAATTATATTATTTTAAATGTAACAGTTACTCATACCTAAACATTGAAGAATGTTGTCTTTAAAGAAACACAATTATCCTAAAAACTGTTAATTCAACGTTTGACAACGTTTTGTTTTTTGTGTAATATCAGTTGAGGTATCTCATATTTTTCACAATGCATTATATGTCCAAAGTGCTCTTATTTTCTCCTTTTGGTGGTATATAATACTTTTCCATCTGAATAGATTCGTTTTAAGATGTCATCAATACGAACTTTGTCAATCCATAAGACTCTCAGAGCTCTTCCATTTCCAAAGCTTCTAGTTTCTTTCCGATGTCTTGAATAATTTTCCATGTTTCAAAAACATAGTCTCAAAAACATGTTTCAAAGCGTTTTTATTTCAAATGGAGCTTTTTAAATTAAGATTTACAGAAATAATCTACACAATTAGTAAAGGAGGTATAAGAAATTTAGAAAAATCTTAAAGAGGGAAAAGTGAAAAGCTTTTTTAGTAGAAGAGTATACATGATCATGGCATACTTGAGAAATATGTATCAGGTATAATGAAATGGAAATCAGTTCTTCGTGTCAATCTCAATGAGGAAACGGCATGACGGTGATGATATAACAAAATGAAGACCAGTTCTCCCTGCTAATCCTAATGAGGAGATGGCATGACGGTAATGATAATCCGGGACAGCAAGGTGGCTTACTGTGGATAATATTCCCCCAGGATTTCCAACTAAAGGAACTCGTTTTTCCATTCAAACGAAATAAATAGATAGCTGAAATAATATGCGATCATTTCTCATCTATCCTCGCTGCAGATTCTCTATGGCGCCATAAGTGGGCACACGACCAGCAATGTCGGCATCGCTGCACAAAGATCAGTAACGCATCGTGTGCAGAACCAGCAAACTGCAACGGAGAATGGTGACCTGGTTCCATACTGCTTAACTATACACGGGTCACTGAGAATAGCTTTGGTGTTTGCTTTTATGTTTGTACTCGTACTGATATATATAATATAATTTATGAATCTCATTGTAGTGAGGAAATCCAAAATCGAAAATGTTTTAAGGATGAAGTCATCTTTAAAGTGTAGTTTTATAACACTTTATGCTAAAAAATACTATTTTTTCTCAAAAAACGTACATTTTAACCACAATTTTAGCTATTTCAGAAGAAATCATCGAAAAGTGTATAGTTTTCTAGCATTTCAGGGTAAATTGGGACAAAACACACATTTATGCGAGAACGGAGGAACTTCATACTAACTTTTAATAGTTTTGCTTCTTGTTTGCGATATTTTACGTTTATAACATTGATTTGTGCCTTCAAATACATCTTTTTATGCCATATCATGTATTCATAATTAAAACAATTGTGTAATTTACTAACATTTCACCGTAAAATGTGATAAAGCACATATTTTGGACAAACTTTGGTGTATCTGTCATTTTTTGACAGTTTGGCTGGTTGTATTCTATATTATACCATAAAAACATCGTTTTGGGCCTTCAAATATATCTTCTTTGTGTAAAGTATAATGAAAAGTCTAGTTTTAAAACGCATTGTCCTTAATATAACTCAAACGCACCCATTTGAAATTAGCATGTTAAATTATTTACATTATCTAATACAATAGTTAATGGTATATTTCGATGTCTTTGGCCAAAACGCATCCGATGTCATTCCCAACTGCTGCTTTTATATGTAGAATTATCACAATTGGGTTATTTACTAACATTTCTTACATTATCTTAGAGTTTTTGATTCCCTTTTGCTGTCTTCGACCGAAGTGCATCCAATTATTTCACAGCTAGTGTTTTTCAATATGGAATTTCAAGAAATGTGTTACTTTTACCATATCAGTTTAGGGACTTGTGTTTCGCATAGAAGGATGAGGTTGTTTGAATAAAAGTCGTCAAGATCGAGATAAGCAAAGAGAGAAAGTTTATTGAAAGCGTCTGTATTTATAATGTATAGAACGGCGCACCACATGTCGCTGTCTCGCTTCGCCGGACACATGGTTATTGTTGCGCGTTCTATATATTATACATTTCATACTACGGTCTGCAGGAGAGGCAAGGGATATATCAGTGTCTCGCTCTCGCTGTTCGCTACTAGTGAGTTCAATGACCGCGCGGGCGACCTTCGCCCAATGCTGTCTCGCATTCCTTACAGTGCGAGTTCAATGACCGAACGGCCAAGGATCGCCTCAGTGGGTTCAGTGACCGCACGCACGGTCGCTACATCAGCATAAAATGTGATAAAACACAATTTTTTGCGAAATTTTCTGTTAATCATTTACCTTTTGGTAGTTTGGCTGCTTGTTTGCCATATTATAATATTAACACATTGATATGAGATTAAAAATACATGGCAGTCACGGTAAAAAATCACAGTCAATGTGAAGTTCCACGAAACACAATGCTTAAAATTAACACTCGATAGCATTATGTCACTTTAAATGCGTTCATCATAACCTGAAATGGAGCGGTCATAGACAAAATTATCAAATAGTATTTAATCTAGTAACAATTCAGCTTTAAATGTGATTAATCACTAATTTTTGTGGAAACTTCGGTTTTTCTGTTAACCTTAGACAGTTTGTTTGATTGTTTGCTATACTATATTATACCATTAAAATATTGATTCAGTACTAAAAATGTATTTAAATGGATAAAATCACGGTAAAAATGAAGTTGTATAATACATATTGCTAAATATTACACTGAATCACAATATTTAACCTAAAAAGCATACATCTTAACCTCAAATTGAGCGTTCATAGACAAAATTATTAAAAGATTGTAATTAACCAAAATTTTTGCGTCTTATGTGAAAAAACGCCATTTTATATAAGAAAACATACATTTCAATCACTATTTGGTTGATTATATACGAAATCATCAAAAAGTCTGTATTTCACGGACATTTGAGCGTTAATTGTGATAAAACACACATTTTTGTACATAATACATTTTCCTTCGAAGTCGATCAAAGGATGACCTCCGTAGCCTTGGAGGTAAAAACACTTGTGTACCACGTTAATTTTTTGTACCCAGGTTTGATTTATTTTGATACTCCTATGGCTGCTTTCCTTCTCCATTAATCGAATGTATGTCTTTTCAGGGTTTTTGGGTTGAGTGCAACTACGGAGACCGTTTATTAACAGGAATATTTATGTCTTTTCAGGGTTTTTGAGTTGAGTGCAACTACGGAGACCGTTTGTTAACAGGAATATTTATGTCTTTTCAGGGTTTTTGGGTTGAGTGCAACTACGGAGACCGTTTGTTAACAGGAATATTAAAGTCTTTGGTTATTTACTAGAGCTGACATGTTTTCGTTTATAACCCGTGTTTCAAATATTATATTTTTATTTTGAACTACTTTAATTGAAAAACTCTATGGCTGAATTTGTAAGACGTCTGTTTCTACTGCGAGGGTTAAGCACTCGATTCTTTTTGGTACTCATTTTGTCATAAAAAGTTCCAGTAGAGTTTTTTCCAATACCTTTCAACACCTTTCTGGTTAAATGCTAGAGATGGCCACGTGATTCTAAACCCACCATATAATTGTGTAAACAAAGGAAGTGTTATTCAATACAAAAATGTATTGTGTCGTGGTTTTTTTTATGTGTGAACATCATTTCCCATTTGTCATTTTACTTTTATAAAATTTGGACTCGTTTGAGGCATTTCTTGTTTTCGTTTTTGCTGACAGTTAACCTAAGGTGGTGTATGTGGGTTTAATTTTTATTTTGTTTTCTGCCATACATTTTTTTTTTTTTAAATCTAGATATACAGGGGTGTGGGCTGAAAGCCCCCCGATGTCCTTGTGGTCGGCCTCGCCCTACATTGTTGGGGTGTATCTCAGCCGGAGGAATGTTTGTGGGATGAGCCCGGACCTTTTAATGTCTTCTCTCTTAAATGTATTTTTCTGCCATCTATTTATTTTCTGTGTTTTTTTTCTCTTCTTCTTATTCTACGTGTGCAAGGGCGTGGGCTGAAAACATATCTGGTGTCCCCGTGGCTGGGCTCGCCCTATATTGGTGGGGTGTATCATGGCCGGGGGGATGTTATTAGATGAGCCCAGACCTTTTGATAGCTTCTGTCTTTAATGTATTTTCTGCAATTAATGTGTTCTTGAAATATATTTAAATGTATTATGTTCATACTATGTTGCTATAAATAAACCTATTTTTATTTATTTAAGATAAGATATTGTTTTATATAAAAAGTTATCAAAACATCCTCGGAATGGTTGATCACTACTAACGGCGTCCTAGAAAAAACATCCTCGGAATGGTTGATCACTACTAACGGCGTCCTAGACAAAACATCCTCGGAATGGTTGATCGCTACTAACGGCGTCCTAGAAAAAACATCCTCGGAATGGTTGATCACTACTAACGGCGTCCTAGACAAAACATCCTCGGAATGGTTGATCACTACTAACGGCGTCCTAGACAAAACATCCTCGGAATGGTTGATCACTACTAACGACGTCCTAGACAAAACATCTTCGGAATGGTTGATCACTACTCACGGCGTCCTAGACAAAACATCCTCGGAATGGTTGATCACTACTAACGGCGTCCTAGACAAAACATCCTCGGAATGGTTGATCACTACTAACGGCGTCCTAGACAAAAACCGACTGCATCATCACAATTAAAGCTTAATTACCTTAGATTAAAAATATTTCCAATTCTTTTATTGATTTTGAATGTGACAATGCCTTTCGAATAATTCTCGGATGTAGGAGTTTTCGAGAATCATTAGTTTTGTTTTTTGTTCGACATTTCTGGACATTGACAGTTTCCTTATTATTGGATGTATCTAAAGTAATTTCAATTAATATTTAATTACATCGCGGTTATATTGTTTTCAAATCACAATGCATTGCAACACTTGCTATATGACTATCAGGTAAGTTGTCAATTTAATTATTTTAACAAATAATTTAAATTATTTTGAAATAAAGTTCATTCGTTGTATATTCATACATTTTAAAATTTAGGAAAATTTGATATTTTTCGAGATTTTAAGAGACAATTGGGTATATTTTTTTACTTTTTAAGAGAAAACTTTGTACAAGTAAAGAGGTATTTGGAAAATTTCCGAAATCACGAAGAATAAATATGCGTTTTTACTTTTTTGACATTTTTTGTAAGTTGTCGTTTTTATGTTTTAATTTTGTTATGCGGTATTCTTGTTTTTGTTTTATGTCAGGACATCCTGAACACTTTTCAAACGCATACTTCATAAAAAAGTATCTTGTCTTCTAATGACGAATATAGATCAGTTCTTTACAAAAACAAATCTTTTTATCCCGAAACTCTATATGGCTCACAATATCAAACAAATACTTCGCTTTTGTAACAAATATGATTTTCTTGGCAAAATTATAGAATTTTTGTACCAGGAGTTTATTGTAATAGTCAAATATCCATAAGAACCTCTTTATTTTTTGTTGTTAAATTTGAGTACAAAATCATTTTTAAAATCACAGCATTAGTAGACTTTTCCGAGCGTAAATTAAAAAGAACCAAATAGCTCTTAGATATCTAAGCTTTTATATACTTGGAAGTTAGCCCTTAGATATCTACGCTTTTATATACTTGGAAGTTTAGTAAAATATTTAAGAATTATTAATTATTATCTTAATAGCAACAGCTCTTTGCAAGATTAAAACTTTTATTTATAAATAATAAATAACTTAAACTTTACTCTTAGTATCAATTCAGAACGAAAAGCGTTAGAAGACATTTAAAAGTGGCATTTTATGATTTAAACAGAATAATCAAACGCGAAATCCCCAAGTGAAATATTAAAGTAATATATTATTTATTCTACTCTTGTTGCCACAAAAAAAAAACAGGAACATAATCCAATTCTATTGAAAACGAATCAAATCAAAAGCCATATTTGCATTTCATTCAATACTTTTCATTCCTTTAAGTTGACTCCAATTAAAAATTCTGATTGTAATTCAATAGAAGCAGTTACTGTTTTTTTTTATTGTAATGACTATCTAAATCATAAGGGTTATCAGTATGTATTGACTATGGAAATACAAAATCTTGACATTTATATTTCACATACATATAATATACGAGTATAATTTTTCTATTCCATTCCTTTTGGTGGTAAATTACCATTTCCGTTGTCCTTAGCATACTTTTTGTCCTGAAAGTATCCGCCCTCGCTTTGATGCCATATGTGAAGATAGGTCGCACACAGGTCTTATAGATGAATATACTGGTATATGAAAAATAAAATTTTAGGTTTATTTATTTTTGAGTTATCGTATTGTATCACACTATAACTCCATACAGTACAGCATGTGAGGTTAATTACCAGATGTCAATCTCTTCTAACGAAACATAAATATGTTTACAAGGCCTGAATAAAAAGCAGGCTGAAATCCTCTTGAAATCGAATAAGATTTCAACGGGAATTGAAACCGTGAACCCCGTATTAGACAGATGTCTTATCAATGAAATCGTTCAAAGTTTTACCATGCCACAAGTGACATACATGTAATTTTAATTTTTTTGGACTTATGTCTAAAAATACCATCGATTGAAAAAATAACAGTAATCTGAGATAATACTTAAATACACTAATCATAAAAATAATAGTTATTGAAATATGCACGGCTTTGTTTTGCAATTTTCAACAATGATATATATTTTCAAACATTAACTAAAAAAACGGCATGCGAAAGAAACTTTAAATTTGGTTTACGGCTATACCATATTATCAAAATATTGGAATTCGCTAATTTAATCAAATCATAAATGCTTCCCTGTAAAACGCAGTTATGTGAACACACTTAAACCTCAATTCTAAATGTATCCATCGAACTGGGAAATAATTGATCTCTTCATTGCATTGAACAATTTCCTCCCGGGTGCAAATAATTATTTAATCAATATTTTCTCCAAAAATACAATCTGGCACCTGAAGTTTTTAAGAGAAATGTTAAAAAATAACCAAGTTCCAAGATCGCTCGAGATCCATCAGCACCATAATGGTTACCCGACCATTACAAATAACTAAGTAACCAAAGTATTTGAATTAAAAGTGGCCTTACAAGAAAAGAAATATAAGAGATATGTAAATCAATTAGCATACTCAAATTAAAATTAACCAAAGAATAAATGAGTAAGGATTAGAAATAAAAGGGATAAAAAATCACGCTACGTCAAGCGCTATACGACTTAGGCTAAGTTCAGATGGTCGCGCGAGAACGCGCGTTGCACAAATCGCTGTAATACGCACGTAAAAATATTCATAATGCTCATATACAATTGTTTATATGCTCGCGCGACCACATAAACAATTGTATATGAGCATTATGAATCTTTTTACGCGCGTATTCTAGTGATTTGTGCAAAGCGCGTTCACGCGCGACCATCTGAACTTAGGCTTAAAGTTTTCGGCTTGTACAAGTGAGAGCGTGTGTCGACAGATAACATGTCACATGTTGAGACAATATGAAAGTTTAAACTTAACACTTCTACCCTCCGTAGAATCTCAACTAGACCATTAAAAGACGTGTTGTTTCGTTACATTCTGAAATGAGAAACATTGAATATCGCAAGTTTCTTCTAAAAGAAAAGACCGTCTACGTAGCAGTATCTCCATAGAAGTGGGTATGGCTGGTGAAGTATTTATCCATAAACACACTTATTTGTTCAAGTTGGAAACATTTGAATCTTAGTGGTACGAGAGAAGGTTATTAAATTCGCGGAATGAGAGAAAAAAACTGTTTTTAATTTTTTTTCAATATACAACCTTTAATACATTTTTTAAATCTTTCAATAAACCTTTTAATACTCACGAAAAAAAAATTGCCCTCAAAATAAGCCGAAATTGCTCTTTTACTTTCGTAATTGTCCACAAATATCTTCATAGTTTTTTTTTCATATTTGGAAACAAATAAGTCAGACGAAGCCAGGTCTGGGCTATAGAGAGGGTGATTTCATGTTCGGAAGCCACAGTTGAGAAGAGCACCCAATGTAGAATTGCTTTTGTCCACGAGTGCATTGTCATGCAAAAGCAGTACGCTTTTTGTCTATTTTTATCTCCTTTTCTCCTTCACAGCTTCTTCTAACTACATAAACATACCAGATATGTACTCCCCAGTTATTATGATGGCTTTATCTTTGTAATCTACCAAAAGTAAGTCTTCCGCATTCGAAAAGGATAGCCGTAATTATTCCAGCCAATTGAGACACTTTGAACTTCTTAAATAAGGAATGAGTGAGGGGGCTGGGTGTCTTTTTAATGCCACTGCATGGACTCCTGGTTCAAATCAGGGTCACAATTATGATCCTAAGTTTTACGTTCAGTAATAATTTGGCTTAAAATTTAATCTTTGTTGTTTCTGCAGAGGTCCAAAAACTGTTCTGAAAATTTGTCGTTGTGAGCATTCTGGGTACCCACATTGTACTGATTTTTGACATCCCTAAATGCTGATGGAGGATGTTCAGCTCGTAGGTGATACTTCAACCATCTTTGCAAGCTGTTGTTTGTTAAGGCTAGTACATCTTATTATCTTCCAGCACAAGCTTTTCTAATGTTTTGACGATGTTTAAAGAAGAGGCCTCAACAGGTCGTCCTAGTCGAAGGTCGACTTCAATCGATCCTCTCCTTTGCTTTAAAAGACTTTGCCACTTATAAGCTATCATTTTTTCTTGGGCAACAGTTTTTATAAACCACTAATATCTCTTTCAAAATAATTTAAGGTGTTTTCCTTGTTTCATGAGATTTTTAATGACGGCGCGGTACTCATTTTTTGCCATACTTGGAATGTTATTTACGTTCGACATACTATTCCGATATCTCAAACAATACTGTCAAATTTATACTTCTAAACTTGGTGAATGTACTTAGAATGAGTATATTCACTATGTTTAAGAATCTAATTACATATTATCGCAACATGTGCATGCTTACTACCGTTCCCTCCCTTAACTCCTTCATTCAACGAATTTATTGACCTCCCCTCGTATTTATAATACTGGTTACTCATAGAATGACTTATGTGAAACTACTTACTTACGACTAAATGGAAAAAAAATAAGAGCTTTAAGCGTTCAATTCGTACAATTTATTTATTTGTATTCATTTATTTCTTGGGATATAAATGAAATAGGTTCTGCTTTGTGGAATTTCTAATGAAAAAAATCTGGCGAATCTGACATCCATTCATTCGTATAGTATACTTCAATACATTTGAATTGGTGATTTGGATACATTGAAGAACATGGTCGGGAGACATCCTTATGCTCAGTCCCAATAATCGAGCTATCGAGTTAACCGCTTGAATACGCATTGCATTTGAGCTTATCATCGCACGTGTTGGTAATGCTACCCTGCATGTTAATAATCAATAACACTAGCATATATCTAGCGCTTATGATAATTGATATCACATAAAACCTCTAATTAAACTACTTTTCGTACATTTTTTATATACCATCGTGAATGAACCCAAAACCGCTGGATGGAGGTCAACAGTCTTATTGACTTAGCTACTAAAGTCGTCAAGGTGATAATACTGAGTTAACAAAACCACTGGATGGAGGTCAACAGTCTTATTGGCTTAGCTACTTAAGTCGTCAAGGTGATAAGACTGAGTTAACAAAACCGCTGGATGGAGGTCAACAGTCTTATTGACTTAGCTACTAGAGTCGTCAAGGTGATAAGACTGAGTTAACAAATCCGTTGGATGGAGGTCAACAGTCTTATTGACTTAGCTACTAAAGTCGTCAAGGTGGTAAGACTGAGTAAATAAATATACAATTCGAGCTATTTTGGGAGGAAACTTGTTCCTGTATTCCTTACGTTTATTATAAAATCAAGTAAATTATACTTCAAAACAGAGAAGATTAAGAAAAATCAAAAATTGTTTGTGAGCAGTTGTTAAGGAAGCGAAAAAAGTGTGCTGTGGTCAAATAAAAAAGAGTGTGTGGAAAGTTGACTGCTTTGTCCTCACTGACACATCAAGTCATGTGTATGTTGGGATTTTTTTTAACTGTATTTGCACATAAATTCAACAATTCTTATGAAGAAAATGTTAATATAACAAAAGTAAGGGTTTCAAGTATTCTTTTACTAAACATTGTATTAAATAAAATTCTTTCTTAAAGTAATAATTGTTATATTTTATGATAGTCAAACTGTTAAAAAAACTCTAATTTCTTAGCAGACATTTTTCAATATTGAATTGCTCTCATAATACTATTGTTTTCATTTCTTCGATGCTCTTGAGATTTTCATTACCACAAACAATAATCGAGCACCACACTCAATTAATTTAACTCTCACCCTCAAACTTCTATTACAAGAATCATGAAATGAGCTCAAGTATAAATAGATGTCACTCTTATACTTTCTTAAATTTCATATAGTTTAACAGTGTCAAAGAGAGTTCTCGTTAATGAAGATCGTGTAATGGAGAAATCGCTGTTATTTAAATGTACTGTGTTAAACGATATAATGGTATGCAGTTTTAGAAAGTTTTGTTTCATCTAGGTGTATTGGCATGCATTACAAAGGTGTGACACTAAATTGCAATCTAAATATACAAATTATTTGTATTGTTTTCAACAGGAGTTTTTTCACAAATAAAAATAGCTGGGGCATCACAATCTATTCCATGAAGCTGTCCGCTTCGTGTCATGGCTCCACAGCGTTCGTTTGGCTTCCTGTTGAACTGCAAAAAATCCCATTCTTCATAACCTGCTGCAGCCAATGTCTCACCTACGGAATAAAAATTTATTGAAATTAACAAAACAATCTATAAACATTTTTTATGAACTGACTTAAAAAAAATATGAAATCTATGTAACATAAAAAATGTATTCGTTTACTGTTTTAGTAAGTTAAATTTAGCTATTTTTATATTTATTGTTTTTATTTAACACTTCATTGTTAATTGCTTTATTGTCAAGTCGCAATCTGGTATCACAAACATTATAATTATTTTACTTTTTCTTAATGTAACTCAAATAAATTATATATCTTATGGTATGCAAAAAACTATGTAACACGAAGAAGTTAAAAAAAACAAACAAATTTAATGTCGTCGATGACCAGGAGAAGAAAAGGGAAATAGGAAAAACTGATCAGTTGTATAAGGTATTATGGAATATTGTACCGCGTGATTACGCTGATGGTTCCGGCGTTTCGAAAACGTTACAGTTTTTATCTTCAGGGTTTATTTGTTATCAACTTCTCCATTACCGCGAAGGGAGGGAGGTACAATATTTGTAATTCGTGTTTTGAAATACATTAACGTGCATCGCTCATAAACCATGCGATATATTTTTTTATTGTTCGTTTTTCGATGAGTACCAAATACAGAATGAGTACCAGTATTGGGTTTTTACACACTCTGGGCCACATAACATAAAACAACATTAGTGTCACTTCACTTTGTAGCCCGTCACAGATTAGTTCCTTTTATTAAATAGTAGAATAGATATTGACATACTGGTACAGTTGTCCCGCCATATTTATGCAGATGTGGGAAAAGGCTGCTTAGTATTCGCGAATATAGTAAGCTAATATTATCTTTGTGAAAAATGTTCACTTTTATAAGGACAACCGTCCAATTACAAATCAAAAGTTTATATCTTTTAGATAGCTCTATGGTAGGCGAGTAAGTCTGTTAGATTGTACCGTATTGTTTTGGTAACTCATTAGTAGGCAGATTATTAAAAAAAATTAAAACGATGACTGTAATTTATAATTACTACTGCTTTTTGTATCTTCATGTTAGTTTAAGATAAAGTTGTATTATTTGTCAATAATTTTAAGTACTCGTATAACCTGTCACATGTTCATTTGTATATAAAGACACTGTTGTGTCGTTAATTAAATAAAATAAAAAAAATTAAATAAGTAAGTCCGTTAGATTGTACCGTATTGTTTTGGTAGCTCTGTGGTAGGCCAGTAAGTCTGTTAGATTGTAACGTATTGTTTTGAAAGCTCTGTGGTAGGCCAGTAAGTCTGTTAGATTGTACCGTATTGTTTTGGTAGCTCTGTGGTAGGCCAGTAAGTCTGTTATATTGTACCGTATTGTTTTGGTAGCTCTGTGGTAGGCCAGTAAGTCTGTTAGATTGTACCGTATTGTTTTGAAATGTTATTGTACACAAGAAATTTTAAATAGCTTTTTATTTTACATAAAACAGTGTTTAACACAACCAGAACAATAAGAAAGACAAAAATGGTGTGAAGACTCATAATAGAATCTTTATATTTTCGGTTGTATCAGGAACTGAGCTCGAAACTCCCTGGTCGAAGTCACGCGTTCTACTAACTAGGCCATGTAGATTATATTTACTTGTACACTTGATGTGTTATTTTTTTCAACAACGACAAATTGCAAATTCCATTTGAGTTTCGAGCTCGTTTACCGAGTTCTTTGTCAAACTAAACATTTATTTTTATACGTAACCTATGAAAATTTTTGCGTTTTGTAAAGGATTCGTGGTGATAGACGTTTTCAATAGAAATATTAAATGCGTGAGCATCTGAGTCGAAGTCACGCGTTCTACTAACTAGGTCATGACGATTATATTTACTTGTACACTTGATGTGTTATTTTTTTCAACAACGACAAATTACAAATTCAATTTGAGTTTCGAGCTGCTTAACCGAGTTCTTTGTCAAACTAAACATTTATTTTTTTGCGTAACCTATGAAGATTTTTGCGTTTTGTAAAAGATTCCTGGTGAGATATGTTTTCAATAGAAATATTAAATGCGTGTGCAAAAGAATAGCTGTGACTACAGACTTAAGATTTGACGTCACGTAGTGCACTAAATACCCACTTTAGGTCTAAAACCAATACATTAATATTAATGAATCATTTTTAGACCTAGCATTCAAACAAAGGATTTTTTTATATAACATACATCAGTATTTAGTTTCACAAAGTAAACCCTAAAATATTAAAAATATTATTTTTTTGATTTTAAAAGTCTGCATAAGGTGATTGAAATAATCACATATTTAATATAATTATTCTATAAATACTAAATTTTATCGAAAAACTCACGTTCTATGGTAAGGAATAATCCTCGTTGGAGTAAATCATTAAATCCAATAATTGCTAGGTTTTCTGTCAATTGTCCGATCAAGGCCTCTTGTGGTTGCTGTGAAAAGACTTCACCATAAAGAGACGCTTCCTCACGACTATTAATTATGGCCAAAAATGCATTCTCTTGGTAACATTCTTCAAGTGCATCTTGCCATTTTTTGGCAGCGGTGTGGATTTTATAACAAACCTTCACACTTGTTGAGTAAAAATATGCTAAAAAAATAAAAAAAGTTAATATCTACCTATGTTATGTAATGCTTGTATTGATAATGTTATCAAACAAAAATACATTTTTAAAAATTTACTTAACTATAATAATATACATAACATATATGTAGCAGTTGAACGTTGGGAAAGTAAATTAGTGATTATATCGAAGCCTCGAGTTCGCTTTGGCCGTACTTATTGCACTTGTACAGAAAGCCCCGGAGGAAATTTTTCAACACATGTCGTCTCAATTGAGAAAAAAAATATATAGGTTAAACTTTATATAAATATGTATTTTTGTTACATGACAGTTAAATTTAATATCTTACCTTCATCAATTGTACCACATACAGAATTATTTTTTTTAATAGTATCCTCCTTCTTGCACACAAAACTTTGAACCAAATCACATTCAACATTTGAATACTCGCCATTTGTCAACATAACAATACAATTATTTTTATTTTCGCTTCCAAGATCTTGTTGATTTTTCCACTTATTGTGAACTTTTTCTTTTGATAATTCTGGAAATGTTAAAAATTCATTCATAATAAATTGATAAAAGTTATATAATCACAAAATATTAAATTTCTTAATATTTGTTATTCAAAGACTTTCAAATCACTTTCACTTTAACTTTTGTTTGAAAGTACTCGTATAACTTGAAAACCGTTTAAAAAAAATACTAAAATATAAAAAAAATTGGCACAAGGATGAGTGTGTCGGGTTCCCTGCATGCAAAAGTCATGGAAAAAATAGGTCTATAAGAGTCTATAAAATCAATCATATTTAAATTACATTTTTTAGCCCTGAGTAAAAATAAGATTTAGAGTTCAGGCGGCAGAAATGAGATACCTCAGAGGAGCTGTACAACTGAAGACTCCTGAAAATGAAGTGGTAGAGAAAAAGAGAAAGCTTAGATGTATTTATTTAAAACCTGGCGAGTTTATTGCCATGTGGCAATCTCTTCCAATCAACCAGAAATATGTTTTATTAGGCCCTAAGTGAAAACCACACTAGAATCCTATTTTAAAAAAATCTGGGTTTCAGCGGGGATCGAACCCGCAACCTTCGGATCGGCAGACAAGTGTTTTACCACCAGGCCACGGAGGTCATATAATTTGAAGTACACAAGCACTACTATAAACAACAAACCAGGGTTCAGAAGGTCCAAAATCGTGTGCCATTCTATTACATTTGAATGGACATGCTTATCATGATATACTTCATTATCATATTTGAATGGACATGCTTATTCACCTGAACAAATAATCATTCTTCGAATAAAAATTGCTTTTGCATTAATAAAACATGTTCAGAATAATATGAATCAAAGTCTAACTTAAGGAGAATTAGAAATTCGTATACATTTTATTCTGTTGACTTTAAGGTACTTCAATAATAACTTGACAAAATATCATACCATATCACAGTATTGTATTGAATAATTATTTATTTAAAAGAGATATATGTATTTTAATAGTTACCAGATAGCAAGTATAATTCATAATCTTGAAGGCTTTGTTGAGATCCAATCCAGAATTCTTCCAAAGTATTTATGAACATTTCACTTATCGTTGATAGTTCTTCATCCGACATTGGAACCATTAATTCCGCCCCCTCATCATTGCATAATCTTTTTGCTGCACTCCAAATCATTTTGTTGTTATTTAGTTTATATGAAGCTTTATGTTTTTCTTTATAAACATAATCATTTCTGAAGTAAGATACTTTGTCACTTGTCACTGAAACCAATTAATCAATCAACTTTTGAATGTCATTGCTCCGTAGAATGCATCTTTTTGCCACATTACGAGTAAAAAGTACTTTTAGCATCTTTATAGCTATACCAAATGATTTGATTGGCTATATATTGTGATCGAGTATGGCTATGAGCTATGTCTTGAATGGAGATACTGCGTATATTGGTTGATTTGTGCAAGTTGTTGCATATCAGCAAGTACACATTCTTAAGAGATCTATGATATAGCAACATTCGTAAGGTGATCAAAGTTCCAAGACGATCAGCAGGTTTATTCAGATTTAGGCTTTTTAGGTAAAGTTTTGAATTTCTTTATAACGCTTTAATATTTATAATAAGCGGCATACAAGGTGCAAAAGTAGTAAACTCAGATAAAAAATGGTCTAATGACTTCACTTAGACCAGTACGGATGTGAATTCTCCAGGAGTTGAACCTGGAGTGCCCGCTTGCTTAGCGGGAATGTTAATCGTTAGACCACGGCCGCAAACCAACGTGTACAAATCAGCAACAGCAAACGTGTACAAATCTCCCAAAAAAATATCAATTTTGATGAAAGTGAAATCAGCCCGACATCTAACAGAATTCGAACTTGGCAACATTGATTCTCATTCGTTACTTAGAATATAAACATTAAAGTGATGCTAATGTTATATTTACACTATATTGTTTAAAACATCACCTGGCAATCACTTTTTTTAGTGTTCAATTGTATAAATGAATACAATAACTCGCTGTATACATAGTGACAAGTTGACAGTTTTTATGAGCTAACTTGAGTTTCAGATGAAACATTTATTTTCTTTAATTGTATATTCATATTTTTTCGAAACTACAAAAATAAAAATTTAAAAGAAAAATATACCTTTTTTAGTGTCTTCAATCTTAGCATCCACAGTTGAATTTTTATTTTTCATTTCATTTTGATCAAGTAATGATTTAACTTTTTGGTTTCCCGCGTATTTTTTCTCTAATTCTTCGAATTTCTTATCCCACAAATCGTTCCTTCCCTTAATTTCTTGATTTTTATGTTCTTCAAATGTGGTTTTAAGTTTTTCAATATCATTGGAAATCTGGTTTTGGTTATCTTTTAATTTTCTTATGTCATCAGGTAAAACGACCAATTGTGTATATGGCAGTGTTTTTTTGTCATTTAAATGTTGCATAATATCTGTCTGTTCAGACATTTTTTCCTCTAAATTTTTCAATTTCTGGATCAAAAGAATAATTTCATTTTGACTTTTTTCAAGTTTTTTCTCCACGTTTTCAACATTTTGTTTACTGAGAGAGTCAATTTTCTTCTCCTGTTCCGCCAGTTTTACTTGTAAATTATTGGAGAGATCATCTAATTTTTTTTTTGTTTCTGTATTTATAACATTTTGTTTATCGAGAAATTCAATTTTCTCTTGAAGTTTTTCGATAATTTTTGAAACCTCATGATTGTTTTCCTCAGTTTTCTTTGGTAATGTAGTTTCTGTAACGTTTTTTTTTTTAATTTACGAAATATATTCTTACATAGTTTTATAAAAAAAATAAGACTATTTTTTTACTTATCTTTAAAATCTACACTACACAAGTATATTCTAAAGAACACAAATTTTAAAACATGTGATTTTCACGATATGAAGGATTTTCTTTATATGAAAGACAGGAAGATCTTTAAAAAAGGAGAATTCGTGAAAACAGATCCGCCTTAATGAATCCTCTAATTTATTCTGAAATGGATAATCATTGTCACCGTGAAAATCACACATTTTATATCGATGAAGCCAAATTCTTGCATATCAATAGGAATGGAAATAAATAAGGTATATTAGAGGCCCTAAAATTTATTTATTTCCAATCATACATTAACAATTTAACCTTTTCCAGTTTCTATGAGTTAACCCATACATGGCAAATATACTCTGCTTACGCTACTCTATCCCATAATTAAAATTCGTACAAAAAAATAATTGTTTCTTCCTCCACAGACAACGTATTTTCTAGGGCATACAAATAAACCAACACGTTAAAATACTAAGTCACTACTAATATCATTACGAGTAAAGTTGCCACTTTTAAATTAAACAATGAATGAGCAAAAAAAAAACCTGTAGAAAATCCACTTGTGTTTGTGCAAACGTGAATTGTCATAAATTAGGCATTGCGTTTGGAAGGACCTCCCACATAAGTGTGCAATCAATATGTGAATTATTTATACACTTATTTTAACTTTAATGTGTTACAATAAGTTTGAAAAACGTTACCTCCTCTTGTCTTTTTGCACACAAAATTGTGTCGTTCCCAACAATTTAAGTCCACTGCGTTATTATCGCGAGTCAAAAAAGCACAGCCTTCAAAAAACAAACCATTGGGTTCTCCCACTCGCCACCAGTCAGATATCGGATAGGCATCTGCATCTAAAAGTAATAAAACTCAATAAAATTTTCTAAGAGTGGAGTGGATTTTTATTGTAATCGAGAATATATACATTGTTCCATAACGTACCTGTTGACTTCCAGACTCCTTCTTCATCTAAATCATTGTAACCTAGCCACATACTTATATCTCCGCGTGCTAGATCACTCATTATTGTTTGTATTTCGTTTGGATTTTTTGGTGCCCAAAGTAGTGCATCTTGTTCTTCACATTTTGTTAACGCTTCACGCCATGGAAGTTTGATGAAAAAATAATTATAATTTTCTCCGTTAATTTGAACATAATCAGTTTGTTCACGATACTGATGATGAGGATGATGATGATGATATTGATTAAATCCAGCTAAAAATATTTAAAGAAAAAATCTTTTGTCACTCAGTTTATGTTTACACTGTATTTCATATCTACATTTTCAAGAGCAATCTCCCAGCCTGTCTCAAATGGAAGATATTTAACTAATGCATCTTGCCAGTACTAACATATGGATGCAAAATATGGAAGCTTTCTATGCGAATGAAACAAAAGCTCCAGACAACTTCAAGTGGCATGGAGAGGTGCATGCTAGGTTATACAAGAAGAGACCGCTAACGCAATGAGTTGATACGCTCTCAAACAAACATTGACGATGTTATCGAGGTCGGAAAAAATACTGAAGTGGAAGTGGGCTGGGCACATCGCCCGAACAACGGACCATCGTTGGACGTATGACGAAATCCAGTGGCATCCAATAGGAAGAACTAGGCCTGTAAGAAGACCGAAGGCACGCTGGGTGGACGAAATACGTAAGCAAGTAGTGATTACGTGGCAACAATGCGCAAAGGACAGGATTTCTTGGAAACAACTTGAAGAGGTCTACATCCTTCAGTGGATGAATCTAGGCTGATGATATGAAAACCAGATGTCCAAAGTAGTGCATATGTGAAATTCTGGTGCCCAAAGTAGTGCATATTGTTTAATGTTTCATGCTATATAATTTGGTGATATAAATAATCATAATTGACTTCGACAATTTGAACATACTATATATGTATTGTTTACAATGATAATAATGATGGAATCCAGCTTAATTTTTTTATTTTTTTTTATTAAACAAAGTAAATTATTGTACAAATATTTGTCAAGGCTATACCTATATACAAATTTATTACTTAACTAATCTTAATTATATGTTATTATTTATGAACTTACTTAATCTTATTTTCCTAAATATCATTTTATTTTATTTATTCAATCTTAATATATGAGATCTTATAAATAATTAACACCTACATACTACTTATAACTAGATAACAATTATTACACTAATTATTTAGCAAAAACAAGTCCACTCGTTCAGGCTACTTGTATTCCATCACATTCACTCAGACTTTGGTCGTCCCAGCTATCCATATAAATAGTTATTTTATTTGAAATAAATGTAAAAATATCAATAAAAAATACAATTATCATATCCGTCATTATTTGTCCTACCAATGTACGCTTTATAACTCAAATTATAAGTTTTAAAGAGAAAATGCTAATAAATATGTTGTAAAATAGCATTAACAAGCAATTTATAATGATCCAGAATATTTAACATTAAAAATTACAGACAAATTATTCTGATTGCCCAAAAACCGATTACACATATTTATCGATTGATTGAAAATTGACAATTTCAACTAAGATAATATTTGTTTAAGCCATTCATTTTTTCAATTCATAACTTATTCGATCGAACAATAAAGAAGAGAGTTCATAATTTCTAAAACAATAGCTTTGAACAATAAATATAAAACTATCAATTAAATTACTATAATCATATACGTCATTATTTGTCCTACCAATGTACGCTTTATTACTCAAATTATAAGTTTTTAAGAGAAAATGCTAATAAATACGTTGTAAAATGTAGCCTTACCAAGCAATTTATATTGATACAGAATATTTAACATTAAAAATTACATAACAAATTATTCTGATTACACGTAGTGTCAGGACTTGGTACTTGTCCGCCATCATCAACCATTTAATTTGTACAGTCGTAAATAACTATTAAAAACTCAACTTACGAAATGATCAACCATTTAATGTATTGCAGTCATAAATAGCTATTAAAAACTCAACTCACAGTATTATCGTAAATTTTGGTGTTTCGATGGGAGGGTGTCAGGTTGGTACTTGGTCTCCTATCATCAAGCATTTAATTTATTATAGTCATAAATAGCTATTAAAATTTCATTCATGGTATTTATCGTGAGGATGATGTGCATTTTTATGTAGACAAATTTTAAGAGAACCGTGTAAACTGATATGACTAACGTGTTCTCATCGGTCCAGAGCTATTAAGTATGCCCTATGTAAACAAATTTTGGTTATTTATGATTCGGTTATAGTTAATAAATTTCGTAAAGGGATTTTTGAAGTTGTAACAGCTCTTGGGGGACTTTTTTGGTTAAAATTATTTTTTTACGCTTTCACACGGTTGGATGGCCATACATTTTAAGAGTCTACGACCGACATTCTATAAGGAGTTTCTTTCTTTGTGACGTCAGACTCCTCATACACTATATATTCGATACATACCGTCCATAGCGCCCCTTCTCGGTTGTGATTTCGTCCTGTTAAAAGCTCCTATACTTATCATTGGTCGCTGTAACTTAATTCCAAGTTTTCTAAAAGTATTTCTATAAACTAAGTGTTCACTTTATTTCCATAAAATTGGCTGGGCAAATCCTATCCATACCAGGATTTTGTTATTGCCGTGCGTTTATAATTGAGTAAATTCTGGTAATTTACCCATGTGACAATCTTGAGATTGACGTACCACTTTATCTCTGGTCAAAATCAGCTGATTCTCACAGAATATCGAGCGCACTAATTGTCGTGAAGTCTTCAGGACCGGGACGAATCTCAAAGAGCCCACTCCAAATTCCGTTTCGTCGCGAATGACTGTACTACGGCACGAGTTGACGCCCACCAACCATACTGGGGCGACTTCTTCATTTCAACGGCCCTGTAGACTGATGGCCCTGTAGTCTTGCACCTGATGTCGAGCATTGGAAATACATTGTGTCAAGTGTATTGAAGTAAGATGAATTTGTTTATTATCTTTGCTTGTCATTCAATGGTGATACCTGAGTAAATCTAGAGATTGGTGATATCAAATTATTGAGAATTGGCACAACTTCGCAACGAACTGTTGTGAAGTTACCCCTCAAATAGAAAATACTTCGACTGTCTGTCCATCTGAAAGGATAGCGGAGTATCAGAAAGTAATCTGCCCAATTTAAGTTTTCTGACGGGCTATCAGCTCGTCAAGATCAAATATATAACTATTTAACAGCAAATATGTGTTTCATTGTATATTTCTACCTATCCAAGCACTGATGACTGACCACTTCTTCCCACTATACCTTGAGATCTAATAGAGCCTTGCCTTATAACCACTGACTGAGCTACCGGATTAAAATACATACATTGTGTCAGGACTTGGGTACGGCCGACCAATTAGTTTATTGTAGTTAAAAAATAACCATTAAAAATAGTGAACCAGAGCAGTCAAAGGGAGATCTTGCGTCATTTTCGAGAAGGATTGCTTCCTATTGTTTCAAACTTAACTGCCTCGAGTGGCTGGCTTGTCTTCCCATTTGTATAGAAATACACGACACTTTATGAGGATCGGTAATTAGTGTTCCGTCTGCGATCTGTTTTATTGCAGTCACAGATAACTATTGTTACTAAGAAAAGAAAATAAAACTTTGCGCAAGATATATTTCGAGGGCGAAGGCGCTTTTATGACCGCGATTGTCATGCGAGAGAAAAAAAGGGGTCAAAAAATTTCTCTTCTCCTTTCTAAAGAAATACGTCGCGCTTAATTTATTACGGACATAGTTAAATATTGAAAACAACGGCTGAGAATAACAATTCACTCGAGATACATTAAAAAAAAGAAGGGTCCAGTATTGTCTCTTAAACAATAAGTTTCACCGGATGTTATACAAAAAGGATTCTCGACTTAATTACGCTGTGAAAGTTTAAATAGACTATTCATTGGCAAAATAACGAAAAGATTTATGATTTTTTTAACGGTCGCGAGGGACTTTCTATAGAGTTCCAAAATGGCGGCGCTAGGCTGAGATCCCTTAAATTAAGGGACCGCGATCTTCCGAGCTCTTTCTCGCCACGAAGTTATCAAGTCAACATCATTCTCGTCTTGACGCTGTTCGCGAACTTGAACAAGCTTTTCTCACATTTGATTGTTCATTCTTATTTGATACAATTTGTCCGGTAAATTCCCGAGGAACTGAGTCGTGTGGGTGTATTACGGCACGAATTGGCGGTCGCCAACCACTGAGGGAATTTCTTCACATCAGCGGCCCTGTAGTAACAGTATAAGGTCAGAGGGCCATATACGAGTCGACCTGGTCATACACTTGAAGCGGATCTGGGATAATACATTTTGTCCTGTATTGGAGTAAGATCAACCTTATTTATCCTCTTTTGCTTGTCATTTTATGGTGATATTTGAGTATTCTAGAGATTGGCGAGATCTAATCTTTGAGAATTGACACATTTCCGCAACGGACTGTTGTGTGATAATAAATTACTTCGACTGCCTGTCCATCTGAAAGGTTAGCGGAGTAGCAGAGAGAAATCTGCCCATTTGATTTTCCTGACGGAGTATCAGCTCGTCAGGATTAAATATATAACCAATTAACAGCAAATATGTGTTTCATTATGTATTTATACCTACCCAAGCACTGACGAATGCCTACCTCTTCCCACGACATCTTGAGATCTTATTGAGCCTTGTTTTACCTATACTGAGCTACCGGAGTAAGAGTCATACATTGTAACATCCAGGCTTTTAGTAATCCAACTTAATTAATTAAAGGGAAAAAGTCTGAAACTGGCCGCCTTTCAACGCGGGGCCTACCTAGAGGTTCGTCGTCGGGCTTGGACGGTATAATTTGTATTTTTATGTTTTTTTCCTTTCTTTCTTCTTTTGGTACTAGAATAATTTGTGCATTGCTGTGTTGTGTACTGTGTATTGGAATTTTATGTTTTTTTTCTTCTTTTTTCATTTTTCGATTTGAATATCTTGTGCATTGCTTTATTGTATACTGTGTATTGGAGTTTTATGTTTTTTTTTTTCTTTTTTTGATTTGAATATCTTGTGCATTGCTTTGTTGTGTACTGTGTATTTGAATTTTATGTTTTCTTCTTTCTTTTCTTCCTGTTTTTATTCGAAATTTTGTGCATTGTTGTATTGTATACGGTGTATAATTTTGTTATATTATTTTGATTAACTGCGTATAACTCGGTAAAGAATCGAAAGCAATTCAGGACCGTTAAAACAACAAAGCATAGGCTTTGTACTTCAGTCAAGTCGGTCGGGCGGAAATTGATTCGAGTACCGTTTTGTTTGGCGGTCATTTTGTGTATGAGTTGAGGATTTTATTTTATTTATTAAATAAAATATAATAACTAACTAATAACGTGCGGTTGATAAAAGCTGTGCGAGTGTAGGTAGTTATTTTCTAAAATTAGAAAAATTCGAGTTGAGCGTAGTTTTACGAGGAGTATAATCTCGAATTTGGCCGGTAATCGGGTAGGCAGAGCTAGTGGAACGCCATAGTTTCTTGTGATTGGCCGGGTGATTAGCAGCTGATAGAAGTTCCTTGTTGCATTGGCAAGGAATAATTCGTTACGTTTTCTTTCCGGTTGGATAGAGTTAGTGGCGTATTCCGGAGTTTGGATCGCTTTGAAGATTTTTAAATCATCAACAAAAAATAGAATATTTAGAGCACTAAGTTTGCCAACTATAACATTATTCGTTCAGAGCCGTCCGGCTGTTTCGCTAATTAAGTTTGACGAATACTAGCTGTCGTACATCTGGTCGGCGAGAGTAGTAGTAGACCGGTGTTATAATAGCGTGGCCGGGTGATCGAACTTATTGTATTATTCTATTTTAGGCCTTTAAGGTAGAGTTGTTTTCTTCGATTACATGCGATTGGAATTTCTGGTGAAGGCTATTCCTGAGATTGGGAACGCGTATTAATAACAGCGTGGCCTAGAGTCTTGGGGATTTCTAATCTTTCAGATAGAACTCTCACCTTGCTAGCTGAGGATAAGTCCACAATGAGTCCTATTGACAATATTACGAGTGCAACTAAGGAGAGATTGATTGGGGAATTGATGGAAAGGGGAATCACTCCGGGTAACAAACTCCCCAGGTTGCGTCGGCAAGCATGGAGCTACAATCGGGGCCTCGTTCACTCTCCTACAGAAGAGGTTATATTGCCTCAAAGGTCTAAGGCACATGTTAATTTGCGAGGAGCCCCGGAATTTTCTATGGAACTGGTTTCCGGAGCGACAGCCCCTCGTTCGGACTCTTCCTTGCCATTTACCGGGTCTTGCCCTTCAAGAGACTTGGGAATGTTGCCGTCTCCTAGCACTAGAGGTAATCAATTACCTCCATTAAATATCAATTTTTCATCGTGGCCAGTGGATCCGTTTAATGGCTCGGGTAGCGTACGTCAGTTTTTGGTTAGGCTCGAGGAAATAGCACACGCACGTAGGTTCGATGTAGACTCTCTCTCTCCCGTCCTACCTGAATTTTTGCGCGACAGAGCCCTGACCTTTTTCAGGATTACGTATAGGAACCCTATGAGATGGGCTACATTGAAGGCACATTTTTTGGAGAGGTTCGAATCGGAGAGTTTTATGATAGATAGAAAGCTGGATATTTGGGCATCCAAGCAGGGTCACGAAGAATCTTCCACCGATTATATCTCCCGAATTTTGGAGGTAAACAGTACACTGGACTCTGCCTTGACAGAGGTGGAGCTGTTACAGGTGTTCAAGAGAGGGCTTCACGTTAGGTTTAGCTCAGTCCTTGTCAGTACGCGGCCTGCGTCAGTACGAGAGATGGAAAGAGTATGTGCCTCTTTCGAACAAATGAACAGGAGTGGTGAGGTATCACCCCGGCCGCTGCAGATGCAGCCAAGGGTAAGGGCACGTGTGTCATCCGTCTCACAGAAGGTTATCGGTAGAGGGCCGACCTTGTTGAGGTGTTTCTTGTGCAATCATCCGCATCATATTGCCCGCGACTGTCCGCACAAACCACTTATCCAGAAGGAACCGGATAAGTCGCCAAGTAATCGCGTAAGGAGTCGTGCCGAGACTTCTAGACCTTTTACTTTGCTGACGGATACTTCGCGTCCGCCGCCGAGTTTTGTTTAATTCCAAAAACAGATAGAGGACCAACCCGGTCAAGGTAATTCGGAACTAGGGGGTTGGTCAAATACAATAGAATTAAGAAATAATAGCCGTAACCTTAGTGCCATAGAAATTTCAAATGCTAGGGATGAGAGACCCTATCTTCATTGTGAAATTCAGGGCTCACCATTTAGGGCGTTGTTAGATTCAGGTGCAGCAATTAACGTAATAGGTGGTAATTTGTACAAGAATTTTTAGGACTTACGGTTTATTATACGAACTACTGAGGGAGTCGCTCACACGGCTGATAGTCAGGGACATCGGGTGCTGGGTACGATCCAGTTGCCTTTACATTATGACCACCAAACTGTGTTGGTGGAATTCCAGGTAGTTCCTTCTTTAGATACTTGCTTAGTACTCGGCATTCCCTTTTGAAGCGTTCCGGGCTTACGCCGAAATTGTTTTCTCATTCGAGTAGGAGTTAATGGCTCAATAATGCCTCTATTGTTCCGAAAAAGTATGCTTCTGCTCGAATTGTATTGGACCCCGCAAACTAAATTCCGTGACGCAGACGGACTGTTATCGGTTACCTAACATCAACCGAATTCTCGACAATCTTCGAGATACGCGCTACCTCACTGCTTTAGATCTGAGCCATGAGTTTTGGCTAATGCCATTAAGCAAAGAGTCTAAACGTAAGACGGCACTCTTTGTAGAGGGCCGGGGACAATATCGGTTTGTGGTCACCCCATTTGGCTTAAAAAACATTCCTGCTGAGATGCAACGAATGATGGAACAATTGTTCGCCGATCAGGGTGACCAGGGTTCTGTACCATGTTGGTTTAATAATATGCAAACAGGACTGTGAGTCTTGGAGATAATTAATTATTGACTTTATTGATCTCAGGTAAAGGCTTGAGAGTTATAATTCTTGTGTGTTTTTCCGTATCTGATTATCTGCCATGCATATTATTGTCCTGAATTGTAATTTTTTTTTGTTGCATTAATTATATTTATAATTTCATTTCTGTTAGTATTGTATTGTATTTGTGCCTATGTATTGTATTTGGTATTGTGTTCCTTTGAGGTTGCCTTCTAGACGTACGGCTATAATTGTTTGTGCCTGTGCGTGTATTAGGAAGCCGTACTACAGGGTTATACAAATCCGAATTTTGCGATGACGCATGCAAATGTCTAGGTCATCTTACGTACCGCGACGAACTCAGGAGGGTTCCTAGTAGAGAGTAATATTGTAGAAGTTTCATAACCAGCGGCATGGTAAATAAGTTAGAATTTTACTCGTATTACCCGTATATTGTAGTTAGTTCAGTTTAATTTTCGAAACAACGCCTAGCCTTGCGGTAAGCTCGCCAGCCATAAGCTTCATGATACCGCAGATGTAATAGAAACCTAGATCGCTGATTAATTAGTACAAGTATGTCACCAAAGGGCGAAAAAAAAAACTTTGATTTGTTTTTCTATCGCAAGGGTATTACACACCCTGATTTTTAGAACGTCTACATATATAACGCGTGGTGACAACTTTATTGTGCTCGGGCAGGAAATCAGAGACCTTAGGGCGCATGTCTGTATACAAGCGAGCGAGTATACCATGCAGTATTGAAGCAACATGTTCGTTTAACCTCCTTCATCGGGAGCGGAGCATGTTTTCACGATGCTGGCCGTAGTATAAAGTTGGCAAGTTGTTTAAACTTCATC
Source organism: Odontocerum albicorne (assembly GCA_949825065.1). NCBI lineage: Eukaryota > Metazoa > Arthropoda > Insecta > Trichoptera > Odontoceridae > Odontocerum > Odontocerum albicorne. The sequence continues at coordinate 12,876,381 of OX463854.1, read as the reverse complement.
GTTGAGGTGGCGTCATCGAAAATTATTAGTTAAAGGTATATGAGGAATAAATATCCCCGCCATGATCCGCAGAAGACTAGTATAGGAGAGGTTTAATTCCTCATTAATTACGTGTTCGTCAAGTGGTTTAGAGTAAACCAATGCGAGTGATGCGAACACCTAGGGAAGGATTGTTCATGCCTCAATGATACTGTGAGAATAGTAAGATGAGTTCACCTTTCTTCTCATCGCCATAATCTCTACCCTGCCCCATCATGGATCGTTCTCCGAATAGAGGGGCCGTGCCGGAAGAACGTTTTGTTCGCACTTTTGCAATAACTAATGGTATAAGGCAAAGGGAACAACCTTTAGGTTAAAAGTACAGATAGGTTGTGGCAGGCTGGAAGCTAAGCGCTGCTTGGTGTAGTTTACACCTAGGTTATAAACCACCTAGTTGGACAGGTGGTATGGAGAGGGTATTCTAGCCAATCAAACGCTGGGCGATATTTCAGCAACAAATTAGCGCCCCGATTTGTCAAGTGTGTGGTCACAAGGTAAATTTCCGACACAATATATGAACTGTCTGACCTGAAGGGGAAAGTGGCAGGTAAATTTCGCGTCAAAGACATCGCCAAGGTGGAATAAAGGCTCCATTACGGTGAATTGACGCGAGAGCTGCCGTGGCACTTGTGGTAATTCAGTTTTACCAAATTAGGTTTCCATGTTCCAAGAAAAAAAATATGGTGGCGCTCAATAGACCATGTGCTGGACAATGAGTGGTGAATTTTTGCTGATAGCATAGCGTTTGTATGCACGTCTTTTAATAGAGCGTCGGCGCTCACTTCCTCATGATGTCACATTGGATACATCCTTATCAATTCCTTATCCTGTTCTATCAAGGGTCGCTCACCTGGCACTAGGTCGTATAGGTTGAATGGAAGGCAGCTCTATGATAGAGAATGAGTGGGGTTGCTACAGGGGTTTTTGAAGTGCTGCTGGGAAGTATGAATGAAAAGGATTTGGTGCGTGCCTTGGTGGGGGGGCTTTCGATGGGATATCCTTAATTGTGAGGCTTCGGCCAATGATTTTTTTTGTTGTTTTGTATATTTTTTTTTATTGTAACTGTCAGTCCGGTCTAGGTGGGCAGGCGTCCGCGACGCCATCGGTACACGGAGGTGCATAGTATGATATGACTACGTCATGCACATCTTGGCTCCGCCCGTTGGTTCTGCGGCCGTCGCACCGACGACTTAGGTGGGCGCTTGTGGACCATTGGTACGGGGACATCCGTAGTAGTATGTATGGACTCCGCCCTTTGGGCCTGCAGGCGTCACACTGGTGACAAAGGTTTTATTGTCAGTCCGGTCCAGGTGGGCAGGCGTCCGTGACGCCATCGGTACACGGAGGTGCATAGTATGGTATGACTACGTCATGCACATCTTGGCTCCGCCCGTTGGTTCTGCGGCCGTCGCACCGACGACTTAGGTGGGCGCTCGTGGGCACCATTGGGACAAGGACGACCGTAGTTTTGTGCGTGGACAACATGTACAACTTGGCTCCGCCATTTGGGTCCGCGGGTGTCGCACTGGTGACAACGGTTGTGGAGTAGGCTCCAACCAATCAGCGAAAGGCTTACGGATGGCCTATATACATCCAGTGGAGGCTTACGGATGGCCTATATACATCCAGTGGGGGTTGTTGAGTGTGACTCCAACCATGGGCGTCATGAACCCAAATTTGCATGTGCTCCCGGTCTAGGTGGACGCTCATGGCACCGTCGGTGCCCGGATAACCATGGTATTTTATGGATCATGCGAGTTTTGGCACCGTCCGTGATGTGGGTGGGCGTCGCACTGACGACTCTGGCTAGCACGAGAATTGGCACTAAAGGGATGACGATCCCCGAGGTGATGATATTATAAACACATATTTGCTGTATTGTATAACCAAGTGTAACTGTTTCTTGTCAGTTTTTAGACCTGGAGGAGGCCTATAGTCAGATGTCGCCCCTATGAGTGGTGTCTCAGGGCCGTGTAATGGAAAATCGTATGTTAAATATGTCTTATATAGTCTCATTATTGATATATCGCCAGACTTGTATCTTGCAATATCAAAGATCACCAGACAAGCGGGAGGAAACTCTCCTTGCTTCCTTAATTTAAGTGATTAGGTTAAGAAACTAAATCAGTGCCCCTAAAAGTGCAGACTATCGGATCCGGTTCTGGGGAAGCCGTTGTGAACTAACATAATTACTATTAAGTAACTTGATCTGTTTTTGGGCATTACTCTTGTGAGTGTGTTGCCTTTGTAATCTTAAATGTTTGTACATTTTTCTATTGTAAATTAATAAGAATTATTATGTGTAACCATGCTGTAGAGAAGGCGATAGTATCTGTTCTTGAACATTACTCTTGTGACTGTTTTGTCTTGTTATCCTAAATGTTGTATGTTTCTTTTTTTTTGTAAAAATAATAATAAGACTTATTATGTGTAACCATGTTGAGGGGAAGGCGATAATTGATGTTCTCCTGTATTGTGCCTTGCTCTATAAAATGTTTAACTGTTTCCAGGTGTTCTTAGATAGGGAAGCCCTGAGAGTTAGTTTTTCGTGGTTTCCTACTCTTTCGCAAATGCAGGGGCTTATTAAATCGTCCACGAGCGTATCCGGCATGACCCAGTAACGTCATGCCCTTTAGCATAGTATCTAATCCTTGTTTCGGCAAGCAGGTGTATGACCAATTGACACAGGGCCGTAATCAGTACTTGAATTATTATTTTTTTTTTTTTTATTATTTTTTTTTCTTCGGTAACATAAAATGGAGTGTCAGGACTTGGGTACGGCCGACCAATTAGTTTATTGTAGTTAAAAAATAACCATTAAAAATAGTGAACCAGAGCAGTCAAAGGGAGATCTTGCGTCATTTTCGAGAAGGATTGCTTCCTATTGTTTCAAACTTAACTGCCTCGAGTGGCTGGCTTGTCTTCCCATTTGTATAGAAATACACGACACTTTATGAGGATCGGTAATTAGTGTTCCGTCTGCGATCTGTTTTATTGCAGTCACAGATAACTATTGTTACTAAGAAAAGAAAATAAAACTTTGCGCAAGATATATTTCGAGGGCGAAGGCGCTTTTATGACCGCGATTGTCATGCGAGAGAAAAAAAGGGGTCAAAAAATTTCTCTTCTCCTTTCTAAAGAAATACGTCGCGCTTAATTTATTACGGACATAGTTAAATATTGAAAACAACGGCTGAGAATAACAATTCACTCGAGATACATTAAAAAAAAGAAGGGTCCAGTATTGTCTCTTAAACAATAAGTTTCACCGGATGTTATACAAAAAGGATTCTCGACTTAATTACGCTGTGAAAGTTTAAATAGACTATTCATTGGCAAAATAACGAAAAGATTTATGATTTTTTTAACGGTCGCGAGGGACTTTCTATAGAGTTCCAAAATGGCGGCGCTAGGCTGAGATCCCTTAAATTAAGGGACCGCGATCTTCCGAGCTCTTTCTCGCCACGAAGTTATCAAGTCAACATCATTCTCGTCTTGACGCTGTTCGCGAACTTGAACAAGCTTTTCTCACATTTGATTGTTCATTCTTATTTGATACAATTTGTCCGGTAAATTCCCGAGGAACTGAGTCGTGTGGGTGTATTACGGCACGAATTGGCGGTCGCCAACCACTGAGGGAATTTCTTCACATCAGCGGCCCTGTAGTAACAGTATAAGGTCAGAGGGCCATATACGAGTCGACCTGGTCATACACTTGAAGCGGATCTGGGATAATACATTTTGTCCTGTATTGGAGTAAGATCAACCTTATTTATCCTCTTTTGCTTGTCATTTTATGGTGATATTTGAGTATTCTAGAGATTGGCGAGATCTAATCTTTGAGAATTGACACATTTCCGCAACGGACTGTTGTGTGATAATAAATTACTTCGACTGCCTGTCCATCTGAAAGGTTAGCGGAGTAGCAGAGAGAAATCTGCCCATTTGATTTTCCTGACGGAGTATCAGCTCGTCAGGATTAAATATATAACCAATTAACAGCAAATATGTGTTTCATTATGTATTTATACCTACCCAAGCACTGACGAATGCCTACCTCTTCCCACGACATCTTGAGATCTTATTGAGCCTTGTTTTACCTATACTGAGCTACCGGAGTAAGAGTCATACATTGTAACATCCAGGCTTTTAGTAATCCAACTTAATTAATTAAAGGGAAAAAGTCTGAAAATTGTTACATCTAGGGTTTTAGTAATGCAATTGAAATGAGTAAATAAGGAGAATATGGATAAACCTATTAATATTTATCGATCGATTGACAATTGTGAATTTTAACGAAGATAATCTTTGTTTAAGACATTCATTTTTCAATTCATAACTTATTCGATCTAACAATAAAGAAGAGAGTTCATCATTTCTAAAACAATAGCTTTTACTCAAGAAACATTCTTAGCCCATTAAAGCTGAAAAAGTAATATGCTTACATTTTGAAACTTTGTTTCTGAACCAGGATAACAAGATATTTTTGTTAAGTTATTTCAACTTTTGTGGATATAATTATTAAGCTGGTAGAATTGTTGTTAAACGTCAACTTCTTCCAGTTAAGGAGCTTATCTAAGTAACGTAAAATTGATTTAATCCCGATTTTAGAAAATGAATATTTTTGCGATCATCTCTTGAACGTGGAGAAGTAATGTGCACATTTGATAACCCTTGATATAAAGTTGAACGGCTGCACCGCACTGACCGCAAATGAAAACGTTTATAATAAAGTGCGCTATTGGTATCAAAGGAGTCAAAAATATTGAAAAGAATCGCAAAGAACGTCCCTGTTCTGGAAAATAGTGGCGTTTTGTGTATAATGATTAGGATTGTTAAGCATGCAACACTATGTCAGTGGAACGTGTTTCCGTAAAAAAATAAATTTATAAACCAAAATCACCGAGATATTTACTTTAATAAAAAAATATAAACCAAAATCACCGAGAGATTTAATTTAAATTGAAAGAAATAGAACTTAGAAGACAGTCCTAATGTAATCACTATCCAGAAATGTCGAGATTGAAATATTGAAATAGTTTCATAACGATAGCGCAACAACTGGCGAGTCCTCCGGACAAAGCGTGTTCATTACAGGGGAAAGAAATAAACACTTTTGGCTAGATCTTTCCAAAAAGATGGCGGTATGCATTTACGTCCCCTCTCTAACCTATCACATATACAATTTCAACCGCATTATAACTTCAACATCACGTTCAAGAATTCTTTATCGAACATTCTTCGTTCGCATCAGATAATTCATTCGTGTCATAATTCATACTTTCTCACATTTAAATTAATGAATTTTAAAAGCCTCCATATATATCTACGAGTAGTACGAGTGTCGTGACCAATAACAATCAATATATCGGGCTAAAAACGATACTGCAAAAACTCTTATACATACTCGTAAATGTCAAACGTAAGTGGAAGGCATTGTGAATGAATCCCATAGAAAACTTGTTTAGATCAAGTTAACTTTATTTTAAATAAGGAAACGTTAAAGGTCAGAGAAAACGTGGGATTTGTATAATAAGGTGTAACAATGTAAAAAAGGCGAAGAAAATCTGTCGAAATAGGAAAGTGAGGTATTTTCTCCTATCTACCTACCCCAAAAGGGAAACGATGTACTGGTATGCATGCGTACTCAAATTATTATGTTTTCCTTGTTCATTAAAAGCCTGCTTATAATTTTTATTGACACCAAATTTGTTGTTTATTTGGTTCATACGAGTATGTAAAAAATATTCACTAGCCCAGATGACATTTTTTACTTAAATGCGCACAACAATCAACAAATTTTATTTGAAAAATATTATTTATTTACCATTCATTAATCAGTCTAAACTTTCTTAAGCTTTTTGGGTTATTAATAACTATTATTTATTTTTTCTCAATTGTCGTGGAGTATTGAACATTTAACTAAAACCTTAAATAAATATATGTATTGACATATATATGGTACTCATTTATGTTATCTATGTAAAAAACATTTAAAGTGCATGATGGTACGAGTATTACATTTTTGGTTCGTATTTACAAACATACCATTACGCCGCGCCGTCTCCATGTCGGGATTAGACAGATAACAGAAATCGCCAGACTTTTCTTTCACACGTTTTTCGCCTCTTTTATGTCCTAACATATATATCTTTTTGTACCATTCCTGCGAGTTTTAACATTCTTTTTTTTAAGTATCGAACACTCGATACAATAACACTTTCTTGATATTCCTCTACCACACCTTCCACTCGAATTTGCACTGTATTTGCTAGTCTTTCTTCTCTCATTCGTTTTATTATATCTAACTTAGTATATAATTGTGATGATCAATAGTACTTACATGATGATTTTAGTAAACAAATTAACAAGAAGAAAAAATATAACTTTAAAAACATGGTTAGTAATAAAATATTTCAAAAAATTCAAACGTTTTGAATTAATTCAACAGATATTCACCGAACGGCTGAATACATTTATCACAATAAATTGCACATATAATATTACAAAACGTTTTGAGCTCTTCAAACGCCTTATATTATAAAAATAAGAACAAAAGTTTTTTTTTCAATTAATTTACAAAATTTAAGGTTTTCAATGAATTGATGAAGTTTTTTTATACAATTGTGAGGACATCTACACTAAATAAACTTTGACTTAAGAATTGTTCACAGCTCGTGCTTTATAATTTTCAAATACCTCAGAGTTCTAATACATGATCAAGAATAATTGAGCTCTGAGGGAATAACTGTTTATAAAAAATGATAATAACTTAGTAGGGTCATCAAAATTATTTAAATGAAGGCATTTGATAAAAAAAAACTCTCGATTGGAAAGCCACGATAATTGAACGTTGACTTACTTATTGTTCAGAGCTGGTCATTTGTAATTTTCAAGTACCTCAGAGTTCTTATACATGATAAAGAATGAATCAGATCTGAGTGAATTGCTGATCGTAAAAAATGTAGTGGAGTCATCAAGAGCTATTTTTGACTCAGGCATTTAAACCTTGAAGGAGTACTTTATGCTTTTATGTGGTTAGTCATATGGAGAAAAAAATATACCTTTTAGAAAAACTCAATAGGATATTTTCCTGGATCAGTTTCCAAACATACCTTCATTTTTTATTTTATTTTATTTAACATTTAATTGCACGTACAACCTGATGAGTTTATTGCTAGGCGGTAATCTCTTCCAGCTAACCAGACAAAATTAAATCATGTAAGTTATATGGTCGCAAAAAACATTTAAAAGATAATTCCTATTTATCACATTTATGGACATAAACCTTTAAAAGTATAAGTGAGATATCATCAAACAAAAAAAGGAAAGGATGGGGGATAGAAAAGAAAAATCAAGAATGATACACATTACATAACTGATTAGAAATAAAAGTTTCGCCCATATTGTTAGAGTTGAAAATATGTTAACATTATATTTTTTTTTGTATTATTGGGAATAACAAGTTTAATCTTTGATTTTCATTCTTTTAAGTAGCCTTGCATCTCAAAAACACACATTCTTAATTTAATTAAAAACACAAGCTCGTGTTTCAACCTTGGTCAGTTTTGCTTACAACAGAATTCGTGAATTTTAATAGATCACCAAAGGTTAACTCTGATATTTCTTATCAAATAAAAATTCATATATGGTAAACATTAAGTTGTGGTTTCTAAACTGTTTATTTAATAATATTTAAAAATATACCATAGTAATATTTCAATAAAAAAATCGTTTCATACATAAAACTAATCTTAACTCATCAACAAATATTTAATACCTCATATATTTGACATCATCTCAAAAAATGACCATAATTTTCAGAAAAAAATGTTGGAAGCTTTCTGCAAATTCCAATATGTACAGCTATAAAGGAAAATCTTAATTTATTCAGTCAGATATCAGAGGCCACGTAAAACAATATATTGGGCACTTCGCCTTACCTTTGCGTTATCCCATCAGGATCGTTTTTCAAAATAAGGTTATAGAGGAATCCTTTAAGGGCATACAGATACCAAATTGAATTTCCCGAACCGGTCACACGAGGGCGTGTTCCAGCATGATTTATTTTCTAAAGCTCAAACAAAAAGTCTAGAATTTCACTTTTTTATTATTTAGGTACACATAAATCTTCGTCAAAAGTTCTAGAGCAACTTAAAACGGTTATTATTTTTAAATCATCTTGAGATAAATATATTAGTATCATTGGTATATCTTGTTCCAATGACAGCAATTTTTTATTGTGTGAATAGTTTAGTTCCAGAGATTGATATCTCTTTTTTTAACTGTCTCAAGAAAGCAAAAATGTTTTATCTGTCATATTTTAGGTTTTTTTCTAAAAATATTTTGAAAATTTTTAAAAATTTCGTTGAAAAATAAGTAAACTAATTCGTGTAAACTGACAGTTTTATTTTTTCCCTAGTAGGAAGTCGTTAAACTTAAAAAAAAATGGTACCAAAATAAGTTTTCAAGTGGATGCTGGTATGCATTGCAGCACTTATAAGGATAATTTTGAACTCTCAACCCAAATTTACAATAACAAAAATGTTGTTGTAAATTTGGGTTGAGAAGTATCAATATTTGAAATTAAACAATTAATTTACAATGACAAAATAACTTGCTTCTATATATTAATGAAAATATCAGATAATTATCGTTTCTGTAAAATTCGTCAAATACTTTTAAAGTTTTCTTCAATCCTATTACAAAACCTAATTATTCAAAATGAAATCTCAAAGAATTTTTCGTTTATTTTAGCAAAAAGTAGATCCTGTTTTTCTTATTCACAAATTATTATGATTTATTTCCAAGTCAACCCTAACCCTGGTTTGACACACAAATGTTAAAATAAATGTAGAAATATGATAATAAAATACCCAGCAGCTGGATGATAATATTCATAAGGGGATTGAATTCTACAATGCTAATTATGAGTACGACCTTTAAATCTAATATAATTTTCGAATTTTATCGAATTTAGTTTCATATCACCCCGGTAAAACATGGAAAGATGGGCTACTTTTGAAATTTTGAAATCTCTATAATTGAGTTTCTTATCCTTTACTGATATATATATATTTTTTAATCAATATTGAATGAAAGTAAATTGCTTCGTTCAATTGGAAATTCAAGTGAATATTATTTTTAGAGCTCAACACATATGGTATATCACATTTTTATATAGACAAAAATTTCATCATATTGGGATATACAGTCACCGACATGCTATGTAGACAAAGCGTTGAATCAATATTATTTTACTACTGTGGGGCCCAAAAGCCACTAGATTGTTTAAAATTCAAATAACTTTCTTCAATATTTTTTTTTATTATTTTTTATTTCAGATTATTTTTTAATTTCCTTATTGGAAAATTAATATGGAGAAATTCATGACTGAGCAATGTGTTAAAATAATCTAATTTTATTTAGAAAATCTACGATCAATTGTGCTAACGCAAAGAGCTTACGCTTGTCATTTTGGGGTCAGAAAATCATCATATAAACAAACGATACCTAACTTAGTCCGGCGGTGTCAAATTCAGGGGCCTGTGAGTAATTTACCACTTGCTGGGATGCCACGTTCAGAAAGGTCACAGGATAACATTCAGCGTGTACGCCGAAATATTGAAGAAGAACCTTCAATGTCAACTCGAAAGCGGTCCCAGCAGCTGGTCATGCCTCAAAACTCGCTTCAGAGTATCCAAGGGATGCTGAATGTCTATCCGTATTAGGTACAGTTAGTGCAGGAACTGAAGCCAGCAGATTATCCCATTTCTACCTAAACGGCAATTTTGGGGGACATAAAATCCAAAAATAGTCCACAAACGTAGTATGCACCCCGTAAAAGTAACGATTTGTTGTGGTGTAAATGCGGAAAGAGTTCTTTGACCTTATTTCTTTGAAGATGAGGCAGAAAACGCACTAATCGTCAATGGCGAAAGGTATCGAGAAATGCTAAAGAATTTCGTGCGTTCTGCAGTCGAGGACACACCAGACGTATGGTGGCAGTAAGATGGTGCTACTGCCCATACAGCTCGCCCGACAATTGAACTCTTAAGACAAACTTTTGGAAGAAGGATAATTTCGCGAATGGAGGTGTTTGAAAGATAGAGTATACCGTTACGATTCTCGAACCATTCAGCAATTGAAGACCACATCCATGAAGAAATTGAAGAAATAAGCCAAGACACATTACGACAGGTGATTGTTCACGCCTTAGAAAGAGCGCGTCAGTGTGAAGAGCAAAATTGTAGCTATTTAAAGGATTTTTTTTTCAAAACTAAATAAAATGTATTTCCAAGAAGTGTGTTTTCTGTTTATATAAGAAACAATGGTAATTATAAAGAAATAAAAAAGTAATTTTATTTTATAATAATCTTGTGATTTTTGGACAATCCTGTATATAAATGAATAAAAAGAATCATTTTACGACTCAAAAGTCGAAAATAAATTTTTTGTATGAAAACTGTATCGATATAACACGAAAATAGTTTTCTTAAATACAAAAGTGTGAGGAGTATATTTTATAATTAAATTAAATTCAAAATGGCTATTGTATTTACAAGAAAAATCTTCGGACGCCATGTCGAGATAGTTGTCGGCCTACAAATTAGGAGAATCCTAAATTATCATTATTTCTTACTTCGGTGATCACGTGTCAAAGTTGATACGAATCACGAAGTTCCGTTGTGTTCTTAATATAATTTCTCGTGACCAAAATAATAATGATTTGTTATTGTCGGCATGTGATCCAGCGTCACAGGGATTAAAGTCTCAAGGTTTGCCTACGTGATCTCGTGCAGGTGGGCTATGACGCGTTCTCCCACTTTGTCAGCCGTTCGGCTTCCCGGAGGGCCAGAGTTTTCGCCCCATTCTCGGCCACCCCTCGAACCTACAGACATCTGTCTGTCTAGTGCATTCATTCCATCCCGGGCATAGTAATTCTTTTAATAAATAATTACTCTTGAGTTTACTTTAAAAAAAATTAATTCAGTTAAGGTGAAATTCCCTATCAGGAATTCTCCCTTATCCAGAAGCCGCTTCCGTTCCGTCACGATTCATTCGACCAAATTACGCAGTTGTTTATTGCGTTCTATCTACGCCCGACACATGTTGCGTCATGGGCGCTATTCTCTGCCAGACCATCCAAAGAAGTCCTCAGCTGGTGCCATGCACTCTATGAGTAGCATCTACCCTCATTTGATTCCAAGGAATTTGCCCCGACCGTCGACAAGCCGGAAGCCGTCTGGACCTGCCGTGGGCGTCGAGAATATGAGAACATTGGTCCCGTCAGCCGTTATTATAATCCTATATTATCTTCTCAAAGGTATTGTGAATCTATTTGTTGTAATTTTTGTTGATTTCACATTCCATTCAAATATGTTGGATAGACCTTTCGTCTTAAAAGAGTCTGGTCTGTATTGATTTAAACATAACCCCAAATTGAGAGTTTAATATTTTTGTTTACTTATTCGAGATTTATAATTTTTTTAATCGGATCTTCGATCCGATTTTTTTTAATATAATATATAATAATTTTCCAACTATTATATATGTTATCAATTACTAATTCCTTCCTGGTACTAGCGTCGAGAGAGCTTCGAAAAATGAGTTATCCATCGAACCTTGATTTGTAAAGAGTCCTTGCTCATATTTTATATACCGCTGAGCTAACCTCGAGTCAAGACTGTAAAAGAATTATTGTGTGGTATTTCGAATTACGTAATTATTATCGACTTTAAAAATAATAGAATACATCTTGAGAAAAGTTTGCAAAATGTACAATAATTCTGATTTTTTAATGGATATTTTTATTTCAATCATTTATCGTCGTTTTTCAAAAGTTTCACTCTTTACTTCATTTTTCCAAAATCATACTTCTGATCCAGGAATACAATATCGTGAGTCGAATTAGAGCCCCTTTATTGATTTATTCTCAATTGTCGATTGTTGATTTTTGTTGTTTTCTCTCAAAACATGTGGAACCCAATCGCCGAACTTTTGGACTTTTCCCATTGAATTAAGATAGCGGTATACACTCATGTGACAACAATTTATTTCCTCAGTCAATTTTACGGTGGTTTGAAGGGGATCTTCATGAATAATATGGTTTAAGCGATCCTCATCGAAGTCCACTGGTCGTCCGGAACGCTCCATGTCTTTCAGGTCAAAATTACCGTCTGTGAAACGCAAAAATCATCGACGAGCTGTCCTTTCATTCATAGCATCTTCACCGTACACTTCGCAAATATCGCGAGCAGCTTTGGCAGCTTTATTCCCTCGATTGAACGCGAACAGAAGGAGGTGTCGAAAATGCTAACTTTCGTCTACTTGACATTTCATGTTGAAGGCTTGTAATCAAATAAAATAATATATGTAAAGTAAAAGCAAACACAACATCTTGCAGAACAGAAAATTTTCTTTCGAATGACGTATAACATATACCATTTTGTTTTACTTTTGGTGCTCATTTTTAAATTGGAAAAAAAATGGACTCGACTTATGTTAAACCTAATACATAAAATTCAAGTTTTAGTTGTACATCCTTTTCAACAATAGTTTTTCTTCGTTTTAATAGTGAAGGTTTATTTAAATAATCATGAAGAACTTATATAATCATGAAGAAGATCTTATATAATCATGAAGAAAATCTTATGCTTTTTGAGTTTTCAAATTATATAATCATGACGAAAATCTTATACTTTTTTACTTTCGAGGTTTACACATTAGCTCATTATAATGTGTTTTTTTAATTATTCATAATGCTTGTTTAGCACCATAAGTTAACAGTACGCTTTAAAATATGTGGAGTTTGGATTCTCAGTAAATCGGGGCTAATTTGGGTTTTAGACAATTTGTGGTTACATTCTGAATACAACTAAATTCTGAATATATTCATATACTCGTATTTCTTAACTGTCTTGCATCAAAGTTTTCAGCACTTTTGGTGGGCCAAGTAGAAATAAACTACTCTAAATATATGTTTTATTTTTAACAAATATAAGTAAAATAAGTTATTTTTTGTCAAGTCTGCCGTAAATGGCGAGTTATAATATTCAAATATTTTTGACGGGCGTAGGGAGATAGCTGTATAAAATAGCTCACTATCTTTCTATTTCCTGTATCCGAAGATTTCCGGAAGCGGAAATGCAGACAGCAACATGGCGGTTAAGGAAGCTCATGCAGCGCTGTAGCGCTGAAAACTTGCAATACTGGCACTGTACTCGTTGTTAGATAATACGTAATAAAGTTTCACTTAACTAACGTACATACTATCAGACTGGTTTTCTTTAGTGGTAGGCAGAAAAGATAGAATACCAAATCGTCCTATTTCATCACATTTATTTCATTTCTTTCTTAACCTTATTATCTATAAAACATGTATACTCGAACCCGATAGTATCAAAATTTATTAAAACGATAATCCACAACAGTATTTTACTGCCTACTTTGAAGTATGAAAGAAAAACGTAGACGTGGAACAAGACTAAAAATAGCCGAATGGGTGTTGTAGATATACGTGCACTAAGAAGAATATATGGGGTTACTAAGTATGACAGACTACGGAATGAAGAGATTGGGTATGGATGTGAGCTTAACGCTGATGTGTTGAGCAAGATAAAGTAGACAACTCTGAGATGGTTTGAACATGAAGAACGAATGAACGAAGAAAGGCTGACTAAACAAATACACAATAAATTTTACAATATTTTGATAGAAGTAAATACAAAACGACAGATAAATCGTAAAAAGTTGTATATAGAAGAGGTGAAAGATATGTGTTGCGATATAAAATTCTGGCAAATGCATGTATGAGTATTTTGTCTCATCCATATTCATACACCCGCTCATACAATTTCTGAGATCTCTGTGACGTTTTACATTTCCTTTTTTTTTAAATATCATTCGATTGATCCTACTATACTTTCCATTGTCTTCCTCTATCACTGCGTAGTTGTTTTGTTAGTATATCTTCATTCATTGGTGCCACATGCACAAACCATTTGAGAGTGCTCTTCTTTATCTAAATAAACACATCAGTCTTCAGTTTACGTTTGATTTAAAATGCACAAATAGAAGAAAATAATGCAATTATAATAAGACATTGTTGTGTTGATGTATTGTGTTGATGACTGCAACCAGAACGGAGTTTTCTGTGTGACAGACTACTCAAAAATAGTAAAACTATTTATCAATATGATAAGCGCATTATCCCGAAAAAAATAGAGAAGCAGAATGATACCCTTTTGAAAAATATTACAACATCTGTCCGTTTTTTTTAAGAGCACTTTTATAAGTGTTTTTTTATTGATCTCAGGGGATATTTTTAGTTAACAGTTTTGCAAGTCACTGAATTATATATTTTCCGTCTAAAAATCCCTGAAATCTTCTATTTTAGGGATTGATAACGTACGGAAATTCAAAGTCGTGCAGTATAATAATCAATGTGTGGATGCCAAACAGCCGACACTTTGTCTTTTGTTGACTAAACACTGAGAATCTCATATGGCTTTCATATTGTTGTTGATTCTATCTACTAGAAAACATTATGTGTAGTATTGAAACAGTTATTTTATTGAGAATTTCTCAAAAAACTTTTTCTAAGAAGGGCTCGATATACAAATTACACATTTTTTTAAATAAAATTATAAACTTTTGCAAAAAAGAAATAGACCTTTTTCTTTTCTAATGTAACGTTAAACGCTTCTAAATTAAAAAAATGTTCAACGTACCAGATCTTATTTGCAATTATAACTCGGCGTGTATTTTCCAATTTAAAATGTCCAGCACTGAATAATTAGAAGTTGTTTAAATTTAAACTTGGTGTTTAAGGAAAAGGTCGCTTTAAATTAACCAAATGATAGACCAACAGTGCGGCCCTGGGGTGAAGGGTTTGGTTCTTTCCCTGAGCGCCCGTTCCAAATGCCTAATTATGTTTTCTTTTCTACCCCCACGGGACGTCACTAATTACAGCCCGGGGCCTGCGGATAATCAATATGGTGATGGAATAAATGTAAGGTTTTTTTAACGGAAAAAATATAAATTATCCTAATGTAAGTTGAACAATTCTGCTATTTAAGTAGTTTTCTCTGAGATGATGGAGTAGTTAAATGGGATATCAAACGGCGTGTAGCAATAGAAAATAAAGTCAACGGAATACTAAAACATATGTTATATATTCGAACCGAACAGCATCAAACGTGAAAAGAGATGATTTGCTAAAAACGCATATAAGAGCATGAAGGCTATTTGGCCATGTAAAACGTATGTGGTCTACATGAAAGCAACCCGTTTTGGGAGATCATATCAGTTTTTTATTATTTTATAATATATGTACACTTTACACATATTCGTACAGTTCATTCTATCTAAAGTCAAATGTGTTGCTCTGACTATCGGAAATAATGTAATTAGTGATATAAGTAATGTGTTGCACTCACATATCGTAAACAATTTATTTAGTGGTATAAGTGTTGCTCTCACATATCGTAAATAATTTAATTAGTGATATTAGTAATGTGTTGCACTCACACATCGTAAATAATTAAATTAGTAATTAAAGTAATGTATTATTGAATACTCTACTTCATATAAAGCTTAAAATAATTAAATATTCTTATTACAAAAATGATTCAACTTAAAAAAACACTGTATGACGTATGCATTCTCTGTTCTGCGTCGTAACATTAATGCTGAGCTATGTTAAGTGACCCACAAGTGAATTGCTTCATGTCGTGCTAATTCTTCCCCAGCTATCCCGGCATTCAGCTGTCCTCGAAGTTAGTGGCAAAGGTTATGCTCACTTGGCTGCTGCAGTGTAAAAGTAATCTTGTTCTACTCTCGCGACTCTCCGGATCGCTAGTCACCACGATTTTCCCCGTGTTCTCTTTGCGTGAAATGTGATTAAAGAATCGAATAAAACGTAGAGAATATAATATGAATATCGTCTCTAATATGTTAAGTTACTCTCGTATAGAGACATTTAATCATTGTTTTACCCATAAATGCACGCAATAAATATCGAATCCACCGTTTATCTGTTTTGAGATATCTGATAAAATTGATTTTTGATTGCGCTTAAACTATGAATTTGTAGATTTTTTATTAGAATTTTATTTGTATGCAATTGCACATGAATGTTGAGTGTAACTCTCACAGTGGTACGATATAGGCTCACTTTCAGATGTTCCCGTGTCATATGTATCACTGTTTAAATTGTTTATGTCTTTATGAATTTCGACGTGTTCAATTACATGACATACTTGTGTGTTGTTTGAATTGTTATATTATGATTTTATCTAGTTTGAATTTAATTCTTTTTTATTTTATTTTTGGTACATTTGTCTTTGTAATGAATGAAATATTCACTTTTTTTTTAATTAATGTGAAATATGTTATACCGCTGATGAATGAATAAATAAATAAATTGAAAAACAACTTGTACATGAGTTAATTGAGCGATTTACGGAGTGTTGAATACAATAGTGAACTATTTAAGGGTATTTAATTATGTCTGAATAAAAATCGACTTCGTCGAAAGCCAACATAAGACATACAAGACAGCTGGGAGTCAATGTCCCGGACTCTGTATTTCTAATGAGCATACCCGAGATCTAATAGAAGCGTTTGGTTTTAACATTTTATCTGAACGTTAAAGTTAATAGGCAATTTAAACAAAACTTGGAAGGGGCAAAAAAGTTATAAACGTAAGATATATGCGGCAAAAAAAAAAATAAGAAGAAAAGAAAAGACCGCACTTTAAAAAAATGCAATGTTTAATTATAATTATGGAACATTATTAAGATATGGTCACTATATTTATTATAATTATGGAACATTATTAAGATATGGTCACTATATTTATTATAATTATGGAACATTATTAAGATATGGTCACTATATTGATTATAATTATGGAACATTATTAAGATATGGTCACTATATTAATCAAATTTTGAAAGAGGGAGGATTGAAAAGTATTCATAATAGGAAAATATGCATCACGAGTAGTATGGATGGGGTAAAAGTAAAATGTTTGTTTCAGAACCAAATTAGGTGGGGATCTGTTATCTCTGCCTACCCCGATAGGTGTGATGGTGATAAAGATGAATATGGAAGCTGTAACCGCTTATTTGACAAGGACAAAGACTGTTGGGTAATGAATGTATGGACCTGCATCAGCTGAAGATTCAGAGGGATTGGATACAAAAGACTGAGATTATCGTAAATGAAACGGTATCATCAGTGATAACCTATGTGGTCTAGTTGGTAAGACACTAGTCTTCCAACCGAGTGCTTTGGATTCATGTTTCGGTGGCACCCAAAAAATGGTTTCAAGTCTGGTCAAAGAGTTCGTCTGGATACTATCACGCATTACATAAGTACGAGTGTTGTTGTGAGTCTACGTGTGATCGCAAACTCTGAGTTTCTTGCATAATCTAGTACTTTTAAACGCAAAAGCTTCTTTATTGGGGCCGAAGAAAATGTTGCCTTTCGGCCAAGCTCTAAAACATGTTCACATCATCAATTTGGATGTGTTGAAGGGTGCCATAAAAAAGCGTGAAATTATAGAGGTCTACATTTTTCAGGAGCTGTAGGGCCATCAGAGGTTATTTTACTGTCAAATTTTCAATTATGTTGTTTAATAATTGTGGTCCAAAAATAAAATTTTCTTACACATATTTTTTTAAATTCTAGCATTAAATTTTCGTGTTGATTTCAGCATAATAATAAATGAATTTACCCCCCCGAGGTACAGGGATCCATCCACACCCCTTATTGCTCACAGATCGTAGATATTTCTTGCTCTCCTGATTTGTCCGCTATTGGATATACGTGAACAAATAATACAGGACGGCGCTTTCCGTAATTGATTATCGCTAGATACGAATGAGTGCTACAAACATCGTATACTTCATAAATATCCCCTTGATCGGTCGTTTTATTGGCCTTATATTCCGGGCAGATAGTCTGGTTGGCCTACTAACTGGAATTAGTTACAACAGTTTAGTTAATCAATTACATGGAGGTCATTTCATAAGAGTTCTTTTATACGAAGAACAAATGTAATAACAACATGTTTGCAATAATAAATATACAACGTAATAACATTTTCACTCGTGCGCGTTTTTTGTGATAAATTTAAAAAATCTACCTACCACAAATATATTTAGGTGAAATAAGTTATGATGTGCATAAACTATGTTATGATGTGCATAAATAGTAATCAATCAATTTATTTATTTAATTTTCATGTAAATATATTTTTTAACCAATTTACAGACTTAAAACAATTTCTGTCAATCAATCAGCTTTGTTTCATTATTATTACCGGTGTCCATGACAATGTCTCTAGCTAAAATTTAAAATATATTCGAGAAAAGTAGGAAACGAAATATAAAATTTAAAAAAATATTGAATGGTGTTAGATTATTTTTTATCATTACCAGATCGAAGGGGCAATCCATGCTCTGGAATATAAAGTTAACTATCCGTTAGAGCAACCGTTCTTAACTGGTGATCCGCGAGGATGTTGAAAGCACACAGTCAAATATGAAAGATTTGATCGTTGAAATCGTTGATCATGAAACATTTGAGTTAGGCAAATTACTGTTGAATGCGAATTGCTGTTGGCAACACAGCTGAGGTGCGGCACAATCTCCTACATTCCAATTTTTGTTCTCAGTTTTAAGTATTCCAAAAATTTCGCCTCTCAAAATATTGAATGGTGTTAGATTATTTTATAAAATATAAAATTTAAAAAAATATTGAATGGTGTTAGATTATTTTTTATCATTACCAGATCGAAGGGGCAATCCATGCTCTGGAATATAAAGTTAACTATCCGTTAGAGCAGCCGTTCTTAACTGGTGATCCGCGAGGATGTTAAAAGCACACAGTCAAATATGAAAGATTTGATCGTTGAAATCGTTGATCATGAAACATTTGAGTTAGGCAAATTACTGTTGAATGCGAATTGCTGTTGGCAACACAGCTGAGGTGCGGCACAATCTCCTACATTCCAATTTTTGTTCTCAGTTTTAAGTATTCCAAAAATTTCGCCTCTTATCCAAAATATGAAAAAAAAAAAAAAAAGAAAGAAAAAACCTCACAAGAATGGTTGTTAACTTCCAGATTTGCACTACAGGTGACGATTTAGAACCGCTAATAAAATAAATAACGTTACTTTCTGGTGACTATCAATTTATTTAGACATTTTAAA
This sequence comes from Odontocerum albicorne, assembly GCA_949825065.1. Taxonomy (NCBI): domain Eukaryota; kingdom Metazoa; phylum Arthropoda; class Insecta; order Trichoptera; family Odontoceridae; genus Odontocerum; species Odontocerum albicorne. The sequence continues at coordinate 12,857,120 of OX463854.1, read as the reverse complement.
GCAGACAAATATACAAATAGCTGGGCTTTTGACATATGGCAATGTCTTTCAATCGATCAGAAAAAAAGTTACTCAGAATATTGTCAATTATTGGAAGAAAGATTACAACATATAACAATAAAGAACATGAAAACAAAATATTTGTTTAATGTCAGACGAATAGGAAAAAGTGGAAAAGGAGAAAAAGTCGACATTGAAGAGAAAATAATATTTTTCAAGTTGTATAACGTCTTTCGGATTGTTGTGCCGCATAGTTTGACTTATGATGCTACATAATCATAAACCAAACCATCCTGTACAACACCTCGACAAATACTATGCAACTGATACGGAGAACCACGAAAGCCTCAAAAATAATTTTTAAGTTCATCAAATTGTAATAAAAATATTGCAAGAATAAGTAGTTGGGATTATTAGTTTTATTGATATATTAAATATTAACTACTTAACAAATTTAATACGTAGATAGCTCCAAGAATATATTCTCCTTACGAAAACAAAATGTTGTGTAATACTTATTTATTTAATGAGGTGAAGTTTTTAAAACTATTCGATCAAAAGTATGTATGTTTAAAAAACATTGTTTTGGTTTTTAAAATGCCACCATAAAGTGCAATTTGAAATTTGACAACATAATCAATTCAATGACACTCTGAATACACTTAAAAACTTAATTTAGTATAGAAATTAATTTAATTTATTAATTTAGAATTACATTTTTCGTAAAGCTAGGTAGCTATTTGACTTGTGACTTGTGATAAAAAGATGCCCGTCAAACTCAAGAGGCTAGTTTACAAGAGTGTCATTCAGCCTGTGGTCACATTTGGCTCAGAAACCTGGAATACCTCCCTAAGGCACGTCCGTGCCATGCAGACAGCTGAGATGGAAATGTTGAGATGGATGTGTGGTGTTACAAGGCTTGACAGGATCCGAAACTCCTACATCCGTGGGAGTCTAGGTATACGCGACATATCTGACAAGATTCAAGAGAGCAGCCTTTGATGGTATGGACACGTCAGCAGAAGACCGCCAGAGTATATAGGAAACAGGGCGCAGACACTTAATGCCCCTGGTAAGAGGTCCCGTGGAAGGCCGAAGCGCGGGTGGCGCGAGGTGGTTGGGTGGGACATGAGGGACGCCGATATCACTCCGGAGGATGCACAGGATCTGGCAAAGTGGCGGCGAACTATTGGAAGAGCAGAACCCACCACCATGTGGGAATAATAATGCTAAGGAAGAGAGAGAGTAGTGCTAGGTAGCGATAACAATGACCAAATTTTCATTTTCCACATACTTCATTCGTCTCCTCCATATCCATTCATACAGTTGCTTCTGTTTACCTTTTTCCTTTCCTCTCCTTCTTTTAAACTTTCGTTCACTTGGTCCAACCAAACTTTTGTTGGGCATTCTCTTTCGTGTCCCCTTGTCCCTTGTCATGATTGTATTGTAAATTTGTTTAGTGAGCTTTTCGTTAACCATCCATTCAACATGTCCAAACTACATTAACGTGCTCTTTTACAACCTACTTAACACTTTAATTTAACAGTTTAGCTCACATTCTTAAAAAATATAAATTTTATTTTGTCATAACATTGACGAATGACGTACAAATGATATTCTAAATACACGGATTTATACTGCATTTACTCGACTTCTCTAATTAATTTTTCACGTCCACGTTTATATATCATACAAAAATGTTAGCACTTAAATGATATAATGATTGGTTTGAATATATGCTAGTTTATAACATAGTAACTTTATATTGATTAGTCTGAATATACGCTATTTTGTGCCCGATTGATTTTGTTCTTTATTGCAAATCACCGTCCAATATATTTTCCACTTTTACGTCTTCTAAGTAAATAATTCATCAACTCGGTTTAACATATAACTGTTCATCCAAATATAGCATTTCATTTTTACATGTAACCTTTTCAGTAACCATGACTTTTTAGATTTACCCAGATTAATTCACAGCTTTCCAATATTTTCCTTTATGTTTCACGTACAAATTTAATTTATGTCATTCGTTTTAATTAATTTTAAATAAGTTTTTCCAAACAGATGTAGATGTGGGAAAGCACACGATATAATCAGAATAGCCACAACTTGAGTATTTTTACACTCAACTTGTTTTATTTTTTAAGATACGTTTAATATTTAATTAAGTTAAATTCCCGAGTAAGGGCGCCTCTTAGGAGAATCTAACGGCGATAAATAATTGTAATTTTATTATTTTTATCACTGCATTTTTTCAATCTTTATAAATGTCTATAAAGCTAATAATGTTAATAATTCAAACAAAATCCTTCTGGGTTTCACAGATAAACATTATCCTTTACAAATAAATATACAGGAATATTACAATTTACAAAGTATCTTTGATTAAACACGAGTGAATTGAAATCTGTATATCTTCATATTCTATTAACGATCCAAATTTACTACTCACTGGCAAGTAATTATAGGCTTGATTAGATATTTAATTAATTCCCTTACATCGCACTGTAATTTGAGAGGAAATAACGAATGGTTAAATGTATGTTAACCTAAAGATTGGAGGCTTTCGATTGTTATAGAATTCGTAGTCTTTGAATTAAAATTTAATTATAATCTTTTGGACTCGATCAGTACTGCCCAGTGTCTTGCATGTTTTGGAGGAATTCTGATTTTTGTGAAGAGTTACTTAAATTATCATATCTATGCAAACATTAGAAAAATTGTAAAGAACTATGTTAACCTTTCCTTTCCTGTGCTAAAAAAATCCGCGCGTTCCGGTGCTGTGTATTCAATACACATCAAAACACATGTAAAAATTAGCGATTTAAAATCGAAAAAATAAGAATATTCATAGCCAATCGCTTAAATTAATTAAATTTGAAATGAAAAGTGATAATCATTGAAATTTAATTACTGAAAACGGGAAAAAAAACATCGACCGACGTTCACAAAACGGTCAAAGGGATGCCCGAGAGCTATTGAAGCGAGAGAAGCGAGCGAACTGAGATTATATTTCTTGCGTTCCCATATACCGAAGTAGAGGGGGAGTGAGACGTGAATAGCGTCGCTTCCTCATCCATAGCGGTTTTTTAGAATTAATATACCTACGTCACATACTGGCACACGTTTGATTGTATTGGTGAATTTATTCACGATTTTCACAAAATATCTCTGATGCGGCTGATATAATTCTTCAAGACCAGACAATTAACTGTTCTCTGATAACGTGAGTTCAGAATTTTCATCGCTTATCTATTCAGGCATATTTTAACCATCTAGGTAATGTCCATGTTAAAAAATATGAATCAGAAATCAGGAGACTGTCGTGTAAACGTTGAAATTTTTATAAAAAGAATATTATTTGTTTAATCAAAACACTGTTTATTTTACTTCACAAAACAGTATAATCCAACTGAATTCAAGGTTTTCATCTCATCATTACAGGAGCACAAACAAAACTATTATTTGCCTTCTTTGTGCTCCCCTGATGAAGAGGGGAAAACCTTGAAAAATAAAGTTATTTAAAGTACAATAAATAATATTTGACTTAACAAATTACAATGTCTTTAAACTTCTATAGTTTAAATGCCTTAACTAACAGTAATATGCCCTTTTTGGAAAAGTATCGATCACGTGAAAACATGGATCCGGCATTCAATGCAAATATATTTCCTCCATTTTAAACATGAGCTCGGGATAGAAGGTGCTGGTAATTGAGTATGAATAATACAATACTTAAACAAGTAATTGTATAAATGTATCGATATGGTTATAAGCAAATGTATCGATATGGTTACAAGCAAATGTATCGATATGGTTATAAGCAAATGTATCGATATGGTTAAATATTATCGATTAAAGCTATTATATAGAGTGACTCTTACTTGACGCGATAATGGTACGGATGTATGAATTTCCAAAATCTTTCTGATTTCTTCCCTTGGTACAATTTCTAGATAGTTAAATAAAAATATTGAAACTGGAGATAAAAAAGAAAATTATTTTGTAAGAAACTTAAAATTTATAATTTTTCCGGGATTTTACAAATTGTTTTTACTAATTTTACCCTGATGAATTCACTGTTTAACCAATTCAACTCCTTCCTTCCGTTTTTTATACAAATTATGAATATTAATGAAGAACTGGAAATCTCAAATTTCCCTCTGATTTTTAAATATTTTCAATAACGGCCGCAATACGATTTTTTTAGCATAATTTGATTGAAAAAAGTTTGATTGCGTATTACCAACTTGAATAAATAACATAAAAGAAACATCACGAAATGTTGTATCCTGTCTAGACATAGGTTCTGAGAATTCCGATTCACATGAATTCTAATATTTCCAATTGTATTTTTGTTTCGTTTCCAAATTGGTTCTTCTTTGCTTTTGTACATACATTTCGTGTTTACAAAGAAAATTGAAAGATTCGATTCACGAAAATCAAACTTAGGCAAATACGAAGGACTTAAAACTGACATTTTTGTTTTATACTCGTACTATAGTATTGTGTACAATATGATGAGTAAAATGCAAAATGGCAATCTCTAACAACCATCTGAACACTTCTGTGTTTTTTATAATTTTTAATTAAAGGTGACAAACATGAAAACACACTTTTTCGCTGAAAGGATAGTAATTATTTTTTAAGTTCATCAAAGATGGTGTGTTTATATCTGATGAACAGTAAAATACGAGAATGGGGAACTGTAAAACCCAGAAAACAATTTCTGCCTGATCCAATCGTGAGTCTGTGATTGGAGAGTCACTAAACATTTTCGACGAGATATGAGGAGGTGGCTGATCAGTTAAGGAGGGAACAATTGAAAATTATGGTTGTTTTCAACATTCAACCAGTTGAGCGATGTGATATGGTCGAATTTTGAATATGAAACATACGCAAATATTTGATGCATGATGAAATTTCATCAATTATTCTTCAGTATTACCTAGATAAATTCACCTGCATAGTCTGTTAGTAAAAGTATCAACCACGTATCAAAAATTACGCAAATATGACATTAAAAAAACCATAAAATGTGAGATCCTTTCTACATAATTGATTTTAAAAGTATATCTACTTGTCGCAGTTACCTTTGATGACTCAACCGGGAGGTTTTAATTTCCATATAATTTATTCACAATCATCCATATTGTCCAATTCTATAGGACACGTATAATTAGTTGATTCTTTATCAAAAAAGGCCTTATCTGTTTTATGAGGAATCCATTAAAGAGATTATGCCCTAACCCTTTATTATTGTTTTTAAGAGGGCTATTGTTAAAAAGAGGTATAATGGCTTTTGTTTGGTATTGCACGCAGAGATTCCAAAAAAAATATCTTCATTCTTAGTGCTGTGTTAGAAATGATCTATTGTGAATGTGGCCAATTAAAGGACAGCTACAGAAAAAAAAAATTTATTTCCGACCACATCGATGGCTGGAGTGAAAGGTGATGCTTGGGGATGAGGGAGGGTAGACGAGCTCTCATCTATTCAGCTGGGAACCTGCTTTCACCTGTTTACGACATAATCTCAAGAAAAAATATAATCTTCTTCATCTCTCTAGCAAATTAGATGCACGAAATCATTATTATGGAGCTCACCGTGAAGCTTAGGACTTTTTCGCGCACTGGTTTGTTGCATCAGTGATCTAAGCTTTTGACTGTAATAGCTTATAGTCTCTCGAATCGAGACGGTATTTATGAGTGGCTCAACCCTTCGTAAAATCATTTGGAACTTTTTTTTAATTTGATTTTTTTGCGTTGTAGTGGCCCTCCTATTGATCGGATTCATAAAAAACCTTTTGTAGTCACCACTTAGAAGATAATTTTTTTTCTAGGAAATTGTACGCGATTTGAACCAAAAGCATCATAAATATTTTTTACAGTGATTTATTTAGAAACAGTTATTTCAAAGGGACTAGGTAATAAGAGATGTCTGACTTCCAGCCCGGGAATCGCGCATTCGATTTCCATTAGAACCCAGATTATTTTAAAGAGATTCCCATAAGTCTTCATTTTTTGCTAGTTGGACGAGATTGGCACATTACAAGGAGCCCATTACGTTAAATCGTATACGACAAAAGTTTAGTATCACATAACAAGACGACAGAGCTCATTGATAAGTTTTAACTCAAAATTATGTTTTATAAAATTTCACCTATATTATGGGAAAAAGGAAGGAGTTAAAAATTATTTACTAATAATCCGTAGTATGGAAACATATTAAAATACAATTATTTGACCTTTTTTGTTCAGAATAACGCACACCAGTTAAGTTCATATTTAAATTTTTTTTTATTCAAAACAAAACCTGAAATCCTGCATTAAAGTAGAACAAGAAAACGAATATAAAACGAGTTCAGGCGAGAAGTTAATCAGCCATGGTTCCTGCCTTTGAGTCTTGAGAATGTAATTTGATAATTAGGCATCCTACAAAAGTGGCCATAGTTCAAAGATTTCCATTAAAGTCATAGTTCTCTCGCGAGAGACATAAATCATTCTTTGGCACCATATTTTGCATTTATTACGTTAAGGACCCGCTTTTGTAGAATAAATTGGTCTCTTTTATAATAGCTCTTCGTTCAGAGAAATTACCCTTAAGAAAAAAAAAGGAAATTATACCGTGATTGATGGTGGTAATAAAAAAAGGTGTAAATTGAGTAAATTTAAATAAAAATTCATTTCGTAAAGGTACGTTTAAAATGAAGGGACCATAATACGTTCTGCTAAATAATTATCTGTTTTTTATTTTCCTATAATTCGCTTATTTGGAGGTGTACGACCGCGCAGTAACGCATTGGACTTCCATGCGGAAGGTATCTGGTTTGAACCCCGTATGTGCCACTCCCCTCAAATGACACAGGTATGTTGCCGCCTAGTATTTAAGAGTATGAAGATACTTATAATTTCAGTCATATCTATTTTTTCAAAAAAAAAAAAAATGGAAAAAAAAAGAGAAAACATGCCGGTAGCTTCGATCGTCTGACTTAAGTTTGCCTCGCATTCAGTACAGTGGTGTGGTTGGTGAGTTTGCTGCTATTTATTTATTTTCTCAAAACAGGCTTACACATATATTCAAAGTAACTTGAGTACGTTGACGAGTGCTTTCTAACGCGCTCAATCTTAGAAGAAAATTTACTTTTGCTTTTGGTAATGTGATTTCCGTTCAAAAGAGTTAAGGCCCTTCCAACAGGCATAGCGGCTGGAAGACCCGTTCTTGCGTATGTTATTGAGAACAGTTCTTGCCGGCGCAGTCTAATGTAATTGTTAGGAACATTTAACGTTAATCTTTGTAGATATGCTGGACAACTCACAACTCCTCGAAGGAGTTTGACAACGCATACCAGGAGATGCAGATCTCTTCTTACGTTCAAGGAGATATACCCGAGCATGCCCAGCAGAAACTGAGTAGGATAATGCCATGGATAGACACCGAACTCACTCATATAGACATATCGTAGATATTTTTTTGTACTTTCTCCACCATGAGTGAGTTCTGCGCCTCCACCGGGCTCCAAATGCAAGCATTGCTTTCTAGTTTGCTACGGATCAATAAATTAAACAACGTTTTGAGCACAATTTGGTTTTCAAACGAACTAGAGATTCTCATTACAAATCCTAGAGTTTTATACGCTGTGTTGCACATAATTTCTATGTGAGGACCAAATGTGAGATTGGTGTGGAACAAGACACCCAGATCTTTAATATTATCTGTGCGGGGTATAGGTATTGATTCTAGTGTATATCTATGGAATTTTAAGACGTGTGAGCGATGATACGACATAATTTTGCACTTTGATGCATTGAAATATAATTTATTTTTGTGGCTCTACTCACAAACGTTGTTGAGATCTGACTGTAGGTCTAAGCAGTCGGTATAAGAACATTTTTTTTAAGATTTTGAGATCATCAGCAAATAGAAGAAACGTGGATTTTTTTATAACTCTACCTATATCATTAATAAAAATAAGAAATAAGGTAGGTCCAAGATTAAACGGCATACTCATTTACATGTGCAACGGCATACTCATTTACATGTGCAACGGCATACTCACTTACATGTGCAACGGCATTCTCATTTACATGTGCAACGGCATACTCATTTACATGTGCAACGGCATACTCATTTACATGTGCAACGGCATACTCATTTACATGTGCAACGGCATACTCATTTACATGTGCAACGGCATACTCATTTACATGTGCAACGGCATACTCATTTACATGGCAACATTCAACGGCACAGCTTTGCTTTCTGACTGACATTACGTTAGAATAGCGAGGGAGTCCTCGACTTCGAGGCTCAGCAACGAAGACGACTTACTTATATACACTTTGAAGTAAAAGGTTGTATTTAAAAATAACTAAAATTATTCATTTTATTTAACTCATTTAATGAAAATTTAACTCCACGGCCTAGTCAGCTAGACAATTCACCCATGGGTTTCCGGTTCAGCCCTCATGGTTCACTGAAAATTTAAAAAAAAATTACATTTTAATAACGATATTCATAAGTGTTAGACAAGTGTTTTTGTTGTCGCATCTCAATGTGTGAGATAGTATTGCCAAAATATACGAGGACGAACCAAGTTGTTTTAATCGATGCTCGATGAACGGGGTTTAAGATACTGTCTTTTCCTTGCCAGGCACAACAATATATCCGAATAACCTATTTAAATATATTAAACTTTTCTGTAAGAATAAATAAATACATGAACATCGTCTGATTTGACAAAAAAATACGTAAGGAGCATTTTATTTAAAAAAAATTAAAAGGCAGGAATTCAGTTCGGTCCCACCCACGCTGTTATGGGAAACAAAATAAGTCCCGCGATCTACAATAGAAGATCAAAATCTTCTTTATTTTTTTATGAGCGTGACAAAGAAGGAACTGCCTAAAAGAAACTCCTTCTTCGGTGGCAACTCACCTGAGTGTGAAAAGAATAGTAGGGACGACGGACTTATGGTCCGACATCACGGGAAAAAAGAAATGACTCGTAGGGCAATTTTGTTTCTTATAAAGTGGCTTAAGGCCAGGAGTTCAAACAGCCTTGTAAGTTGTCGGTATTTTCACAGAAAATTTCAAATGCAAAAAACTATACTTTGACGCCACTAGATCGGAGTAATGGATATTTGACGCCACTAGGTCCGAAGATGAACCAATGTCAGGCTAAGTGGAGTTCCCTTCGGAAATTACTGACTCGATTTTTATCACAGAAACACAAAGTGTCTTCTGCGGATTGATCCAGATGGCCGTAACGATGGCAACATAGCGAAGTGACAAGATTGAAGCTTGAAAATTTACCATTAAAGCTCCAATGGCCAGAAAGAAATTGGGTATTTCAATAGTTTGATTGTACCCACAAGGAACTAAGGCGCACCCTGATGTATGGAAATAAATTAAATGTCTTTCTCCCGCTTTAAATCTTTAAAGAAATCAGGAACACATATTTCTCTCTCGAGTTGGCCAAGTACCGTTGAAACTGGTAAATGGCATCCTCGCAGGATATCACTTGTAGTTTGTATCCAAGATTATGCCCAAAAGTGGGAAGAGGGTTATTGTCATATATGTCTTAGGATATGTTTTGGGTTTATCGCAATGCTTTGGAATAAAGATCAAAGGCCTGTATTCCAGCACTCAGGGAAAATGCTATCTGACAAGCATTTGTTACATAGATTGGTTAAGAATACGTCGGCCAGGCTAATACAGTCTGCCCCTGGAGATTTGTTATCTTCAAGACCATTAATAATTGTTTTGAACTCCTCAATGGTGAGTTGGGCCTCAAAGGAGGAATTCAAGACAAGACTCTCACCTGCAAGTGATAAGCGCTGTCTTAAAAAGGGTCATCTCGAGAACGAAGAGCACCAAGAAAGGCAGAAGCCGTGTACTTTATGGTACTTGTCATTACACCGGTCAGCGGGGACCAGATCCCGGACACAACGAGAGAGCTTTTTTCTGGTAGAGATGCACCTATGGTATGTACTTCAGGGATCACATCGCGAGACCCAACCCACATACTTCCTCCATACTTCTGTTTTGGCCCTTACGACTTCAGATTTATACTTATTTTGGTCAGCTCGATATCTCCCGTAGAGAATATCCAGATTTTACACGCAAATAAAAGGTAGGAATATCAAAATTTATCTAAATAGAAAAATAGGTAAGCAATTCAAATCGATTGGCTGATAAGAAAATAAATATAACATTGGCAACAGCTGTTAACATAAGATTCGCTCCGTCCTCGCTGTTTTTCGTAATTGTCAATGCAATACAAACGCGAAAATAGTTAACAGAGAAGATGGTGAATGGTACGTTAATTTTTTTGTCCTCTTTGCACGGATTTATCATGTTACATAAAGAGGATTTGTTCATAGTTAGCTTATTCGTTAGGAAAAATATCAGCCAGGATTATTTTTATGCTGCTAGGCGATGCCGATAATATATCCACCGTGATATTCAGTTGGTTTATTAGCCATGATATTCGTTCTGTAATTTGGTATGAAGAACAGAGAGCGATTCTTTGCATGGCACTGCTATTCATCTTTGCACTGCAGATGCATATTTTAATTTGCTTATTAGATAATAACATAAACTTTAAAATATATCGGTACTTTTAAATTCTATTGATATTCTCATTACAAAACCGAATAGTTTGTAACAATCCGATATCAAACCCGAGACATGGTAAATAAAGTGAGTCCGACATCAGATCGGAGTATTTCAAGTGAAGCAAATCTATCAGCATGTGCTGGAACTCGGTCCCAATAAATGGAAACTTGAACGTAAAAAAATACATGGGGAGATGATATTCAGAAAAATGCGACAACAATTAGAGCATAGATAATCAAGGTATGACGGGAAAACAATGAAGGGCATTAAAAAAGAAAGCGGATTAAAAAAAGATGCAGTGCTTAAAATGCCGAATGGCCGAACGTCTTTATGTGCCGAAAGTAAAGCATGTATTGGAGAGATCAGTTTCTTGACTAAGTGTTTCAATATTTCTAAAAACGTTATGCAATGACGTATTATGTCATCCTGGTTGTTTGATATTTACATATATTCATATGTGAAGGAACTACAGAGGTCAATGGGTGGCATACAATGTCGAAAAGGAATATATGCGGATTGATCTATGCTGAGGGCATACTCGTAGTAGTGAAAGCCCAAAATGAAGATGAATTACGTAATTTAATAAGTAAATTGTATGAGAGCTGCGAAGAAAAAGGTTGAATGTTGCGATGGAAGAGTTGCGTGAGATATCGAACGACATTAAGCGTTAGGAAACAATTTTAACGTGATAATTAAATATATATGTACTCGAACTGAATAGTATTAAAATCTGCTGAGACGATATAAAAATAATGTCAACAACATTATTTTTATATCAACTTTGTTGTATGGAAGCGTAACTTGGCGATGGATGAGACTGAAAGGAGTACAAGTTTTGACTATCATAAAACACTTTTTATTTATCTTCCTATTCTATTACATCTTATACTATTATATCTTCCTATACTATTACATCTTATACTTCCTATACTATTACATCTTATACTATTATATCTTCCTATACTATTACAAACCCAATGGACACTGAAATACATACTTGAAATAAACAACATCAAGATCTGCTAAAATAAAACCTTAAAATTTCAATACAATCTTGATGTTTGGTAGTATAATGTATACTTGGAAAAGGATTGAAATGGGTCGAATAAATACTTTTCAAATACGTGCACTAATGAGAATATGTGGCGTGACCATATATGACAGAATAAATAAGTGATGAAAAATAAACGAGAACTTACATAGATGACACAAGAAAACCTGCGTAACCTAGTTGGTAAGACGCTTGTCTTCCAGCCCGGAGGCTGCAGGTTCGATTTCCGTTAGAATCCAGCTTTTTTTTTTAAAAAAAAAAAGGATTCCACTCTGATTTTCACTTAAGACATCTTTAATTTTTTTCTGGTTGGTTGAAAGATATTGCCACATAGCAATTAGCCCGCCAGGTTGTACTTTATACAATGAAAGTTTCATACAATACAATACCTGCATGGACTAGTTAGTAAGACGCTTGTCTCCCAACCCTGAGGTTGTGGGATTGATTCCCATTGGAACCCAGATTTTTTTAAATGGATACACTTAATGCCTCTTTCACATATTGCAGGTTGGTTGGAAGATATTGTCACATGGCAATAAGTACGTGAAGTTTTACTGTATACAACGAAAGTGTTATAAAATACAATATATAATGTAATGAAAAAAGGGCCCAATATCGAACGAATGAGTAAAGAATTGGTGATATAATAGATTCATGATGCGTTTCGCAAACGGAAACGGATAGCGTCAGAAAGAAAGATCGGAAAAGTGTGGTTGGATCGAGAAATTTAGTTGGTTTTTAAAAAATTGTATATCAAGATTTATGAGGAATCGAAACAGTTGGATGATAATATGTTTACATGCAGTCAAGAGATAAAAGTATGTCGTTATAATAAGTATAGAGCTCCATCTTCTCTTTTTACATCGATAGGGAAAATGCGTAATGGGGTGTCATTGTAATATATTAGTTAACAATAATTTCTATGTAGCAATGTGTCAATCTTTTCGAACTGACCAGAAATATTTTTTAGAGGCCTTGAGTAAGTTTTTTTCATAATAATACCGTTATGAATATTCCAAGTACGAGTATGTACAAGTATATACATGTACGAGTATATTGACATAATAATAGCGATATGAATATTCCAAGTACGAGTATGTACACGTATATACATGTATACTGACTTTATGTTTACATTTAAACATAATAATACCGATATGAATATCCCAAGTACGAGTATGTACACGTGAATACATGTATATTGACATAATAATACCGATATGAATATTCCAAGTACGAGTATGTACACGTGAATACATGTATATTGACATAATAATACCGATATGAATATCCCAAGTACGAGTATGTACACGTGAATACATGTATATTGACATAATAATACCGATATGAATATCCCAAGTACGAGTATGTACACGTATATACATGTATATTGACTTTATGTTTACATTTAAACATAATAATACCGATATGAATATCCCAAGTACGAGTATGTACACGTGAATACATGTATATTGACATAATAATACCGATATGAATATCCCAAGTACGAGTATGTACACGCATATACATGTATACTGACTTTATGTTTACATCTAAACATAATAATACCGATATGAATATCCCAAGTACGAGTATGTACATGTATACATTTAAACATATTTATGTTTACATTTAAACAAAGTAAGTATTATATTATAAATCCAAAAAAGCGTGGAACTTTTATTAGAAAATATATTGCACTGATAAATAATAATAAATTTAGTCACCCTTACATGTTGAGAGTTCAAGAGCGTGAAAATCATATTTACATAAACTTTAAATTAAAAATGATTTTTTTAAGAATTAAACATGAGGCCTTTTCTTTAATGTGCAATGTATTATACTCGTAAGGTAAAACGAGTTTTTTTTATAAAATAAATAAAACACTTGTTTTTAATTTGTATTTACCACTGTTTTATTTGAGTTCACTATCAGTTTAAAAAATCCCCATCTTTCTCGTCAGGTGAAGATGAACTAAATTATTATGAAGAACTAAATAACATATTTTCTAAATTTAATATGTACAGGAGTAGAGGGGGATGATATTAGTGGCTATTAAGGGAAGGGGAGTATGTGGGATATATGTATGGAGTACCTCTTTCGATAATAGTTCTCTGGTTAATATGTTCCCGTTCAAAAGTCATCCTTTTCACGCCTATCATCACGAGCATTAAATTTAATTTCCCTAAAAATACAGTTCTGTTCTTATGACAGAATATCGGAATCATATATTTTTATTTGATTTTTAATACTTCCTTTGATACATTTTTTTAACTCGTTGAACCTGGTATAGATTCTTATTTGAAACATTGGGTGCTGGATAATTTTTACGGAAAATAAAATATACTATTTTAAGGAAACATTAACTTATAAATTATTTAATTTGCTTTAGGTAAAAACGATGGTAATTGATTTGCAAGGAAAAATTACAAACTTTGTTTTTATTCCCTATAGCTTTATACAATTTACTAACACTTTACTAATTTAAACTACTTTGATGACCACCATTACATTGTAGATAACACGCGTGTCAAGGTGAGATTCCCGTTGGCACCCTCTTTTTTAAAACAGGGTCCAGGTCTTATTTACACTTAAGAATTATTTAACATAGTTTTGGTTGGTTTGAAGAGATTTTGACAAGGCAATAAGCCATTTATCAGGTTGTACTGTAAACTACTTTTTTGTTTTAAAAATGGGAAAAAACATGTCGGTGTGTGTGGATCCAGTACAGGTGTGGCCGGTGAGTTTGCTGGGGTGCAAAAGCTCACTCGCTTAGGGAGAAAAAAGAAACAAATAAATGAAATCTCCACGGCACAACTTCGCTTTCCAGCCGTATTGACGTTGGAAAGGCGAAGGATCCTTGACTACGAGGATCAGCAACGACGACAACTGTATACGAATAAAAACTAATAATACACTATGTGTAACGAAAGAGATAATACAATCGGTAGAAATTTTTTAAAAATTACCGCTATATTTATATAATAGTTGGTGTTATAAGATTTCCAGTCGGTTTTCACTCAATACCCCTTGAAAAGCTTTCTGTTTGGTTTGAAGAGGTTGCTTTATGTTGTTTTATTATATAAAAAAATTTAAAATCATATATTTCGTTTACATACATACCATCACGCGTTTCCCTATCGAGGTATACAGAGACGATAGAGCTCCATACTTTCATAACTCGACAGGCATATTTTGCCTCTTCCACGTCCATATACTCGTACTTTATCATACAGCCTCCACGATTTCTCTAACTTTTTAGTTTTCCTTCTGTCAGAATATACCATATGCACCTTGATTCAACCGTGCTTTCCTTGGTCTTTTACTCATACGCCTTCTACTATAATCTGTTTTGTTGGTATTTCTTCATTCATTCGTTCTACATGCCCAAATCATCTCTACGTACTCTTATTCATCTCACTTCTTCTTTGAAATGAGACAAATCGGAATATTTTCTGAACACTTGATATACACATTCTTCTTATGTTCATATTCATCCCAAATCAAATGAAATTCCTATTTGAGATGGAAAAAATCGTAATATCTTCTGAATTCATGGATATACACAATAATCTTAAGTTCATATTCATCCCAAATGAAATGAAATTCTTATTTGAAATTGGAAAAATCGGAATACCTTCTAAACACATGATATACACATTAATCTTAAGTTCATATTCATCCCAGATCAAACGAAATTCTTATTTAAAATTGGAAAAATCGGAATGTCTTCTGAACACATGATACACATATTAATCTTAAGTTCATATTCATCCCAGATCAAACGAAATTCTTATTTGAAATTGGAAAAATCGGAATGTTTTCTGAACACATGATACACACATTAATCTTAAGTTCATATTCATCCCAGATCAAACGAAATTCTTATTTTAAATTGGAAAAATCGGAATGTCTTCTGAACACATGATACACACATTAATCTTAAGTTCATATTCATCCCAGATCAAACGAAATTCTTATTTGAAATTGAAAAACTCGGAATGTCTTCTGAACACATAATACACACATTAATATGTAGTTTACATATATATCCATCCCAAATCGAACGAAATTCTTATTTGAAATTGGAAAAATCGGAATGTCTTCTGAACACACGATACACACATTAATCTGTAGTTTACATTACATTTTACCAAAACGAACGAAATTCTTATTTGAAATTGGAAAAATCGGAATGTCTTCTGAACACAAGATACACACATTAATCTGTAGTTTACATTACATTTTACCAAAACGAACGAAATTCTTATTTGAAATCGGAAAAATCGGAATGTCTTTTGAACACATGATACACACATTAATCTGTAGTTTACATTACATTTTACCAAAACGAACGAAATTCTTATTTGAAATTGGAAAAATCGGAATGTCTTCTGAAAACATGATACGACTATTTCAAGGCAAAAACCAACTCAGTTTTACTTAACAAGTAAATATAATCGCTGGGCTTCTTAAGCGCGAGCCATTTCCTTTGACGCAGCGAAAACAGGATGTTTTGCCGCGCAATCAACATGCTACCGGACATGCTTCCGTGATATGCTTATGTATATACTCATATATAAATTGTATTAAGGGATGCGTTAATTTTTAGGGTGCCTGAAACCTGCAAAAAAACTTTTTTTTTTATTTGCAGTAAGAAATATTTTTCTGTAATCAAATAAATTGGATCACAACAGAAATTGCGTGTTAATGATAAAAAAACAAATTATTGAAAGAAAAAAATGTTTTAACAATCCTTTATTTTATTTTTTTAAAGTACAATAAATATAAGAATTTTTTGATGTATCATTCAAACATTATAACATCTTCCTTTTATTTATACAATTTTAAAGCCTGTACACGAATGTGATTCATTCATTCCATCATTCCTAGAGTTAAACTTTATATTGTAATTTATTTTTAACAAACACTGTTTATTCCACTTTTTTGTGACGGTATAACCCTACCGGTTTCAAGGCTTTCACCTCATCTTCAGGGGAGCGCAAACAAGACTAAACTATAAACAACAGTTAAACTTTAACATACCGAATTGGTGATTCGAACATATTGTAGAGCGTGACTGGAAGTTAACATAGTATTCGGCTCTATTAATCGAACCTTCATAGTACATATTTGGAATTCTACCCTGTGCGCTAAAATAAAACAATACTTACACCTATCTAGCGCGTGATAATATTGTTAACGAACAAACACTTTTATCATCCTATTATTTTTTTTAAGATACCATCAGGAATCGAACCCGAAACCCTGGTTGGAAGTCACATTCTTATAAACTAGGTCATGGAAATCGTCACATATGTGATTACATTTTTAATATATATTTTTATAAAGCGATACTTCTTGTTTACTCTCATGTTACCTTATTTGATTTATTAATTTAATTTGTTTTTGTAATGTCATCTTCTTGGTCACCTCTTCAACTTTGACGATCATCCTCACCATGGTTATGTATGATACTATCCTGTTCAGTCGTCAAGATACTGTCGCATCTTTTATATATTAGAAGTTCACTGTATAAAGTACAATCTGATAGATTTATGACGTGTGGTTGTCAAAGAGACCTTGACCAAAACCCAGACTGATTTTTTTTATCGGGTGTCAACGGAAATTTAACCACATGTACGACATGCGTCTCATCAGTTAGGCAATCTTCTGACATCATTTCTGAATCATAAGGATTCCTTGTTTAGTCAATCTTAGCATAAGCCCAAATTAAAGGCTGCTTTTCTATTCTGTTTCCCTGTTTTATTTTCCATTGTTTAAGGCTAGAAAAAAATAATTACTAAGTTATTCGAGATTCTTGCATGTAATGTGTCCATCCTGTGTGGTTGTTATATTTACATTCCTTATATGCTTGTTGTCTTTGTCTCAACAAGATTGCTTAGATGTATACCCTTGTCTTACAACTATATTGTATAGGTATTGCCGTCGAATCTTTTGTGAAACTTTTCGAACATTTAATTTTCTTTTGTAGATAGTACAAGTTTCAGATCATTACATAAAAAGTATCTAAACCATTATTATGTAAACAATATATGTTATACATATTGACTGAAAATGTAAGAAGAATTCAAGTAATATTTTATGAGTATACATAATAACATGGGGAAATTCACATACAGTATTCATCATGACACATGAAATATAATTTAGAACAATTACAACCTCAACCACTACAAGGGATCCTACCCTAAATAATTGAAATTTAACTTAGAAACTGCTTTAAAAAAAACCATCACAAGTGTAACATAGATGGTATAAACGCTATTATAAACCCTAGAAAAACGTAGCACAACCATTTGAATCAAATTCTGAAAGAGAGAAAAGTAAAAGCGTTTGTAATAGGAGAGCATGTTAATGAATAGAAGAGCATGTTAATGAATAGAAGAGCATGTTAATGTGTCAAGGTAGAATAAGGTAAAATACTTTATCTTTACCCAACCCTAAGGGGCGACATGATAGTGATGATGATAATATTTTACTTAGATTACAGAGATGATCTAATTACTAAATTGAAAAAAAAATCACTGAAAACAGCATTCAAACGTACAGTCAAAGAAATCAATGAATTAAACTAGAACTTTTTCATTAATTGATTGTTTTGACTTACTTACTTACTTTCTTCTTAGCAGACAACTAGCAGACAATCGAAATAATAGACAGATATCAGATAGTTGATTCTTTAGTAATAACAAGACATTCCTGGAATGGAAAAGTTCTAGGATAGACTAATAAGAAAAAAAAAAAAAAAAAGGTATGCATTTTAAAATAAAATCTCGGGTTATCAATAACTATTAAAACAGCCCTGCATTCACATATCGCTCTTTACATGACACACCCTGTAAGCCGAATATCTCACTTCGTGTTTCACGACAACCCCATTTATCCAATAGCACATACTCACCCCTTAGCCTCGAGGGTGCAAGAAATCTTTCAAGTAAAACTCCCCTTATTAAAAATGTCAAAATCATATCCTTACGTGAACTGCCACTGACAACATCGACAGGTATCTTTGTTACTTCGTGAATGTGATTCTTTAATTTGTCACACCTCATTTAGAAGATGATACGTGGCTTATCTTTCATGTTACACTCTTCCCAAAAAGTCGTTAAGTAATGTGGAACTTTGACAACAGGTACTAATTCTACGTCATATTATAAGTGGTTTATGTTGATTAACTCTACTAAAATGCTTGATTTATGGAGTGGATTCTGCCAGTGAGCGCTTTTGCAGAATATTATTCTTAGTTAGCACATTTCGTCCTGAACGAGGGTGGAGGATGTAATTTTTCAAAACTAAAATATCCTCTATTTTCTAATTCTATGTATTATAAGGTATGAAATAACTTAAAATGCTAGAAAAATGAAGTAAAGAAAAATAAGGTAAATAAAAATTGCGTAAAGAAGTAAAGTTACCATTTAAAAAGAAAAAACAAAATGTTGTTTCCAAAATAAACAAAAGACATTGCTTTTAAAATAAAAAATTACAATAATAAAAAATAAGATAAATTCTTTATAATACGAGAAATATAACGCTGAATGTCTTATCTCAAAAATACGATACAATATTTTTTTTGCAGGTGGCTTATGTTACCAGCCTTCGACTATCTTATGGTTTGGAAATTTTAAGCTGGGGTAGCAAATTATGATGTTGGAGACAAGTTATATCAAGTGTCATACGCTACCTAAATATATAGTTAATGTATCGTGTTTTTTTTTTCAGATAAACTGATTGAAGCAATATTTTATTTCTGTAATTATAAATGTTTTCTTTGATTAAAGAGTTAATGATGATAGCCACAATCTAAACAGTCAAAAATTAATTATTATAAACATTTTTTCGTTTATCAACGGGGTTTTTTATGACACCGACTTATTTACGAGATGGATATTTTTCTGTTTTGTACTAAATTAAAGTTCAACTGAGGTTGGTTTTTTTTTAATTGTCACATGTTTTCTCATTACGTAATCAAATACCATTTTTTATTAATGTTGATATACAATCAGACATAATACTAAATCATTAATTTGACATTCTTTGTGTTTTAATGGCATAAAAGTAAAAAGATACAGTGGGTTGCCTTTAAAGCACAAAAATAATATGGAGTATTTTCAGTATATAGGAGTTTCACCTGAAGTATTTATATCAAAGTTAAATACATACAGAGTATTTTAAGTTTACGGACAAATATCATAGTGTTGAATACATCCCAAATGTGAAATAGGTTGAGTTTATCTTATAAATTGAAAAACAATTCTTATCTCTTTTTTTTTTCATTCACTAATCAAGACTATTTCTGATTTTTCTATTAAATCAGTTTTGATATTTCAAAAAGTATAAAAAACACACCGCATTGTCGTGTCGTCAAAATATCCAAAATATCCACTCGGTGGCAAATAGTACACTTCTCGGTTTTAGGACGTTTTATTTATAATATTTCCTATAACATTATGAATACATTTATCGGTCGATAAATCTTGTTATCATAACATGTAGTGTTATGCGTATTTCTTGCAAACCCTATTGTTTTTTGTTGCATCTTGTTATTGTATTGCAACATTTTTTCTCATAACACTGACATTTGATGCACAAATAAGTTACACAATTTATTTCTCATTATACTATTATAATATTTGATGCACACATAAGTATATTTTATGGTGTAGATTTTTTTTCCATTTTAAAAATAACGAGGCTGCAACATGAATCGAATCCGCAACCTTTCCGTCAGGTGACAGATGTCTTACCAACTAGACCACGGTTTATGATAAGTGACACGGAGTTTACACAAAATAAGATAACGATAAATGGAAGAGATGCAGATTTGAGTTTTATAATGACGAGTGTTTGTCAATGTGATTCGTGATGAATGAGATGCAATATATCACAAGATTACCATTGGTCATCTTTAATTTTATTAAGAAATCAATAAATCAAACTCTCCATATAAATTGCTTTTCAAATAGAAGGTTGTTTTTATCGTATACATACTATATTAGAAAATAATAGAAAATATTTAAAATTTTTATATTCATTGCCAAATTTTCTATTAAATATTGTGAGTTCATTGTTATCCGACAATATTTTTCAATCAACCAGGCAAGAGTTGTGAAGAATTGTACCAATTGCTAGGTCAATTGGAATTCAAACCTAAATTAGGAAAAATAGTTATATAAACCAATTAGCATACTCAACTTGAAAACTAATAAGGGAACATATAAGACCAAACATTCTTTACCGAAACCGATGATTAAGTAAGGAAAACGAAAAAATACCGTATGTCATAGAAGCGATATACCACTAATGTCGAAAAGTTTCCAGCCAAGCTAGAGCGTGAATAGATAACATCGTGAGTTGACCACGGTCAGATATTATAGTTAAAATTTAATATCTCTGCCGTTAGTAGTATGTCAAATAGAGCCGATATAAGTTATCAAAAAGAGCCGATATAAGTTATCAAGGGAAAATTCCGGCAGAAATTAAACTACGTTTGGATGTTGTAGACGGAAAATCTTCTCCACCATGTTCCGCAGTAAGAAAGTGGACTAAACGATTAAACTAGGGTAGCTAATTGATGAAAGACCAATTTCACTTATGCAAATAATCGATTTATCCTTGTCAAGTCCGCTGAAGCACTGCCTTGGGAAACAGTTGAATTGATGCAAAAAAAAGACCTTATTTATATCCTTGAGTGGAAACTTTATGATCTTGTTATGTAAATTCTACATGAAATAGTATTCGATTCGTAGAGTGATCTGTGATGTGTAACTAGTGCACATTTGCTTCTAAAAACTTTAATATCTCTATAAATATAATAAATACTGGGTTCAGATTTTAGGTATTCCTCCGTACCTAATACATTTACGCATTGAATGAAAAAATAATATTAATAATAATTAGCACTTATCGGCCACATCAGAGATATTTTGTGAAAATCGGGAAGAAATTCACCAATACAATCAAACATGTGCCAGTGTGTGACGTATGTATATTCATTCTAAAAAACTGCTATGGGTGAGGAAGCGACGCTATTCACGTCTCACTCTCACTCCACTTCGGTATATGGGAACGCAAGAAATAGAATCTCAGTTCGCATGCTTCTCTCGCTTCAGTAGCTCGCGGGCTTTTGTTTGAGGTGGTCGCTTCGCCCGTTTTGTGAACGTCGGCCGATGGTTTTTTTCATATTTTCAGCAATTAAATTTCCATTATCACTTTTGACTTCAAATTTAATTTATTTAAGCGATTGGCTGTGAATATTCTTATTTTTCCGATTTTAAATCGCTCATTTTTACATGTGTATTGATGTGTATTGCAAACACAGTACTCGAACGCACGGATTTTTTTAGCACGGGAAAGAAAATTTTAAAAACCATTTAATTTCAAACCTATTGTTGATATCCTGTGACTACTGATATAAAATGCGATGCCTTTGTGGGTCTATAGAAAATCAGCTTCCGAGTAACTCACGACGCATAGTGATCAGGTCATCAGAGGCTACGACGACTAAAAAGTGTAGAATTATAAGAACATTGTGCTCACCGTCAATCCAAAAACAACAATGTCTGCATATTAACAGTTCTTACTCTTCCGAAAACTTCAACTTTAAAAGATATATGCAAAATGTCATTTGTGTGGTTTACTATTTTTATTAACAGTTCTTATATAAAGATTCTCGAAAAATTCTCAAAAAATTCTATTTTTGTTCTATGTAAGCGTTATTCCACTAAAACATATCTGAGTTCTCTACCTTTATAAAATAAGTCTTCTACAATTACGTAAGGCTGCTTGGTAAAGTTTGGTAATATTTTGTGGTATACATACATAACATATATAGAACTTAAATATACATATAATTATTAAATAATTCTAAAACAATGACTATAATTTATTATTACAACTGCTTTTTGTATCTTCATGTTAGTTTAAGATAAAGTTTTGTATTTTTTGTCAATAATTTTAAGTACTTGTATAACCTGTCACATGTTCATTTGTATACAAAGACACTGTTGTGTCGTTAATTAAATACATAAATAAATAAAAACACTTAAAGCATATATTAATATATATGGAAAGAAAATAATAAAATGTATCCATCAACAATATTTGATTTATGATAGAAAAAAGGAAACGGAAGTAATGGAAAAAAAGGCGTACTATCAGTTATAAAAGAAAACACAGAAAATAGATTCTGACCTTGGGGCTATCGAGAACCAATCTGGCAAAACAATGGTATTTTATCATATATCATATGTGAACATTACTTCGTTTCAATTCATATATATAAATTAATAGAAAAAAACAAAAAGCCCAAGTCTAAATATTATTTATGCAATTTTTGTGCTTTTTAATGTAATGTTTGATTATTGAGAAGTTTGTGCATGATGCACGTGGTCAAGTGGATATCAAGTCTTGAAATATATTATCAATATTTAGAATTTCACAAAGATATCAAACTCATAAAAATAATAATAGAAAAAAAATATTATATTTTAAACAGTATTAATTTGGAACTATCAGCCATATGGGATAGGTATTAGAGAAAACAAATAAGTACATAACATAAAATTTGCTAATCGCATTTTTATGATTGAACTAAAATTTAATCTTCGTTAGGTTGTTAAAATCCTTTTTGAACCTTATTGAATCAACAGTTTATTGAATAATGTATGTATTAATGTATTATTTAATGCCTCAAATAATGGGCAAATCTCTCTCTTCTTATAGTTTTGATGGCCCTTAAGAACAAATACTGCTAGAGCAATATTTATTCTTAGGCGGCTAACTGATATTTTAAGGATATGCGTATATTTCTTATTAAATCAACAGTTATTTAAATACTGTTTGTACTAAAATGTTATTCTACGCCTTAAATAATGGGTAAACAATAAATATATAAAAAAATGTTGGTTTTATAAGAATAAATATTGCTAGAGTAATGTTTAGTATGAGAAGGCTCATTATTTATCTATATGTATATATATTGAATTATGTAAATCGAGTCATTTGAATTATGCATGTATCAAATACGTTATTTTACGCCTCCAACTACGAGAAAAATATCTTTTTTTAATAGTTTTGATAACGATTACTTTTTGCACTAAGCCTATTTAATAGGTTACATATTGATTTAAACGAAGACAATTATGATAATTGACGTATAATTATTGTTCAATAACTTTTAAATTAACTTTTTTTTTTAACCTGGCGAGTTTATTGCCATGTGGCAATCTCTTCCAACCAACCATAAATATGTTTTATAGGCCCTAAGTGTTAACCAGACTGGAATATTATTTAAAAAAATCTGGGTTCCAGCGGGGATCGAACCCGCAACCTCCGGATCGGCAGACAAGTGTCTTACCACCAAGGCCACGGTAACTTTCTAAAACAAGATTGATGGTAAATGGTAGAAATAGAGAATATAGACTGAATAAAAATGTAAGATGCTCAGGGTGAAAGCGGTACGATTTAAAGGTATGTAGCGATAGCAAACAAAGTCAACTGATTTATTGTATATAAACTCGAATCAAACGTATCAAAATCTGCCAAGATGGAAGCCCATAACAGTATTTAAGAATGAACTTTGATGTCAGGGGATAAAATGTGAATGTTAGAAAGGAATCGAATATATGCTATAGAAATGCTAGCACTGAACATAATATTAGGCGTGACAATAAATTACATAATACAGTTATTTGTATTTAAAACCAACTAAAATAAGATGAAAATAAGCCCTCTGAGATGATCTGTAGAACGAATAAATAAAGAAAGACTAACAAAACAATACAGTGCTAATGCTAATGTAAGTGGGACCGTGGTCAACGGAGATCAAAAAAAGTAATGTTCGATCTAGTGAATGACATATCAAAAGATAAGTCTATAGAAATTGCAGAAAATTGAATGAGGTGGTATTTGAATAAAGAGAAGGTAAATTACGTGAGTTGCGATAGGAAAGTTCACTTTACTTATCCCGTCAAGGAAAACAGCGTGATGCTAGTATGTTATGTATGTATGTTTGTTAATGTATGTTTGTTAATGGGCAAAACTTAATAGTATGTTATGTATGTACTCGTATGTTTGTTAATGGGCAAAACTTAATGAAGTCGTTACGTATTAGCGTTTATATAATATGTTTGTTAACGGTCAAATGTATGTATGTTTGTTAATGGACAAAACTTGATGAAGTCGTTACGCATTAATGTACTCGTATGTTATGTATGTTTGTTAATGGTCAAATGTATATATGTTTGTTAATGCTCAAAACTTAATAAAGTCGTTACGCATTAGCTTATGTATGTTTGGTAATGTACTATATGTATCCAATGTATGTATGTTTATTAATGGTTAAAACTTGATGAAGTCGTTACGCATTAACGTATTTATGTTTGTTAATGGTCAAATGCATATGTGCTTGTTAATGGTCAAAACTTAATGAAGTCGTTGCGCATTAGCTTTTGTATGTTGGTCAAATGTATGCATGTTTGTTAATGGTCTAATGTATAAATGTTTGTTAATGGTCAAAACTTAATGAAGTCGTTACGAATTAGCGTATTAATATTGAAAAAAATATTAGTGCACTTATACCACCTATTATATAATCAGTTAGCAAATACATATATTCATACCATCACGCACTTTTCCTGTCAATATAGGCCAAGAGGATTTTCATACTTCAACACATATATTACGCCATCACTATATATATTCCCCTTCTCCTATAGTTCCTACGATTTCTTTAACTTCTTAGATTTCTTTTTTTCCTAAATATTATTCATTTGATCCAACCATACATTATTTGATCTACCTCAACCAAACTCTCTGCTGACATTCGAACAGCATGATGGTTTTGTTAGTCTTTCTTTATTAAATCGTTAAACGTGCAAGACCCATCCCAAAGCACTGTTCTTCATCTCACTCAACACATCACCCTTAAGTTCACATTCATCCCCTAATCATTTCATTACGTATTCTGTTGCAAATTGTATTTTTATAAGTGCACGCATTTCTTCTGCATTTATTAGGCTTATTTCAGTGTTTTTCAATATTCACGTTTCACATCCATACATCAAAGTTGGTAGTTAAATACTGTTTTGGCTGATTTTAATTTTATCCAGTTCGATCATATATTTTATTGTGCCCCATTGCCTGTGTTTCGTTTCACTACACACCCTCCGGTATCTCTTGTAACTCTTTCATCATCTGAAACAATACCACCCGTGGGTCAGTAAATATTATTATATTATTCGACTATATTGCTATGCTTAATGTATAAAATTTATGGAGAAGTTGAGTGCTTACATTTCAATATTTCAATCAAATTGATTTTTTGAAGCACTCTCTTCCTTTAGGAGACGTCACTTTTCAAATGATTTTCCCACCTTTTCCATGCATTGGAGCGTCGATATTGCTAGTCGGTTGACAGCTGTGAATGACAGCTGCTCAACCTCATGGTATGAAAGTTTTAAAAATGCTGTACTGTAACGAGTGGTTCTTTATTTTCTATTCTACGGATTAAATGTAGTAACTTACATCAAAATATTTGAAAGTACACATTTTTAAAGGATGCTTGTAATTTTAGGAAGCATTTTATAAACTTTGTAGAAATGCGCGCATTGAGTAAAAAACGTAAGGTT